>CM028131.1:1163547500-1164087500 GCA_016271365.2 Neoceratodus forsteri
GGTCACTCCCTGCCAGTGTTTTCTCCACCCTTAGATCGCTCACCCACTCCCCATTAGACAGCACAAGGTCAAAGGTATTCTCTTCTCTAGTTGATTCGCTGGCCAACCGCATCAGGAAGCTATCCTGGAAGGTGTCTAGCATTATCTGTTCCCTTCTACACTTGGTGGCAGGTATCCCCCTCTCCACTCCTGGCACCTATTATCACCACCCCACCCTTCTCACAATTTCTCTGGATCTGTTCTGCCAATACCTTATCTGTCTTTTCTGATTGGAAGGGTGGCCTGTACACCACCTCCAACCGTAGTGTCCTATTTTTTTGGATCTTGGATTTGCATCCACAGAACCTCTATATCTCCCTCTTCCCCTTCTTCCCTAACACACTTTAGCCCCTCCCTCATGTAGAATGCTACCTCCCCTCCTTTCCCATTAACTCTATCCTGGCAGAATATTCTATAACTTGGAACTGCCAGGTCTCAGTCATGATTTTGGGTGTCCCATGTCTCAGTGATGTCTGCCATGCCCATGTCACCCATTTCTTACTGTAAGCACTGCCTTACTGCAGACAAACTCATCTTTGACTCATCTGCCTTTTCCAGGCTCACCTTTGCTCACTAGGGCACTGTTTTGATATTCCCCCTGCCTCACTTCTGGCATCATCTGCCTACAAAAATCAGAAGTGACTTGAAGACCTGATCACAACACTCCCTTTATTTACTTTCAGTCTGTCTACTTATAACTTTATGGTACAATGCCTTTTTTTAAACACTGATGCTCTTATTTATGTGTGTTGCCATCTTGCTGCTAGACTTTACTACATGTTTGCTCTCC
The DNA here is from genome assembly GCA_016271365.2 of Neoceratodus forsteri. Taxonomy (NCBI): domain Eukaryota; kingdom Metazoa; phylum Chordata; order Ceratodontiformes; family Ceratodontidae; genus Neoceratodus; species Neoceratodus forsteri. The sequence goes on from CM028131.1 coordinate 1,163,548,330, forward strand.
AATCCTGCAACTAGAAGTTGTATGAAATTAATTTCACTGTGGACTTTTGTAATATTGTTGGCTTGCTAATTTGTTTCTCTCTCTCATAATTTAGTCTGATTTTTCTGCCAGAAGTGCTGCTTTTATTTTATTTTTACATGAAAGTGGTTCTTCCTGTTCTTCTGCCTACAGTACAATATCCACAAGCTCCTTCTGCTATTATTACAAGCTAGCACTCCCTTGTCTATAATCTCAGGATGCCCTTCACTTCCAGGGGACACCACACTATACCTCTGGCTGCACTTGGGCCTATACAATAAATAGATGAATAAATAGATAATTAATCCAAACACAAGCATTCACACAAGTACAAAGGTGCTAATTCACCTTTGCCGAATCTGCATTCATCGTGCCATTCTTTCTCCACTATAATGTTATTCATTGTACATGCACTACTTAACATAATCTCACTGTACCCCTTCCTCTGAATATGTCTGGAGAGGAGAAGGCAGTAGCTCAGCACACTATTTGTGGTGGAAATAATTAAATCAATCAGGCAATCAATCAAGCAATCACTCAAACAAGAAATTATTTTTGGGGATCATTAAAAGTATCCACCTGTCTCTATTTTCCAACATCCTAATTGATAGATCATGCATTACATGGTATACATTTGCCTGATGTGTGGACACTATTATCTCTAAAAAATAAGATTTTGTATCAAACATTTACATAATGCTATACATGGAATTTTTGGTTTTTGGGAGGATGGGAAAAGAGAGCGAGAGAGAGAGAGGTAGGTCTCTAGTGGTGCAAACTAAGAGTTATAAAAGGTTGCATCTCATTCCAGGGAGGGAGTAAAAAGGAATGGGAGTTATACAGAATTAAAAGTAAAAAAGCAAACACAGAAAACAAAATAATAATATGGCAATGTTTAATGACTCCACCACCATTCCCAGTATTGCCATGGTGAGTGATACAACACTGGATGAAACTGATTAATGAAAATAGAGCAAAACACCATGATGCTAAAAAATGAAAAATTACCAGAATTTTTATAGCTCAAAATATGAATAACAATAAGGCATGACAAGGGTTGTATTAACAGTCAATTAACAACCTCCTAGAGTAATAAGGCACAGGGTGCTTGTTAGCCACTATGAGGTGACTGAAAACTGATACAATAACTCTAGGTTATGCCAATGTTATTAGTCAATGCAAAATCGGATTAACAGGTAATGCAGAACATTAATTAAATTCTGATTCTGTCTCTGTCAAAATGACCAGTCGCTACACCTGATGATAAACAAGTACTAAGTATGGGAAATGCGGTTTTGCTTTACTCCAGATTATGTAGTGGAAAGTTAAGCAAATCCCATACTCATACTGTTCATCCACTGTGCCAATGTTCATGATTTGTGCAGTTTTACTGCCACTTTTGGGGAAATATGTGGATGGAAACATTATAAAGTTGACCTAACCATAATGGAAACCTTTGAGTTCTTTATTAAAACTTTTATTTTGCAATGCAAATTTCTAAAAAGTGGTTTTCCCAGAGCAAATTATTTTTGAACTACAAAAAAACAAATGTTAGACACTTCTCTCTACCACACAAAAGAAAAAAGCAGGTCCCTTGCACGTTCTCAGCCATAAAAGGGACACCATAGAACAAGTCCATTCATTCATATACCTGGGAAGACTTTCTATAGATACATTAGTGAAAGGAGAAAGTCCAGAGGGGGTATTGCTAAGCTTAATGGAGAAAAGGGAGCATGTGAGGAGGAGGAGGACCATGTAAAACCATCTATCCTAAATAGATACTTTTGCTCAGTATTTACTGAAGAGAGGGTAGGGCAGGGCCACAGCTCAGCACCATTGACACAGGGGAGGAGGTGAGCACTACTCCCTTCACAAAAGAAAGGGTTCTACAAGAGCTTGCTAGCTTAGGTGGATAAGGCAATGGGACCTGATGGCATACATCCCAGGGTACTTAAGGAGCTAAAGGTGGAACTAGCAGAGCCATTAGCAGAACTGTTTAGTGAGTCTCTGAGCACAGGAGAGGTCCCAGAAGACTGGAGAAGGGCTCATGTGATCCCACTCCACAAGAGTGGTAGCAGGGAGGAGGCAGGGAACTACAGACCAGTCAGTCTTACCTCAGTAGTGGGCAAGATTATGGAGGCACTCCTTAAGGAAAGGATAGTGCAACACCTGGAATCCATAGGGGCACAGGATCCAAGACAGCATGGGTTTACAAAAGGAAGGTCCTGTCAAACTAATCTCATAGATTTCTTTGACTGGGTAACCAGAGTGGTGGACCAACGGGGAGCAGTTGATGTCGCCTACCTTGACTTCAGCAAAGCTTTTGACACTGTTCCACATAGAAGATTGATAAATAAGCTGGGTAGGCTCGGGGTGGGTCAGAAGTTGGTCAACTGGGTGGCAAACTGGTTGACGGGTAGAAAACAGAGAGTGGTGGTAAATGGTATACAGTCAGAAGAGATGCAAGTCACAAGTGGGTACCTCAGGGATCAGTCCTGGGGCCAGTCCTCTTCAACATCTTCATTAGTGACCTTGCAGATGGACTAGAGAGTAAGGCTTGTCTGTTTGCAGATGACACCAAGATCTGCGACAGAGTAGATGATCCAGATGGGGTGGGCAGAATGAGAAGAGATCTGGATAAACTAGCAAAATGGTCAGAAGAGTGGCAACTGGGATTTAATGCAAAGAAGTGCAAGATCATGCACATAGGGAAGAGAAACCCTGAAGCCACCTATAGGCTGGGAGGGGAGTTGCTGGCAGTCACAAAGGAAGAAAGAGACTTGGGCATCATCATCACTGATGACCTGAAATCACAAGCAGACCTCTAAATCAGTAGGTAAGGCTAGGGGGTGTTAGGTGTATTAGTAGGGGTATCACAAGTCATAAGAAGGGTAATAATCTCTCTTTACAAGACACTGGTTAGGCCCCATCTGGAGTACTGCATGCAGTATTGGGGCCACACCTTCACAAGGACATTAACCAAATTGAGGCAGTCCAGAGAAGGGCAACCAAATGGTGCAGGGACTGCATCAGAAGACATATGAGGACAGATTAACAGAGCTCAATATGTATACCCTTGAGCAAAGGAGGAGAGAGGTGATATGATCGAGGCATTCAAACACCTTAAGGGCATTAACAAGGTGAAAGAGTCTAACATGTTTAAATATAAGAAAAATAGCAGGACAAGAGGACACAGCATGAGATTAGAGGGCGATTAAGGGAATGTGAGAAATTATTTTTTCACAGAAAGGGTGGTGGATGCATGGAATGGCCTACCTCAAGAAGTGGTGGCTATGAATACAGTGCAGGGCTTCAAACAGGCATGGGATAGGCATAAGGGAGCAATACAGATGAGTATGAATAGATAGGCCACTGACAGAGCAAAGGCCGATGGCACATTTATAAGGTAGAAAAAGAAATGGGCAGACTGGATGGGCCTTGCGGTCCTTATCTGCTGTCAACTTCTATGTTTCTATGTTTCAATGGCTCCCTTTCCTTCACTGGCCACATGGACCATGTCATCAAGTCATCAAACATCAAACTTGGGATCCTCTATAAGCATCAGCATTCAATGTCTCCAGAAGCAATGAGCCTGGTATTTGAGGCTCCATACTTGCAGTTATTGACTATGAGGTTATCATATACAGCGCTGCAATGGACTCAGCCCTAAGAAGAGTTAGAACACTTCTAAACAAAGTTTGCAGACTCGTCCTGGGGGCTGATTACCTTACTCATACTTGCCGTCTATATTCTGAGACTGGCAGGCTCCCAATGCAGCAAAGGGTCAGGTACCAGACCTGCCTGCTTGGGAAAAAGTCCCAGCTGGGCCTAACACCAGCCTCAATGGCCAATATCTTCCAACCAACTAAATCCTTCAAAATGATCAGTGAAGGGGTTCTCCAGGTACCCTTTAGGTGGACCACCTTCTCCCAGTGAGCCTTTTCCTTTAAGAGACCTCAATGGTTTAATGACCTCCCTGTCTTGCTGATTGATTATGATAAAATTGTCCCTTTCAAAATAGGCCTATGTCTCCTGCTGGCTCAAGCAAAACTTTGTGACTGTCCTGCATGATAGTTGTTCTATGTGGTATAACCTTGGCTTGCTCACTGTTCTTATTCCCATACCCTCTCCTATTCCTATCCACTCATTCTCCCTACTTTTCCACTTCTCTCAACCCCACTCCAAGCCCCTCCAGTTTCCCCCCTACACCCTCCCTTACCTCAACAAGGCCTACTTGGGCTGCAATCCATCAACAGATTGGCACTTTCTGCTAAACCTTGCATAAGTAAACCACTGTGCCTGCTCCTCAGATTTGGTGTTACCTATGGCCTCACTGTGGTTAACTCATATCCCAACCTAGGTCCTCCATTCTCTCCTATACCTAATGATTCCAGTTCCAAATTTCTGTCTCTTCACTACTCTATTCCTAATGGTGCTCCTCTGAGACCTCACATGGGTTCTTTTCCACCCTACACTTAGTTCTCTTCACCTCTCCTTTTCCCTCTAGTCTAATAAGACAAGGAAGGGATAAGTATATTCTTTTAAAATCCATCATGACTTAAAACACAAATGCTGTATGCAACAAAATCAGCAGGCAGAAATTGTTACATTTGCTTCACCACCATAACCTATAAATATAGAATAATGTATATGTACATGTATGATATGAATTTTTTACACACCCAAGGTGTGTGATACATAAACCTCGAGAGCAAAGCTCTAGAGTTTTAAATATTATCACACACCAAGGGTGTGTAAAAAACTGCACATCACACATCAACATATCTTTCATTTTCTATAATAACTGGTGCATTTTATATTTTGTTTTAAAGGAAATGAATACAAGACTAAGGGACACTATCAGCCTTTTGGTTGAGCTTGAGAGAATATAAACAAAGGTATAAGGAGTTAGCTCTAGTAATGTAAAATGCATAAATACTCCTAAAAATTTAAAAAAATCATCTCACATGTGGTCTATTTGAAATGTTGGCTCTGCATAGCCACGAACTAGTGCGGTGCGGAGCCGAGGGGACAAATAATGCGCATGCCTTGAAGTTCGGCTTTATTTTTTTTTAGAAAAAATAAAACAAACTAGATCGCTCAGTTTAGAAAATTGATATGTTTGCCCAACTCTTTGCTACATACTGCACCACATAAGACCTTTTCTAAGTTTGGCACCAAAAATAAGTAGCATGGACATGAACTAGCATCCCCTCAGCTCCATGTCAACTCAGGGTGATGCTGTATCAACTCAGGAATGCTGTATCAACTCAGTGTGATGTCAGATTGGGTTGATACGGCTTTTGAAAACTTCAACAAGGGATTTGAAATCAGGTGTCTGCAGTTATTATTATGTGCATATGTGCTATTATATATAATCATGTTCCTTTTGAAAATGTAGCCCCTAGTGTCCAATGTAATTAGGAACCTCTTTCAAATACATATGCATTCAAGTTAGATGTTAATATGTTTATAATATATATAACTCAGAATATCAAACACTCCAACAACTAATGTTACATTATCTAGCAATTAGCTAATAGTATTTGTATACCTCTCCTAACCTCCTTATGACAATATATACAGTATCTACAAAATGTGTGTGTATGTGGGGGGGATTAGAATGTTTGCTTAAGAATGGAATGGATGCATTCTGTTAGTGCTCTCCCACATAGGTGTTTTTTATCAAAACCACATTTGTCAATTTTACTGAAGTTTTACATTTAGAAATATGTCAAAAGATTTTCTCTCATGCACCAATTTATGGAATACGGGTTGTCCCAACAGACTGGCAGCTGTAAGGTGACTGAAACATGTGATGCTGGCTAAGGAGTCAGAAGGGCCTTCAAGCATGATGGGAGGACTCTACCAGACTAGAGATGCAGCAAATTTAAATTACGCTGGTGAAGTGCCCGTGAAGTGGGCACTTCGGATTGTCACTCCGCTACTTGAAGTGGTCAATGCAAAAGGCTCACTTCACCTTGTAATTGTTACTTTGCATTGTCATTCTGCCTTAACACGAAGTAAGGCGAAGTGACAACAATACTGGCAGCCCTTCACACATAGTTACCAAAATTAATGTGCAGCCCCAAAATGCTCATGTCTTGTGTGCAGAAAACTTCCCAGTGCTAACAAAGTGTAATGAGAGCACAAGAAATGCAAAGTCTCTCAAAATTAAGGTGCTCTCAGACATCATGCATGCAGTAATCACACACAGTCTCCAGAATTAATGTGCGACCCCAAAATGCTACTGTCTTGTGTCCAGAAAAATCCTCAGTGCTGACGAGGTTAAATGAGAGTGTAACAAGAAATGCAAAGTCTCCCAGAATCAATGGTATACTCACTCATGTGTGCAGTGGTCACACACAGTCACCAGAATTAATGTGCATCCCCAAAATGCTACTGACTTGTGTCCAGAAAATTCCCCATTGCTGTTAAAGTGAAATGAGAGGGTAACAAAAAATGCACATTCTCCCAGAATTAATGGTGCACTCCATCATGTGTGCAATGGTCACTCTCAGTCACCAGAATTAATGTGCATCCCCAAAATGCTACTGTCTTGTATCCAAAAAATTACCCAGTGCTGAAAAAGTGAAAAGAGAGGGTAACAAAAAATGCAAAATCTCCCAGACTTAATGGTGCACACAATCATGAGTGCAGTAGTAGCACACAGTCACCAGAATTAATGTGCATCCCAAAAATGCTACTGTTTTATGTCCAGAAAATTCCCTAGTGCTGACGAAGTGAAATGAGAGCATAACAAGAAATGCCAAGTCTCCCAGAATTAATGGTATACTACAAATGCACAGACAGATTAATATTACGCTGCACACTCAAGAGATGCAGATGCAAAGGCACAACAACACCTAACCAGTGCTCACAAGTCACAAATCCAAATCTGTAAAAGAATACCTTTTGCCAGTTTTGGGGGGGGGGTAGTGCACAGCAGTAACAGTCCACTACCAGTAAAAATACCACAAAGCAGTATAAAAAATTCATGCAGGTGTGGTGGATAGCAGGTTCACACTGCTGCAATTACTCTGTGGCACAATAAAAGGTGTCCGATTTAATGGCACGCATCGAACACACACTCACACACAAGACAAGTAATGCATAGCAAATTGAAAACCTTTAGTAATATAACCAAATGTTTTAAACAAGCTGAAATTATACACTTCTGTACCACAACAATCAGCAAACAAATGTCAAGGATTACTGAAAATATTACTGTGTGTACATTAACACTATCATGCAAGAAAAATATAACCAAGACAGAAAGACTGCCTTTTTCTCCAAGTTAATCTACCTACAACACAGATATGCCCTTCCCCCAAAGCACACTTAACAGTACACAGGCTGACTGTTCTAAATTCACATTCAAAATCCACACACAAACAATAAACACTCGATGATATGAGCACAGGAGGGTTTCCTATAATTGATGTACTAAATTGTGAGCAGCAAAAATAGCTCAAAAACACATTTTTAACAGCTTTTGGAGGATTTGAATCTCAGAGCTCTGAGATGAAACTGTCTCCATCTTCCACTACACACACTACACAGAACTGAGGCTGTGCAGAACAATCTAGAGCCCTTGTGACCTGCAATCCCATAAAGCATTGCAAAATTCACCTTCAGAGCTCAGAAACAAGGCAAAGTGAGGCACAGTACATTGATTTCAATGTACTTCACCTTAAAACTGGTGGAGAAGTAGTTTGGGGAAGGTGGAACAACATGAAGTCATTGTTTCCAATGGACTTCACATTCCCCATTATGATGCAATGTACTCCGCTTCCATTGTGGAGTACTTCGCAGATTCCACGTTACTCTGCAAATCACTTCGCAGTGCAAATTTCGGCCACTTCACCCACCACTATACCAGACAACTTGAACCACAAAAGGAAACTGTTTTTGCCATGGTGAGAGCAATGGACACAAAGATATGAGCATTTGTACAACATATAAGCACCCAGAACATGAACATTTCAGTGGCAGTAGACATGACTATGGCTGCTTAGAAGCGTTTTATTCTGGCCATTTTGGTGAAGAATAATCTCTCCACAGACAATGCTAATCTGTGATATCAGACAGGAAATCTGCTGCACAGAGTATGGCATTGCAAGGGAAACAGTAGCTGCACGCAATAGTAATAGCTTCAATGCTGCACCAGAAGGTACAACACCCTTTGTACTGTAATAGCAAGATACAGTTTATTTAAACATTATTCAACAAACAGATAAAAACCTACTGCTAGACCAATCAACAGTAACAGCAATGACCCACCCCAATAACTGATATCACCTCAAGACAACTAAAACTGCACACTGTGCCTCAAACTTTAGGATAGTCAGATTTATAGAGATGGCAGTGGGTGACAATGTTAAAGAATTTGTGCTTCAGTGGCTATCCATGTTTGCACAACTTTCAGAGGCACAGGAAGGATTTTTATGTGACAAAGGCCTACCATGTTCATACAAGTGCAGGAGCCTCGCCTTCCAACAACCCACAGATAATCATGATAATTCCCAGTGGCTCTGAGGTGCATACCCAACAAATAAAACTATGTACTCATCCGAGAATAGTCACAATGAAATTACAGTCTTTCAGTATAAAATTCAGGTCCACACAAAGTAGATACTGTGGTTTTTGTTTATTATCTGAATTGAAGTACAGTGCAGTTACATTTTTTCATGACAAATTGTCTAGTTGAAAAGACAGCAAGGCTTGGGTATAAAATTGCTAAACTAAGTCAGTCCTAAACACTTCGAGACTTCATCAGGGACTTAATAAAGCAATTTTGTATCTGACCCATGCTATCTTTACAACGAGACACTTAGTGTTGTAAATCTTTAACAATTCTTTACTGAACTTAGAATTATAAATAAAAAAACACAACCTCTACTTTGTGTAGACCTACAGTTGAAGTGTGGCTATCTTGGAGTGAGTGCACATTTTTGTTTATTGGGATTATACACTGTAGTGACTGACTATCCAACGTGCACCGAGTCTGCTTCAGCACCAGAGTAATTTCCCTGCAAGCAGATCTGAGATGCATGACCATGTTTTGAAGGCTGACAAGGAAAGCAACCATTCCAATTCGACTAGGAGCCAGTACACTTCTTCCATAACCTCTTCAGATGTGACATGCTGTCACTGTAAACTATTTGTTTGGGTGCATCCACAGCTAGGATGATCGTAATGTGTTCATTTTCTTCTTGCTCCAGCTTTGTTAAGTTTAGCTAATGGTGGTAAGGTCTTTCAATTTTACGACCCTTGGAATACTAGCAAATAGGTACAGTATTACTGATCTTTATCCTGGAGCTTGTGCCAGTTCTGATAATCTTGATAAGTGGTAGTAGTAATCATTTATTCTTGGAAATCATGAAAGGGAAAACCCACTTGAGCCAGAGTTTATTTACAATGGGGTCCATCATTCATACAAATACACACAACAGTATCAAAAACACATTATTAAAACTTAATTAGATTAAACAGCAAAGTTTCATAGTTTGTGACAACATGCATATTGTTGCAATACAAAATTCTAAGCTGAATTTTAAAACTAAGGTCATTTTATAGAAAGTTACCTAGTTAACCTTTTTTCTTTATAAACACAACAGCTTTTAGGCAGTGTGGATTCACTTATAAACCAGGCCTTTATCAAATTTCATGAAATTTTCCCCTTTGATTTTAAAAATTGGGGATGTTCATTACACGCTCTATGTCCAAGAAGAATGATGGTTTCATTCCCTTTAGATGTTTTTAACACTGGGACTTTAAGTTCCAAATTACCAGCTGTCCTTAAACCACTTCTTACTGCAAAAACTTAAAATAAATTATTTATGAAGGGCGGAGTTTTTTGAGGAAGATTTTGTTAACTTAAGTATGGAATATGCAGATTGTTACATTCAGTCAGACTTGTCCATCCCAAAGGTCGATACAGGAGGCAATGGTGAGTTAACTGAGGGGCATCCAGGATGAAATAGACAAACCTATGCCCCCTCATAAATCACGTCCCCATAATCAACAAGCATTTGTCAATGCCAAATGTTTGTTTGCTGGTATTGGCATTGGTAGTGCAGGAGTTAGAGAGATGCATAATAGGAATGGCAGTGGAGTATTGAAGTAATGGCAATCCCCACCCTGCAGAAACTGACATGCATTGGGGGTGTGCCTATGGGTCGTCAGCCATAACACTCATGCCATTTCACCTCACCCCAGCCTGCAGACACCAACAGGTGTCACAGTATGCCTTGAGGACATTGGCCCTTACATTCACCCTATTCTATAAGGAAATACACTGAAATGGGTGCAGTATAGGAGAATGGGGTGAACATTAGGGCCAAAGACCCCAAAGCACACCTCAGTGCCTGTCAGTGACTGCAGGGTGGGGTTTGGTTGTGGTGGAATGGGGTGAGCATTACCACTGATGACCCCAAGTCACACCCCCGATGCTTGCCAGTCTGTACAGGGTGAGCATTATGATTGGAAACCCTAATGCCCTGGGCATTTGTTGGTATTTGTACTCCAAATTTTTAACATGTTTTTTGGGAACTCACCTCATGAACAGTGGCAGTATCATTTTGTTACTCAATCCCAAAATGTGATTTTGCACAGCGAGTGCACCATTCGGCACCACAGATACAAAAACACATTTTGGGCAGGATGTGAAAAATGACAGCTGTACTGTTCATGAGGAGGTGTGAAGAAATGGCAATGTTGAAAATCTGGAGTGAAAATATGAAATCATGGTGAAGTTATGAGTGTGAGTAGAAACTGTTCAATGCACGCTCATAGTGCAGTCATTTTTTGGAATGCTGTCACCAAATTTTCAACATGGCCTTTTTGGGACATCCCCTGAAGAACAGTGGCACTGTGATTTCATTACTCTGTCCTGAAAGTTGATATTGCACTGCGACTGTGCCACTCTCCACCATAGGTACAAAAACACATTTTGGGAAGGATGCAAAAAATGACAGCTGTACTGTTCATAATGGTGTGAAAAATGGAAGTTTTGGAAATTTGGAGTGAAAATATTAAAAATTGGTGACGTTACAAGCGTGTGTAGAAACTGAGCAATGGACACTTGTAACACAGTCATTTTTTAAATTCTTTTCACCAAATTTGCAATAAAGGCTTTTTGGGACCCTACCTCATGAACAGTGGCACTGTTGTTTCATTAATTGGTCCCAAAAGATGATTTCATGCAATGACTGCAAAATCTCCTTTTGGGACAAAGAAATGAAATGAAAGTTCCAGTGTTCACGAGGTGGGGTCCCAAGAACCTCATGTTGAAAATATGGGACCAGAACTCCAACAACTGACTGAGATATCAACCTAAGCTGACCCCCCCCCATTGAGTGCCATTATATGGCTTACCATCATTACTTCAGTTCCTGGTTGGTCTTTCAAGAGTGCAGATGTGTTCCTGGTCCACAGAGGCTCACTGCTCCCAACCTCCAGAGGTAAGTCTGGGTGAAGTGGAGTGCAGTGAGGTGGGGTATGCAAAAGGAGGTGTGGGTTGGGGGAGGGGGGCTAGCAGGAATGATGAGGGACCATTTTCTTTTTTTTTAGGTTTAAAAAATACATCTTGGGACTGTTTTCTTTTTTACAGGTGAAATATTAACAAAATGGATTTCAGCACACTTGAGTGGGCTCCCAGTGTTCTAGAGTACTGGAGCCTCCCTAACCCGTGGATTGGGCACCTCAAGGTCAGCTGAGAACATTGGGGAATGGGGGGGGGCAGTGCCTCTGACATGGGGAGTGGGCATTCTTGTTTCAGAAACATCAAAGAAGTATTTTTTGGCACACTGGGGTTGGCTCCCAGTGTGCCACATTAATGGGGGGAAGGGTGATACATGCTTACAAGGGGATTGAGCACCCAAATGTTGGCAGGAGGATGGAGAATGGAAGGTGTGGAGTGTGTGCAGCAGCAGTGGGAGGGAGCTAACATTTAAATTTGTTTTCCTGCTGTGTGACTGGTTGGGAGGGAGGGAGGAGCGACTACCACTGCAATAATGAAACTGCCCCTTATTGCAGTGGCAGATTTCTTTCAAGTGTAGCACTCACTCTGAAGCTGCCAACACTGGCAGCTTCAGCATTAATTGGTGGCCAAGGGATGAGCCCATTAAAGCATCTGCTGCATGGGCCACAACACTGTCACACCTATGCAATGCTGTACTACCTTAATATGTTTCTTGTACACTGTGTGTGCAAGCAAACATGAAAAGAGGAGTCACCATTGTGTTAACAATTAATTTTTTTGCTTCCATGGGGATACATCTCCTAACTCTAGAGGGCCCATAGCCTAACATTTAGTTTTTTAATTAAACAGTCTATATGTACATCCCATTAACACTGAGAGTCCAACCAGACTCCCAGGTATTTACAGGAGTTTACTTGCTTCAGAACTGAGTCTGTTTTTATTGTAACATATAATGTTTCATTTGTGTTATTTTGTTTATTTCCAAAAATTGCTACCCAAGATTTTTTATCATTCAACACTAGTTTATGTACTATAAAATAGTCTTGCAATGTATCAACGTCCTTTTGTAAATTGGCCTGAATTTCTACTATTGATTTGCCTTCTAGATAAAGAACTATATCATCTGTGTATAGGTGGTGCTGGGCCTCCATCATAAGAGGCTCAATTCCATTCCTATATAGACTAAACATGATCATTCCCAACACTGATCCCTGGGGGACTCCTGATTTAATATACCGTAGTCAGACTGAGATCTGAAATTCCATAGTCAGACCATCTGTGTCCTCCCCAGTAAATGCTGGCTTAAGGCCACCTGGTCTTAGCCAAGTTTCTGCAGTTTACTTAGTAGTATAGTATGGTCTAAGGTATCGATTACCTTATACAGATCTAAACATATGGCCCCAATCAAGAAGCCCCTATCCATGGCCAGTTGAATATCTGTTTTTACCTTTACTAAGGCAGTAGAGGTGCTATGTCTTGCATGGAAACCTGATTGGTTTAGATTATATATATTTTGTGTTTCCAAAATGTTTTTCATTTGATTTCCAATGATTCTAAACATTTTCAATACAACTGGGAGGTGGGATATTGGTCTGTTTTTATAAATGTTTTCTTTGGGGCCAGTTTTATATATTAGGAACATGTTTCCATACTTTGGGGTATGAACCAGTGGCCAAAGCTAAATTCAAAATGTCTGCTAAAATGTCAGCGATTACAGGAGAAGCTAATTTGAGAAAATATATTGGTATATTATCAAATCCAACTGCTTTCTTCTCATCTAGTCTCAAAAGCCCTTCTAAAATTAAATTTGAGTTAACTAGGTCAAAAGAAAATGTAACTCACCGTGACTTTTCTGAGAAGTTACTTAACTTTGTTTCTTTTGTCTCTGAATAGGTCATATTCACTGCAGATGTGTCCATATTTATAAAAAATCCATTAAATGTGTCTACTACATAGTTTGAAGGGGGAACCATTTTTTCATCAATTTTAAAGTACACTGGCAATTCATAGGATTTTTGCCCTTTACGTTGGTGAACAATTTCCAAAACCTGCATGGGTCAGTGATGTTTCCAATATTACAATGTTCATTAGAGTAGGTAGATTTAGCTTTGTTTATTTCTTTGAGATATAGATTTCTAATTTAGCAATATTTTTCACAGGAAGATTTTGTGTTTAATCTTTTTGCTTGTCTCTAGGCTTCATCCCTATTTTTACGATGTGAACTCAAATGCCTCGTATAGCATGGTGCATTGTTATTTTTCACTTTTTTCCTACAAACAGGAGCATGTTGACTGCATACTAGTAGAAACTCACTATGAAAATAGTTCCTTACACTACCTACATTTGGGATGTGGCCCAACTTGTCCCAGTTTCTTCCCTCTAGATCAATCATAAACTTCATATAATCATAAATTTTCGATTAACGATATTCCTTTAATTGAAATGTTCCTATTTTTTTATCTCTTTTCCAGATGCAAAAAGTAACCTGATGGTCACTAATGGAGACTGGAATAAATACTCTCTGAATGCAGTTTTCTGGATCTGTGGTCAAAATCAAATCCAGTATAGTGGAAAGGCTTATGTCCCTTGAATTTAATTTAGTGGGTGAGTCAGTAAACTGAATGAGTCCCATCCTCAAGGACCAATCAAGCAGTTTGTTTCTCAAAAGGATCGAGGGCCAGTCCACATTGAAATCATGCATCAGCAGGATGACATGACTTGATCTATATCAATACAAAAGATCATGCAGGTTAGAAAAATTGTTCCTATCACCCTTAGGTAGCATATAACAGCCAATTATCAATATAGGCTTACTATTGTGCAGCCTTAAATCCTAAGATAGTTTTTCAATCCCAGGGGTTTGTATGTTGTTACACTCAATACATAATACATTTAGATTAGTCTACCCATAGACCATAACTCCCCCTCCACTTTTATTTTGATCGTGTCTCCACATTTGATAGCCTGGAATCGATAGGTCCATATCTCCTACTTTATCACTGACCCATGATTCAGTAATAATAACTACACTAGGGTTAAATTTTCCAACATTCATTCTCTCATAGCATTCATTTTAGGAACTAGGCTACAAACATTAAAATGAATAAAATGAATTTCCTCTTTTTAAAAAAAAAATACCAGCAGCCACATCTGAAGCCAGCAGGAGGCCTGGATTTAATTTTGCATCTCCAGCTAATAAAAGGCACAGTAGTTTCATGCCTCTAGCCATGGTCAATTTGTTTGAGCAAAAATTACTTTGGCCATACTACTGTAAAATTGTCTACTGCCAAACTGTTTTCTACCTGCTAGATATAATTTTGGACTGTTAGTCATTGGTTTAACTATGTCTGTAAAACTAGTTTGCATCATTAAACTAGATGTTATACCTGTTCCTGTATATGGGGGTAAAGTGAAATGGTATTAAAGGTGTCTCCAAATTGCCTGTGGGTAAATCCCATAATTGCTAATCCATTACTTGCTTGAGCATTATAACTGAAAGTTAGCCAGGCTAGCAAGGAAATTACTAGAAAGCACTTCGGTCCATACAGCCCCATTTCCAACATGCAGGCAAGGACTCCCAAAATACAGAGAAAACAGTGGCAGCAGAACATGGGGCCCTGAGCCAGCTACAGGTAATAGTTAATTATTAGTAATCATAACTTCAAGCTGAAAAAATTAACACAGTCCAAGTCCTTCAGGCAGGTGAGTAGGTAATTAAAAAATTAGCAGCCAGCAGTTTACAGTTCAAAGTAAGCAGTGGTAGCAAGCTGAGAAATAAGCATATTCCAAATTTATCATGTAGGTACTATCTAAAACTAAGTAAAACACTGGCTGTTAATGCAACATAGTCACATAAACTGATTAATTTAAATAATTTCACATTCTATTTTGTATTAAGTTTGCAGCAAACTATTAAACCACACCTGATACTAGTTTGTGTTGGTCGCCGCCAAAATGGGAACAAATTACAGTTCTCTCTTGATTCCTCGAGCAGAAAACAGTAATATTGAGCTTTTTTTCCAACCACTCATGCTCACACAATGGCATCCTACTGCTGAAGAATACTTTATTTGTCTGTGATATTAGGACCGGAAATGTTTTGTAGTAACTTGTGAGGGGGGGACAATGCTTGGTTGAAGAGCTGCATTTGGAAAGAATATAGATCTTTAATTGTTATAGTGGTAGTTTGAACCTTCTGCTGGCTGTGATCAAACTTTCCAGGATGGCAGAGTTCATGTAGTATTGCATCTTTTTTGGCGGGGGGGTGGGTAACTGGATACCCTGTTTCCTTTTTGGATACAGGTTACAAACCATGGTGTGTATTTTGCCACTAGGAGTCACCCTTAAATTTATTTTTATTCCTTTCCAGAGCGATTCTCAAAAAAGAGATCAGGCAACAATTACAATGTTTAGCTTTAATGTCTTTATTTGGTATTAATTAAAGTGTGTGGAATTGTTTGCTAAGGCCTAAATATATGTGTGTACTAAACTGCTGCTATATATTGTGAAAGGTGTGTAAAAAAATAAGCAGCCTAGGCTGCTCTGTCACCTAACCTAGATACATTAATAATTGTGATTGGTTGACGATCCATGGCACTCCAGACATTACATCATGGGTTTTAGCCCACTTGACAGGCTAGTGATGCACATGGCTCTAGGGTCAAATTGCTTGTATATCCAGGCCCCAGAAACCCCTGTTCTCCAGTTCAAATCGAGCATCTGTTAAGACTGCTAGCACACCAGGATCCCTGTTCTACTCCAGAAAGGTAGGCCTCCCTTTTATGTTCATTAAATAACTACTGTATAAAGGCAGAGTAGTAAACCTATGTGCTGCAGTTGTTTGTGTTCAAAAAGAAAAATGCAACACTTCTTATTTGAAAGAAATGATGAGGCCAGCCTTTTGGTTGTGTTGTTTTTTTTTTGTGTTTTTTTATGGTTATTGCCATACATATATCTATGTTGCTGCCCTGTAACTTTAGGCCAGCAAATTGCATCGCAGTTTTGTTTTCCTGAGATGCTGTTTTTTAAACTCGCCTATGGCTTGGCCCTACTGGCCTATTTAAAGTTTGCTTAGTTTGTTATTTCTCTAGCTTATGTTCTAAATTGGCTATTTGGCCCTAATCCAGTGAGAGTATTATGATACCATCATAAAAAAAAAGGGGATGTTATTGAGTTGTTTCTCACCGCGAGCTGCTAAAAGAAATCACCTCTCACTTGATTGCGAGTTCTGCCATCTGCCTGCTCCCCTTACACCTCGCGCAGTAGCACAACATGCAGGCAGTCCGCCCTCATAACCCTGCACTCATCCCTAAATCCCCGAATGAGTGACAAACGATCGGTGTAACGATCGGCAGGAAGGGGAATTCCCCGGTTTTTTAAAGCATCTTCCCCGGTCACCCGTAAGGCCAAGAGAGCCTGCCCTTAGCCCAGGACTATGCTAGGCCACCGGCCTACTATGCAGAACCGCATGGCATCCCTCCCCCCGCCGCATGGTTGGCGTCTATTTCTAGGAAAGGCCTTCGAGTGCACAAGGCATGAACTGCCTTCCCACAGTCACAGAACCTAATCTGTTGCCTTTCCCGTTGGGTTCCAGGCGTTTGTTGTCGCCCCATGCTCTATTGCGGCTGCATGGTCTCCATGGCCTACCTCCTTACTCAGAAGTGCTCTCTCACACTGTGAGACAGTGCGCCCTGCCTGTACAGCCTTTTTCTGGCATTTAAATCCCAAGGCAGGGATCATTTTAATCAGTGACTGTTTTCTTCTATCCCCACGCTGTATCCAGCCACATGGTCACACGGCTACAGCCTAGTGTGGGGGGGTGAAAATAAGCACAGTCGCTCAGACTGAGGGGTATAGTGCTCATTTTCTTAGGCAATGTCCTTTGAAAGGGTCCAGTGGCTCTCAGCAGCGATTATGACAACGCTGATTTCTACAAATGTTTTTCCTCAGTGAGGGGTAAAATATTCTCTATAGACAATAGAAAAGTCACTCACCAATGGGCCTACAGGAGGGCAAAGATATCAAAACCTGAGGAAAGAGGAGACACTCAGTCTAAGGGACCAGGATGGTGATCCTATGATCTCGGCCACCATATCAACCCAAGGTCCTCCTCTATTTTATATGGGGTCCCTCCCAATAGCGACCCCATATTTCTCAAATACCAATAATAAAACCTCCCTCCTATTCATATGGGGCCCCACTCATTAGAGACCCTATATGCTTAACTAGGAGACTGGTGGTCCCTCTCCATAGCGACCACCAATGTGTGTCCCTCCATGTTGGGTCCCTCACTATAGTGATCCCCATGCTGAACCTTGCCTGCAAATCTATATATACCATCCCAGGTCAGCGATTTTTCAACAGCACCCTATGGCTTCTCCTACATTGGGCTGCACTTTAATACTGTATTAACAGCTATGGGGCATCCACTAATTGGAGGCCCACTTTCAACCGGCCCTAACAATACGCCCTTCTTTCTCTTCCTCTCTCACCAGATGGTCAAGGCCAAGAAATGCTCCTCTTGTAACGCTACTCTCCTGCCCCATGCCCCGGGCCCCCTATGCTCTGCCTGTCTCCATGACGATGATGACCTATCGCTGGAGCAAACTCTTGTCATGGATCCCAGCAATCTAGGGCCCAGCGGCCCTACTTGGATGAATCTTGGAACCCTCCTACTTAGAACCAACAGGCCATGGTAGCAATGATGGAGAGCCAACAGAATTTTATGCTGAAGATAATGAAGAAGCTAGAATCCCTTACCCAGCATAGAGCAACCGCACCACTTCGGGAGCCAGAGAATGTGGGGGGGCCCAGTGAAAAATGTCCAGACACTGCAGAACCAGTACCAGACAATCATAAACCGGACTCTGGAGAGGGCAAGGATATGCCAGATGAAGAGGATGGGGCAGAGACCGATGACGAGGACATGGAACCTCAATCCGTACCATCCCTCACTTCTAAGCTTTGTTCCTTCGACATGGTTCTGGGTCTCATGAAAATTGTTAAGGCCACTATGGGGTTCGACGTCAAAGAAGAAAAACCAGAGTCAAAATTAGACCCCATGAATCAACAAAAGGCTACTACCAAGGAGACTTTTACGGTATGTCCAGCAATCGAGGACATTTTCAACAGAGAGTGGCAATCCACAGAACCTAGCAGAATGTCAAATAAGAGAAACTTGGATCGCATGTATCTGGTCCAAGATGACAAGGCCAGCAGCTGGAGCACAGCCCCAACCATTGACCCTCAGGTGGCGGCACTCAGTAAGAGAAAACCATCCTACCATGCAGGACCATAGCCTTAAAGGACCCAACGGACAAAAGGATGGAAGACATGTTAAAAAAGGCCTTCAAAATTGAGGGAACTGCCACCAAAGCCTCTACTATGGCCATTTACACAGCATGTGCCCAAATCCGCTGGCTCAAAGAGCTACTTGAGCAGGCAAACCCCAAATCCAGAGAGGCAGAACTGTTAGAATGCACTCTCGGGGCTGCAAAATACCTGGTGAGCATGGAGGTGGACACTCTTAGACTGCATGCCAGGGCCACAACCATCACTAACCATGCCAGAAGAGTGTTGTGGCTGAAATTATGGGAGGCTGACAACGTATCCAAAACACTATTGCAAAACCTACCTATGAAGGGAAAGCATATTTTTGGGGAGGGCCTACAGGAATTCCTAAAACAGAAAGAGGAGGGCAAAGACCTACTCAAAAATAAGAATAGGCACACCTACCTCCCTTCAGCGAGGCAGAGGTTTTGGGGGGGAAACAAGTCTCACCAATCACGCAGGGATACACACTTCCAGAACAATACATTTTGAGGCAGGGGAACATCCAGTGGATACCGCAGCCCCTTCCCCCATTCCTACCAATCTTCCTCCTTTAGAGCCCGTGGGTCCAAGTTTGGGGGAAGAGGTAGAGGTCATAAGGGAAAGCAACAATGACTAAGTGGCCAGAACCCCATGAGGACAGGAAACATACCCCCCCCCGTGGGACAAAGATTGTCACTGTTCAGGCACCAGTGGTTCTGTACAACCTCAGACAAGTGGGTCCAAAAAGTGGTGTCGAGAGGGTGCTCCATAGAGCTATCCCAATCCCCTGTCACACACAGGTTCTTAAGCTCCCCCATTACCAAAAAGAAGGCAACAGCTCATCAGGTCCAACATATCATGTTGGATTTGCTACAAAACAGAGCAATCCAACCCTTTCCCCCCACACGAACAGAAACTAGGAGTGTACTCCATTTTCTTCCTTGTGCCCAAGAAATCAGGAGAGCTATGCCTCATTCTGGACCTAAAGCACCTCAACCAACATGTAGTGTCCCAAAGGTTCAAAATGGAAACCCTAAAGTCAACCCTATGCAGTATCTGGGTAGGCGATTACCTCATGTCCATAGATTTGAAGGACGCATACCTTCACATACCTGTCAGACCAAAACACAAACAATACCTCAGGTTCCACATCTTAAGCCAGCATTACCAGTATCAGGCCTTACCCTTTGGTCTTACCTCAGCACCAAGGGTGTTTACCAAGGTGTCAATAGTCTTAGTAGCCAGACTCCGAGAGCAAGGTCTGGATATCATTCCCTACTTGGACGACTGGCTGATTTGGGTGCGTTCTAAGGAGCACTTGCACCAAGACACCGTGACCACTCTAAGAGCACTTGAGAAGCATGGCTGGGTAGTGAACTGAGCCAAGAGTTACCTAGTGCCCAAGCAACTGATAGAACACCTGAGGCTCTAATCAACACATCACAAGGATGGGCAAAACCATCCCAGACAAGGGTGCACAACCTGATAAGATTGTCTCGCCACCTGAGGGCTTGCCATCAGACAACCATGGGACAGATAGCCCAGTTACTAGGTTGCATGGCATCTTGTATCGACCTAATTCCCTGGGCCAGGTGGCACATGCGATCCCTACAGACTCACGTCCTCACTCGGGGATCACCGAACGAGTATAACTTGAACATCATAGTCCCACTACCACCATCAGTGAGACACTCACTAACATGGTGGACAGTGAACTCCAGTCTCACAAGAGGGGTCCCACTAGAGGTATCTTACAACGCCACTATAGAAATGGATGCAAGCCTATCAGGCTGGGGAGTGTGCTTGGGCGACCTGATGGTGCAAGGCCTATGGACATCAACAGAAGCCAAGTTGTCCATCAACGTCCTAAAGATGAGGGTGGTATCCCATGCTCTCAAAGCTTTCAGATCCTCCATTTCCAGTCAGTCGGTTCTGATACGTTCCGACAACCAAGTCAAGGTGGCATATATCGCAAAACAAGGGGGCACCAGGAGCAGAGCTATGCTGAGGGAGATGGCGTCGGTCCTCAGTTGGGCACAGACCAACCTCATACATCTCGGCGTGGTACATCTCACAGGCAAACTCAATGTGCAAGCAGACTGGCTCAGCCGACAACAAGTCCACCCAGGGGAGTGGCGTCTCCATCCCAGTCTCTTTCAGATGATTCAGGAGACTTGGGGACCAGTATCTATGGACCTCATGGTCACGACTGAAAACTTGCAGGTCCAAAGGTTCTATTCAAGATACAGGGAAAACCGGTCCCAGGGGACCAATGCCCTGTCACAACCTTGGTCCTGGGAGCATGTGTACGTGTTTCCCCCCTTCCCTTACTACCCCAGGAGCTAACCAAGATCCGATCATCTCGACGTGCCATCATTCTGGTGGCACCCTACTGGCCACGGAGAACATGGTTTGCCATGGTAATGGCCATAACAATGGACAGTCGCAGGTTACCCTACCAACCGGATATGCTGACACAGGGTCCAGTACTCCACCTGGCTCCACAGACTCTGAAATTCATGACCTGGCTCCTGAGAGGAAGAGACTGATGAGAGCAGGTTACCATGAATCAGTCATATCTATGATGCTACAATCTAGGTGATCCTCAACCACATCCACCTATGGTAGACAATGGTCAGTGTTCATAAGGTGGTGTCGAGAACATGGTAAGGACCCCGAACTACCCGACATGTCCACCATTCTCTTGTTCCTCCAAAGGGAAGTGGACAAGAGGTTGGCTCACTCATCTCTCAGGGTACAGCTCTCAGCCATTGGAGCGGCCACTGGTCCCATTGGGGGATACAGCCCGGGAGCACACCTGGATGCCCTGTGCTTCCTGAGAACCGTGGAAGTGCTATGACCCAGAGTCAGACCATCCATCACTCCCTGTGATCTTCCACTAGTATTAGACTCCCTAAGTACAGCTCCCTTCGAACCACTGCATGGGGTAGACCTCTTCTGGGTCAGTCTCAAGATCTGCTTCCTTGTTGCCATCTGCTCAGCTCAAAGGATTGGAGAGCTAGGAGCACTGTCATACAAAGAGCCTTACACCGTATTCACCCCTCAAGGAGTCCACCTACGGACGGTACCAGCCTTCCAACTGAAGGTATCCTCCACATTCCACAGGGAACAACCAATCGAGTTGCCTATCATTTCTGAACACACTCAACCGGGCATTAAGCCTGTCCCACACCATCTAGATGTCAGGATCACCCTGTCCATTTACATATCACTGACTCTGCCCTTACGTAAAACAGAGAGATTATTCATTGTCACAAGGGGACAGAGACAGGGCAGGGCTGCCTCTAAGACCACCTTTGCTGGCTGGCTCAGAAGAACCATCCAGGAAGCCTACATAGCTAAGCAAATGACACCCCCAGAAGGTATCAAGGCCCATTCCACGAGATCAGTAGCCACCTCCTGGGCAGAAAGGGCAAACGTGTCTTCAGAGGACATCTGCAAAGCAGCAACATGGACTTCCATCCATATGTTTGCCAGACACTATAGACTGAAGCACCTGTACAAGATACAGCCCACTTTCACCACACAGGTCCTCCTAACCACCAGCTCTTCCTCTCACTCCTAGACCACTCTGTCTCCCTCTCTAGGGTACAGTACTGCTACTTATCTACCCATGATGTAATGTCTGGAGTGCAATGGATGGTCAACCAATCACAATGGGTGTTTACTCACCTGGTAAAGGTGATTGTGTTGGTTGACATCCATGGCACTCCAAGACCCTCCCGACAGAGTGCTCAGAGTGACCAGGATCAGACTATTCACTTGAATGACCTAAGGAGGGATTAAGCTATATGTCACTGAGGACACCCAAAAAAAGGGAAAATACTGACCGTCGACCTATTGGGGTCAAGTTTAGATTGTAATAATAGGTAAATAAAACCAGGGCCATTGGCCCACATGTACTTATCACCTCAGTCTGCATCATTGTATACAATGGTTAGTGTTGTTTTTGTTTCTCATACTTGCACTTTACTACCTTGATTTCAGCTATGGAAGATTCGAACTGGAGAACAGGGGTTTCTGGGGCCTGCATATACAAGAAATTTGATCCTAGATCATGTGCATCACTAGCCTATCAGGTGGGCTAAAACCCATGATGTAATGTCTGGAGTGCCATGGATGTCAACCAACACAATCACCTTTACCAGGTGAGTAAACACCCATTACTGACCAGTATTTTTAATTCTTGAATAACCAGGTTTTACTTTTGCATTCTAAATGGGTGGCTGTAACCACAAGCTGTCAATCAAGCTTGCTCTGGTAGCAGCATGTGGAATAGTCCTACAACTGCCACCTTTGACACAAATTAAAATCCCTCTTAAAAACACAATTCACACAACTTAAAAACTGTTCATTTTGGCATTTCTGTTTATGTTCATGAGTTCACCTAGTAAAACACAATAGTTAGAAGCATGATTTTTTATTAATTTCCTGTTTTTGTCTCATCAATGCAAAACATCTAAGCAAATCATTTATAAAAATGTGTGTCTGTAAATATAGAAAAAAAAGACAACGTGTGTGTTACTAAAGGAATAATGCCTGACAGGGTGGGTGTTATGCTGGGATAACATCCCACCTCTGGTGGTTGGGCCCGAGGCCACTGGCCAAGGGCATCCAGCACACAAGAAGGGATGTTATCACAGCATAACACCCACCCTAGAGGGCATTATTCCTATTATACAATGGCTCATTGTTTTATAGACATAAAAAAAATAATTTTTAAGAATTGTATTTAGTATTTAAAAATATTTTTTTTAGAAAAGCTGGAAACAATCAATGTGGTGCTCATCTACTTGATCAGCACAGATGTTATGCCAGGATAACATCCTTCAGTGATGGCCAACTGACCAATCAGGAGCCAGGATTCTTTCTTGCCATTGTATAATCAGAATTTTATACATACTCTCAGTGAGGGATGCTTTTATAAACAGTAACACACATTGTAGCAGTGTGGCTCACAAGTACCTGAAGCACAGAACAACTGACTGAAAGGCAGATGTTCCATACACCCTCTGAAATTTGTAATTCAGCTCAGTGGAAACAGAACCCACTCATCGATTTATAGTTTAACCATTTATTCTTTCACAAACTAGACAAAACTCAAAAGTCTGTGTTCCATGGTTTATCTCACCACTTCATCAAGACTAAAATTACTTTTTATCTAAATCTATTCTGTACATTTTCCCAAATAAATATTCTGCTATTTCTACAGCTCTCCCAGGACTCAAAGCAACCCTAGTAATTTCTCCTCTTGTCCTAATTACAGTATATTTCAGTTTTTCATAAAGCCTCTGGCTTCTTGCTGGCCCTCACTAACTCCCTCCCAGTGTTTCAACTATTTGTGTGTTTCACATGTAGCTGAAATGACAGTAGTTAGGTAGTGAGGGCCAGCAAGAAACCAAAGGCTTTAAGAAAACTCAAATACAATCAAGCTAAGCGGAAAAATTACTAGGGTTGCTTGAATCCTGGAACAGCTACAGAAATAGCAACATACATCTTTGGGGATATGTATAGAATAGATTTAGATAAAACCTTTGGTTCTGATGAGATGGTGAGATAGTTACCACATAATATTGACCTTTGACCTGTTGGTTGATCTGTGAAAGAATACTAGGTGAAACCATAAATCAGTGGGTAGGTCTTCTCCACTGAGTTGGGTTACATGCATTTATAAGCACCTTGAGCTTCGCTTTCAGGGTTTATGTAGTTTCCCACACCTTCGGCATGCATAAAAGTGGTTACACACATCCACCCATATATTGTCACCACTTCTTTGAATGGGCTTATGCAAGTACCTTATGTAGAACTTTTTTATGTGACTTGTTTGATATTACTTTGACTGATGTGTCATCTCTATGAAGATTATGTAATCTGCTTGAGATGCAGCATTCTACAAATATACTTCTGTACTAGTTTTTTGTTTGCTTGTTTGTTTATTTGTTTGAAAAACAATAAACTATAAGGTAAAAAAGGAGCTAGTAAATGTGAATAATGAGATGGGTCAGCCCTAATGTATGAGGATACATTTTCTTTTATTTTTCTTGCTGTGTATGTTGTATCTATCTGTAACTTTTATTTCTTTTTATTTAGTTGTGATTGCAAAAGAGAGCTATTCACTCATGCCTTTCAGAAAAACTGATTGATTGAAGGATTATAACTCAGAGCTCATAATATTGCTGCCTTGGTTGTACTTATCTGGTATTTTGAGAAACCTTTGTTGAAAAGTCTGCAAAAAGAAGCTCCACCTAGTTGCTCATAGTCTCTAGTGAAAACATAAAATGTCATGTGTATCATGTATGCAAAATCATGACAATATTTTTTACAGACTGTTTCAAAATACTGTTAAACAGTCATGCTATTTTCTATAAAAAATCATGTGTGATGGTTTACAACACTAAAAACATGCAGTCCCACTCATTAAACACAGCTATAAAATGTACAGTAGAGCCATCCAGGATGCAAGGCAGTAACTTGAAATAACTAGCATGTCACAAAATACTGCATAGGGCTTAATTGCCATTGAATTACACAGTTGTTTGGAGCATAATGCAGCATTTTGCAGTAGTACTGTAATTTACTGCATTTCATTCTAGCTGGCAACGCTGTATGTTTCAGTTTTTGTAACAAAAATAGACAACGTCATACTTTTTAGTGCATTTTATGAGGTCCATTTCTCCAAGGTCTCTGGATGATGAGTCAGCATGCCTCAAGACTGCTGATGTCATGTGTGTCGCTACTCTACTATGCATTTAAAGACATTATATTGTTACTAGTATTGTAATGATGGTAATTGCTGTTGGTCGGTGACTGCTTTGGAATAAGTTTTATTTGGGGCATTATCTGTGTTAATTTCTCCTAGATATTTGTTTTTTCATTTCATTCTATTTTATACTGATAGGCATGTGCGCACAAGTACCCATTTTCTTATGCAGCCAGTTACAATAAATAAAGACAGGCATTAAGTACAAAATATGCATTACAACAAAATAAGCAATACAGAGAAGTACAATAAAACATTAAGGACAGTTACCATTAGGCCAGTTATCTAGGGTGTTTTAAGCTCATTTTTGAAGACTAATATATATTTACATGAAGTTATGATTCTGGAAACTTATTATAAAATGTGGTTGCCCTAGAATTGAGCGAGTTATGACCTAATCTGGAATGAAAAAGAGGAATTCTGAAAGTGACTTTGCTTTGAGATACAGTGCCAAAAGACTTCATGAATTTAGGAAAAGTTTGATAATAGACAGGCAGAAAACCTAGTATAACTTCATGCAAAAAAGAGAAGCTTTGTAAGTACAGTATAGCAGCAGTAATCTAAAGAGAGATTTCAGTGATTTGTGCAATTCATAATAATGTTTCATGTGCTGTAAACCTGTTGCAACTTTATGATGCTATGAAAAGTTACCTTCAAATTTGACAAGACTCCGTCAGAAGCCTTGGAACAAATCAGAGAGTAATAATCTATCAATCACAGTAGAAGATTATTTAACAGTAGTCTTCATTCTGATACAAGAAAATGTTTGGCCCTGTGAAGCATGCCAAGTCTCTGATGGAGCTTACTAATGAGGCTAGACAGAATGGGCCTTAATGGAAAGGAAACAATCTAAGAGGACACCAATATAATTGAATTCAAATACCCTTTTAATAATCTCTCCTCGAAAATCAACAATTGTAAAATCAAAATTATTAACCTTACAGGATCCTGTGAAGATCATTGACTTTGTTGTCTTCAACTTCAGAATTGATCTATTGAGAGAAAACCAAGACTGAATGCTGTTGCAGTTCTCCTGCAGGTTAAAATTAAATTCCAAAATATTATCACTCTCACAAAACAAACCACATCATCGGCATAGAGTATAATATTAGCATGGATGCAGGCTTTGGGTAGGGAATGAATGAACAATGTAAACAATAATTGATCAAAGATGGATACTTCGGGTACTCCGCAGACAATATTGTAGTCAATAGATTAAGTGTCATTGATCTGTGTTTTATAGGATCCTGCTTTAAGATAATCCATAAACCACATGAGCACATCAACAGAGAAATTCTAACTTGGTATTGTACTGATTAAACTTTGATGTTCTACAAGGTTGAATGCCTTTTTGAGGTCTGGTATGCCCCCCCCCCGACAGCGACACCAACACAGTGACCTACCAACCCATTGAAAAAATTGACAGGTTGCCAACAGGTCCCTGTGTTGGTACACCTGTCACAGGGGCACACTTTCTTCCCGTCCTGCACTCCCTTCCCGAATCAACTCTGACTGAAGTTGATAATCCTAAATATGGGAAGTGCAGGGGGCAGAACCTCCCAGCATGGGGGGTTCAGGGGGCGAAGCCCCCGATGATAAATTGGACCAGGAGACAAATGGGAATTTTGTTAACTGCAAATTGCAGTCGACATAATTCCTGTTGATGAGATGCCGGTCGACAAAGGTGTTGTCAAACTGGCATCATAGAGCAATGAAGTCTACAAACACAACAGCCATAAAGAACCCTCAGTCAGAACTCCATTGACACAGTTTGTGAACCTTACCAAGGCAGTTTCAGTATTATGCTTAACATGAAAAAATGTGCTGTTCCTCTGACAAGATTTTATTTTGATTCTGAAAATCAATCATCTAAATAAATTTTTTTTGTTTTTTTCAATACTATAGAAAGGGGGTCATAAGCAAGATCAGGTGATAATTAGATACTGGAGCCCGGATATTCAGACTGCGCCAGGTGATGGCGCAAGTGGGGGCACAGAGCAACTGATCTACACTGGGACCAAGACAGGGTGATATTCCAAGATAATGCAATATAGTGCATCACCATTGAAAATGGCACAGAATGTGTGTGGCACAAGTACAATGCGCCAGCGCAGCTCACAGACAGGGAAGACTGAGAATGCTCCAACACAAATGCAATTGCACTGGGTGCATCACCCATGATATATTCAGAAGAGGGCATGCAAATGGGGCCATAATATATGCATGGTGCAAATGGGCCATTTGCATGTCATTATGGCCCCATTTGCATGCATTGTGCAGGGCAGCCTGGCGAAATGCACCTGGCACCATGCATAGTTGCTTGCAGCAGGCGTGGGGTTCCTGGTGGGCAAGTGCACCCCCCCTTCCCTCCTGTATGCCTGATTGCAGGCATGTTACTTGAACAGTCAACCTGGTAGTCTAGTGGTCCCGCCTCCCATATGCCTGATTGTGGGCAGTTGTAGAATAACAACCCCAACCTGGTGGTCTAGTGGTGCCACCCTGCCCTTACACCCTTTCACAGGCATTTGGTTGACACAACCTCCCTGGTGGTCCAGTGGACCCCCTCCCACCACTATGCCCAATGGCAGGCTCTCCTAGTAGAATATGATACCTGGTGGCCCAGTGATCCCCCTCCACTCCCACTCACTGAGGACCCCAGCCACCCACCTTCCCCTATGTCATCAGCAAGCAGCTGCACCCTGCCCACATACCATCATGCCACCCACCGAATGACAGTGTAAAGTATGGCTGTATGACTATTGGTCCACATTGTGGACCAATGGGCTTGCCAGCCATATTGTGTGACACAGGCACAAATATGTGAATGAGCATTCATTCACATATTTGTGCCCAATAATGCATCTGTTATAACCGGCAAGCCCATTGGTCCACAATGTTGACCAATAGGCTTACAGGTCATACTGTAAGCTGTCATTTGGCAGGCGGCATGGTAGTATGCAGGAGGGGTGCAGCCGTCTGCTTATAATGGGGAGATCTAGTGGCTGGGTCCTCCATGGGAGGGAAGGGACCACTGGGCCACCAGGTGTTGGGGTTTAACCAGGGTTGCTCGTGATTGGGCATACAGGGTGGGGAGGACCACTAGACCACCAGGTGGACAGTTTATATGCCATGACAATGAGAGGGCAACATGGGAGGGTGTGGGTGCTACTGGACAGTGACCCTGCTGGGCAGGTGGCCACCCATGGCAGGTGGGTGCTATGTTGCACCCTGCAATGCAGCAGCTTGCCTGTGGGTGGCCTGGGTTTTTTGCTATTCTTCACAGGCTCAACTTTGTGCCCCTGTATGTGGTGCACATCAGGGTTATGCCAGCACATGAGCCGCACATCCTGGGCTGAATATTGGGATGTGCTGCATGTGCATGGGCATGCCCCCTGCATTTGCACCACATTCATTACCATTACACCCTGGTGCAGTGGGACTTGCCCTGCACCTGGCAACCTTTTGAATATCCCACAGGGGTGCATTACAGGGGTGCGCTGGCACAACTCTGTTGCACAAGGCGCAACCCCTTTGAATATCCTGGCCATATTGTTTATACCCTGAATGCAAGCTGGTCTAATAGCTGCCTCTTTCCAGAGTGAAGAAAAACCCCATCACAAACAGAATAATTAAAAAATGGTAATGAGAAGAAAAGCAATTAGTTCAATAAATTACATAGTACTCATCATACATCCTCTAGGTTGTTAAATTAAATTTGAACCTAAATGAAAGATGTCTCAGATGTCTCAATAATTCAGGCTACCTTATGCACATGTTCCTTACATATAAAAAATGTTGTCAATTTTGGGCACAAATATAGGCTATTCTTGAACAGTCCACTACAATTAAATTGGCTTTAGACCCCCTCCCAATTTTACCAGGATGGAATCTTAGAGATCTTCACTGTTCAGAAGAACAAAAAAAATTGCTTTTGCTGTGGATTATCGTGGTAAAAAAATATATATATTCTTCTGACCTGGAAAGATAATAACCCCCCTTCCATCAATTGGTGGCTTAACTTTATGATGGATCTTCATAAATTTGAAAGGATACATTATTATTATTACAAGGATCAGGTGGTCAAATGTGAGGCAATCTGGGCACCATTTCTCAGGTATCTCTTGGGATGTCAACATGTCTAATAATTTACTGCCATTATACTGAGGCCCTGATTCATTCTATCTATCTATCTATCTATCTATCTATCTATCTATCTATCTATCTACACAAACATATCTATAGATCTATGTGTCTATTCATGGCAAAAAACTTAATGCACTAGTTAGGATTAAAGCAACAAAAGTAGGGAAATTAGTCATTAGAGTTTACAACACTAACACCCCACCACTACTCTGCAGGCAGCAGGCATGGGGTGTGCCTTGGGGATGTCAACCCTAATGCTCACCCTATTCTATCAATAAATATCCTGATCTGTGTACACCATATCAGAATGGGGTGAACATTAGGGCTAACATCCCCAAAGCCCACCCCATGACAGTTACTGGCTGCAGGGTGGGGGTGGGGAGTTTGGGTTGGAAACCCTAATGCTTCATTTCCCTACTGTTGTTGCTTTAACTGTAACTAGAGCATTAACAAAGTTGTTTGCTTTTTGAGATAGAAAATGTTAGTCTATATGTGTGTGTGTGTGTGTGTGTGTTTCTTTGTGAATGTGCATGTGTGAAAAATGAGTGTGTGTGTACAGTATATGTATGTGTAAAAATGTGTGTATGTATGTGCCTGTAAGAAAATGTGTGTATATGTACAGTATCTACAAGTCTGAAAATATGTGTGAACGCACAAAATTGTGTGTGTGTGTGTGTGTGTGTGTGTGTGTGTGTAGGGGATTGTGTAACAGACAAATAAGTGACTAATAACATACTGCAAGTGGGTATTTTTACAGTAGAGTTTTGAAAAATGCAAAAAGTTTACAGAATTTGTTTTTTCATGCTTATGTAAAATCACATAGCCTTGGCACTTCATTTCAAATCAATGGTGCATGCTCACAGTGTTTATATGCTACCCTTAAAGCAGAAAAGACTGACAATTAAATACAGTAGGAGTGGCTAAAAAGCTGGTAGCCACTTGCTCAAAATAAGTGATTGGGTTTCTCCCATGAAGGGCATCTTCAATGCATTCTTTTGTTGTTATTTGCAAGATACAATATTTTTTTTGTTTGTTTGTAAACACTAAGATATTTTATTCCATAGAAACTCTTCCCAACTAGTAAAATAGAGGGCACCTGGCACTTCAACTTCTTGATAAAAAAACTATCAATTAACAGAGTTTTTACTTTCTTTATACCTAAGTTGTTGCAACTCACAGTAGTAACTTTTAGGGGACTAAAAGAAGCCTTTATCATCTTGCTGAAGTAGAGCTTTCAATAATAATAATGATAATGTTAATATTAATAATAAATTAACTATTGTGTTGGAAATCAAGGGGTAGTTACCATCAGAATCCAATGATATTCACTTGAACACAAGAGATAAAAACAGCCACAGCTGAGTTCTGGAGATCTGGAAAATCCCTGGGATGGGGCCAGCTGCAGGAGAAGCCCCCCCATTCCAACCAGTTCAGTTGGATCAGTACCTGGAGGGGTTGTGGAGGAAACAGGTGTACTGCAAGAGTTGCTCCATGAGAGAGGGTACTCATGCTGAGGGAAGGAGAAGGGGTGGAGAGGGGCAGAGGGTGGGGAGTGGGGAAATGGAAGGTGGGTGCTTGCATGGGGGAGTACTGGCAGGCAGAAGAGATGGGACATTCTCTGGTCCACTGCTTAACTGGAGCTGCAGTGTCAAGGCTATCAAGTGGGGCAAGGAGGAGCTGGCAGGAGAAGAAGGCACAATCCTTTCAAGACCAACATGGAGCAGATCTGCCTATCATCTCAGCCTTGCAGGAGCACAAATGCAGAAGAGAGAGAGAGAGAGAAAGAGTCTGAGACAGTGAGAGGGAAGGCAGCGGGAGGGAGGGAGCGAGCAAGCAAGCAAGCAAGTAGAAGCACCTTAGATGCCAAGCTCCAAAATCCAAAAGCAGAATTTGAATCTTGCAGCCAGGATTCAAAAGCTGGAGGGTGGATAGATGAGAGCCATAGCTCCGGCAGTCACTGCAGAGTGAGCAACCGGGGGGGGGGATGCTGGGCTGAAGAGGAAGGGTTGGGGCTGCTGATCTGTGGTGAGCATGCACAGTCACTGCGGTTGCTGTCCATGCTGATCTTGCACCCTCAGCAAGTTGATGTCAGCCCCCAGCACCCAGCTTATCAAAAGACACCTACCTAATCATGGGGATAGTGATTGGAAGGTTGGGGGTACCACTAGATACTAGGGAAACAATGGGAATGGTGATCTGAGGGTGGGGGGATGCCATGAGATACCAGAGAATCTATGAGAATGGTGATCAGAGGGTGGTGGGTGCCACCAGATACTAAGGAAAGGATTTTCCATCATGAAAAAGGATCCTTTTTCATGACTAGTGATACAAATAAAGAATCTTTTTTTGCATCATGAGTCACACAAGTGGATCTTCAGCTTGGTATCTGTTCAGGTGAGTGAGGGTGTGTGGGGTATGTGGTGGGTACTGATTGAGAGGTGGGGTCAGGGGGTTCAGATCACCAAGGGACAATTTTCTTTTTTAAAAAGAAAGAAACACATCTATGTATCCTTTTTTTAATTTCAGGTTGAAATTGTGATCAGAAGGTGGGGGTGCCACTAGACACCAGGGTAAGGTGAAAGAAATAATTGTGATGGCAATTACAGGGACTGGGATCAGAGGGTGGGGGGGTACCACTACACACAAGGTAAAAAATGGGGAAGGGGCCAGAGGGTGGGGGTGCCACTAGACACCAGGGAAACAATGGGAACAGTGAACGGAAGGTGTGGGGTGCCACTACACACTAGGGAAACTATAGGACTAGTGCTCAGAGGGTGGGGGAAGAGTTTCCCATCACAAAAAAGATCCCTTTTCATGACCCTTGTTACAAAAGAAAGAATCTTTTTTCATATCACAAGTCTAGAAACAAGACTGCTGCTATATTGTACTTACAAACAAGATTTATAATTGGGAAAAATTTCAAGGGCATTTCTTCAAAAGATAAGTGCAGAATCCAGTTGAGAGGGTTTCAAAAGCAAGCTTCATGTGTTGGTTTCTACTCAACACATAATTGCATAAGGTTATTTGATTTTGTTTCCCTCATTAACTGTAAAACAAAATGGCAGCAGCACGAAAAAAGATTTTCCATTTGTGACAAAGGATTACCCATTTGTGACAAAGGATTACCCATTTGCAAAAAAGACTCCTTTGTCGAGGCTCACATTTTACTGGAAAGTGAAATTTCCATAGGAAATAACCAGTGACTTTACAATTTAATAACTTTGAAATGGATTAATATATTTTCACCAAACCTTCAAAAGGCACATCTGTGTCCCAAGATCTATACACACTAAAAATTTCAGACCAAAATTCAAAACAGTTTTTGCATTGAGAAATGACAAAGAAATGAAAAACAAAATGTGTAATTTTCACATTTTCTCACGTTCTGTATATCTGCATCCGACCAGAACACAACTTGCCACATCATGAAATCTTTGGTCCCTGATGGAGTATGCAAAATGTCATGCAAATCACTTGAATGGTTACAAAGTTATTAAAGTGCAAAATTTCCTGTTTAACATAGAAGTCACCATTCAACCCTAGCTATACTGGCACAGCCGTGCTGGTATAATATACATTATTAATATTTTCTTCTGCTGTTTACCTGATTAGCTTGCCTTTTGCTTTTCCTTTTTTCTTTATTCTTTTTACCACACCTCTGATTAATTATTTTGTTTAATGTTGTTTCATTTTTGGATGTGTATTTTATATGCAATTTTCTCAATAAAACGTTTTAAAAAAATATGAGGAAAGGCAATTGAACTAGATACTTATTTTAGATGACTATGATCAATTTTATCAAACCCAGTAGATGGTTTAAGATTCATGTTATTCACATAATTATCAACTTCCCTAGGGGAGAGAGTGCAAAAGTGAAACCTTCTGGATTCCAGAGCAGAGTGGCCACAAGTTGGATTAACAGTATTAGTGGTTTTTAATTCGGGGGCGGGGGTGGATTTTACATAAACTATTCTGTCATCAAAGAAATTGTTAAAAATTTTGCAGCCTTCTCAGGCTCACACCTTGTTTTTCCTTGATTCTTCAAAACTATAGAGTCTGATTTCTTAGACTTGAGCAAATAAATAATTAAGGGTGTTATAAATTCATTTGGAATTTACAATGTTCTGCTGTTGCATGGCCCTGAAATAATTAATTTTGGCCACTCTTAATAAGAATTTAGAAGAATTCCTTTAAGTTTTGTATTCTTGTAAAATAGAGTGGTCTTTTTTATTTGTACTGGGCCCAGTTCTTGTCCGTGAGTCTCAGTTGTTATGAAAGAAACAAAATACACATAGTATTAAAAAAATTCAACAAAATTCTTTATAGGCCAAATACAAATTTCACATGTTTTCAAGAAAAGCCCAGTCAGCAGTTTGAATAGGATTGTTAATTTCATTGTCCCGGATTCCCCTTTTTTTCCCCCACAAAAGACAGACCACCTGTATGTTGTTGTGCTCAGATTGGCAATCAATTTATTATATAGGTCATTATTTCGTTTCCATTTTTCCTTGTCATTTATTAATATCTTTTTACAATTTTATTTGTATTACATCCAAAACTCCAACTCTGATCCTCTCTCTTTTCTTCTCGCTTCCTCAGGTGAAAACCTGGGTGCCTTCTTCTTCTCTTTTTTGGTAGGTAATGGTGAGAACCAAGACCGCTTTTTGTCCTTCAGTTTCTTCTTCTTATCATATTTCTTTTTCCTTCCCCCCTCCCCTCCTTTCCACTCCCCTTTTTCCTCATAGTCTGTCTCCATCTTGCATTGGATGACTGGCCTTCCCCCTTTCCAAGGTTCTTCCTCCCCTTGTTTATCTCCTTTCTTGTCTCCTCCATGCCTCAATAAATCCCATCATTTCTGTATTAAACATGTCTATTGCTACTTCTGACAAGTGCACTCCATCTGGCCTGTAGAATTCTTCCACCCATTCTTCCACTCCTCACACTATTACATGTCCTCCCATATTCCTCACCAAAGTTCCTACCCTTCTATTCATCTTCCTCCTGGCTCTGTGTATTGCTCTATGGCTATGTTCATGTCTCCACATCCTCCTTGGTATCATGTCTGACCAGGCTATGCTCACTCCAGGCCACCATTGCTGTATCTTCTCTAGGTCCTGTTTTAACTGCATATATGTGTCCACCCAAGACTTCCCCCAATGTCATTACCCCAAGGTGCATAATAATTAAATCTGGGATGGGCTGTCTTTCCTTCATGTCCCTCAGGGTAGGAAGCAACTGTGCCCATCTCATCCCTCAGATGACACGCCACACAAGCTTACATTGTCTGGCATCCTGGTACAGCTGCTTTCCCCCAGCTTTTTTATCCACTTTCTTTTCCGCCCAATAAATGTATGAGTGCCCACAGATCCATACTTCAGTGGTCCTCCCTTTTCCTATAGAAGTGAAGCAAATAGACATCTTAATCACCTACTTGCCTTGTTTGATTTTTTATCTTTTTACCACCCCCCCCACCCTTTTTGTAGACATGACAAAGTTGACCTGTTAATCTCAAACCTGTATATCTTGAATATA
Organism: Neoceratodus forsteri; assembly: GCA_016271365.2. Classification (NCBI taxonomy): domain Eukaryota; kingdom Metazoa; phylum Chordata; order Ceratodontiformes; family Ceratodontidae; genus Neoceratodus; species Neoceratodus forsteri. Next base: position 1,163,583,600 of record CM028131.1, read on the forward strand.
CCTCTTATAACTGGCAGACTGCCAGTGCCCCTTTTCCATCCTACTGTTCTCTGTTTCTCCTGCTGCTACCCATTTTGAAGCAGCCCCTATCTGGAAACAGTGAGAAGAATAATTGCCAGGGTCCTCACCCAGGAATTCCATGCCCTTTTTTAGCATGGCCATTACTTGGTAGCTCATCACTCTCTTCCCATCCCCGTGTACAAATAATCTCCCATCTTTAATCCCACGCTCTGCGGCATATGCCCACAGAGCTTTAACTGGGCACACTGTCCCATCCACGTGAGCCTTAATAGTTATGGCACACCCATGTCCCACTTGATCCGTTTTTGACCTTTTTACTAGGACTTGTATCTCCTTCTGTGCCCAAGTAATGTCTCCCCATTCCAACCCCCCGTCTGTGTCCTTCCTGCCATGCCCTACCACCTCACTCACTCTCAAGGTTCCTGCAAACATCACCAAGTAAATTGTGTGAAATAATTGTGCCTCATCCTTGGATCTGCAAGTTGCTGGAAGCACCACCTTTAATTTTGCTAGCCAATGGTCTGCTATTGGCCGTCTTCCATCCCTGGGTCTTTGTTGCAACCTCCTCCACCCTTGCATCATTCTCTGCATCAACATTGACTTCGTAGGGTCCTTCCATCTCCTTAGGCTACAAACTATGTTAAACCCTGGTAGGTAAACCCTCATCGTGGTGTGGGCCATACCTCTCTGCCATTGGTCCACTGTAAACGTTCCTAACTGTTCCTCCACAAGTGGCCCACTTACCTCCATGTGGTGTGTTGCACTGAATGTTTACAACACCCACTAGACCCCTTCATAGGCCATCAAGGTCCATGGTGCCCATGAGTTGCGAAACAGCATTTCTGCTCCCTTTTGAAAACATCCCAGATGTTCATTGGTATGTGTGTTTTCTGTTCCTCTGGTGCTGATGCCAGCATCCAGAAATGATCCAGCTGCAGACGGGAAAGGCTGTCAGCTAGGGTATTTCCTACCCCTTCTATGTGTTTGGCCCTGAATGACATGTTCAATTGTAAAGCTGTTAACACCAGCAGTCTCAACACCCCCATGACCATTTCGGATCTGGCTCTCCTTTTGTTTCAAACCTCTACCACAGATTTATTGTCACACCAGAATGTGACCCTCTGATTCCTTAACTCTTCCCCCGTACCGGGTTCCAGGCCCAAATGGGCATGATCTTTAACAACGTGATGTCCCTTACCTTTCCATCTCTCATCCATTGGCTTGGACAAGGCTCAGAGAACCATTTTCCCCTCAAATAGCCCCCCATGCCAAACCCCTCTGCAGCATCTGTATACAGCTCAAGATCTGTGTTGCACACCCAATCATCCTGCCAAAATGAGGAGCCGTTATAGCTGCTGAGGAATTCATCCCATACTTTAAAATCTTCTTTCACCCCCTTTGTGATATCCACCCAGTGGTGTGGACTGGTTAACCCCACAGTGGCCCTTGCCACTCGCTTGGTGAACATCCTCCCCGGCCCAACTGCCCTACAAGCAAAGTTCAAATGTCTCATTACTTGCTGCACCTGCCTCAGTTGTACCCGTATGCACCTGAATCAGCTATCAGGCAACCTAAAGACCTCTTTCTGTGCATCTATCTCGATACCCAAGAATTCTAGAACCTTACTGGGTCCATCCATCTTTTCTGGTACCAGTGGTACCCCCAGTTGTCTACACAGGTTCTGGAAGCTAGTCAGCATCTTTTTTGACTCCTCCCATCCACTGCCTAGTATCAGGAAGTCATCCAGGTAATGTATAACTGCTCTGTAACCCATCTGTTCCTGAAATATCCACTGCAAACAGGTATTGAGAGCTTCAAATGTGGCACAAGCTATGGAACAACCCATGGGTATGGCCTTGTCAAAATAGTACTTGTCCCCTATATTGAAACCCAATAGGTCCCAATCTTCCCGCCTAACTGGTAGCAATCGGAAGGCAGACTCTATGTCTGTCTTGGCCATCCATGCATCTGTTGTCGACCTAATAATCTGCACAGCCTCTTCCAGTGTTGTATAAGTGACTTTGCTGTGTTCCTCCCTTATAAAATCATTCACTGAGTCCCCTTCTGGAAATGACAGGTGGTGAATTACCCTGTATTCCCTTTCCTGTTTCTTAGGAACCAAGCCAAGTGGGGAGATCCTCATATTCGGTAATGGGGGTTGGGGGTGGGGTATGGTCCTTCTACTCTCACTGCCGCTTTTTCTTTCTCTATCTTTGTCTTCAAAATTTCTTCCTTCCCCTTAACCGACCCCAGGTTGTTTTTCTCTTATGCCCATCTTGGGTCTTCGCATCGCAGCAGGAAACCAGTTTTAAAACCCCTTTTTAATGTTTCTGCCACCTCTTTATCTGGGTAACCTTTTAACTATCTTGCCTACAACTCCATTTTGATAGGGTTTTTTGCCATCTGAAATTGTTCCCTTAACCCTCCACCCTGGACCCCTCCCATTTCTCTATTTGTTCAGTAAGCCTGGTTCCCCGTACCCCCATATCCTCTGCCTCTCACTCCTCTACTCCATGGCTAGCCCCTATAGCCATGCCCTTCCCGAAAGGGCTGTTGACCTGTACCCTGCCCCCCTCTCCCTTGGACCCCTTGTGTCCATGTAGTCCTACATCTACTCGCAGGATGTGTCCCCATGTTTTGAACATGCATGCCAGAACCAACATTGCGGCCAGGAACAGAATGCCCTATTATAGCCCCGACAGCATTTTTGGGGTACTCCCCCCTTTTTCCCATCTCTCCCTCCAGTGTGGATTGATCGGTTACATAGTCCATCCACAAATCCAACTGTCTTGTATCCCACCTCACATCCCCATAGGTCACCATCCTTTGCCGGAAAAACTCATCATAATATATCCATCCTACTCCCCCTTTTGCTTTCGCCCTTCTTATGATCAGTGAGTACATAATAAGAGGGATGCCCAACTCAGGTTTCTTTTCCTGTACTATAGCCAAGTACGTGGCAAAACCCACAAACCACCCATCCCATGTCTTTCCTTTTGTACATTTGTGTTCTTCTTTCTTGGCCAGTAAAACTACTGCTGCAGCCATGTCACTCTTCCCACTACTCTCCATCTCCTCATATTTCACCATCACCTCCCTACTGACTAAGGCAAAAATGTCTACGTAGTCCCCTTCCCATATCTTTTCCTTCGTTGATAACGGTACATGCTCCCCTATTCTCATCCCTGGGGCTCCTATCTCCCTTGTACCCTTTCCCATGCTTTCTGTCACCTTTTCCACCTCTCCTGTTGTTTCTCTATCCAACCTGATTTCTGCCAGTGCCAATTCCATCTGCCCTATCCTCCCTGTCCCCAGGGCTGTAATAATCTGGCCTGTGTATTCCTTAATGCTGTCCCCAACTGTACTGGATGCACTACCTGCAGGCTTATCAGCTCCCTGCTGCCTGTTATCCTCAAGCGACCCTGGCCTGACTTCCTGCTGCTGTACTGTTGGTTGTGGCACCATCTGCAGGGGAACTCCTGTGTTCCGGGGATCCATCCTGGGTTCAAGTGGTGGTGGCACCACTTGCTCTTGGGGAGATACTGATGGTTCCGGTACACAGGGCAGCAGTGGTACTGGGCTGACTACTCGGGGAAGAATCACCAGTGGTGATTGCTGCCTCCTTGGGCTGCAGTCCTTACCCGATGGTCGCTTCCCACTGCCCCCTTTTCCCTTTTCCCTTTTCCACTTTCCTTTTCCTGGATCTCCTGCCCTCTCTTCCACCAACTGCCACATCTTGTTGGCTTCTCTGCTAGCTCCAAGATGGCCTTGTAGACATCTTCCTTAGAGGGCCTGTTTCTCTTTGGTGCCATCTCCTTGTCTTTGCCTGTATAAAGCTGTGAATAAACTGAAATTGTTTCATTATAAATAACTATCCTTGATTACTTGTCTTGTTTCAAACAGACACTTCCCCATCCTGTTGCCCACTTTTTCCTATAACTAGGCCTCCTGCTGCCTGCCCACTCCCATGACCTATATCCTGGCCACTCATCTGTGGCCTTCATCCAACCTTTCCTTCTTTTTATATCTCCTTTCTTCTAAACCCCTTTTCTGTTTGTGTTTCTTTTTTATATGGTCATCCCCTCCCCCAGCCTGTCATGTCCCCCCCAGCTGCCTTGCTGGTGCCCAAAAAACTCAATGTGCTGCACCTCTAAGGCCCTTTATTTGTCCCCCCAGCACCTTTTTATATAGCTGCGAGGCCACTCCAGTTGTATTACCAGGCCTCCTTTGTATCCCCACCCCTTGTATGCATGGTCCAGCCCCCTTTCTATTTTAATTTGCCACTTCACTGGCCTGGAATGAGTCCCTCTCCCTCCCATCAAGCCCCCATGGCCTTTATACCTGTTCCTCTCACCCCAAAGGCCTCTGACCCCTATGTGGCAAACTGACCCCCGATGCTTTTTCTCGCATCCCTTTTTGCCCACTGGGCCTATGCATTATGCCCCAGCAGGCCTCAGGCCTGACCATGTGGCCTTCTAGGCCTTGCCCCTGACCCCATCACCCTCGCTGACTCAACGGCATCCGATGACATGCCAGTCTTGTCTTGTCTGCCTGTCTTGCCCTTTTCCAGGCATGGCATTCTGCGTTTTGTTTTTTAACCAGTGGACAGAGACAACAAAACTCAAAACCCTTGCTCAGCACCTCCTTATCATCCCCTCCAGCCATGGAGTGTGACGTCACGCCACGCGGCCATCCCATATTCTGTCTTCTGTCCCCTTCACCAGGCTCTGTCCCTGAAAAACTCTTAGTTCCCCAACCCTTGCTCTCCAAGACCTTCCACGGCCTGCACCACCAGCGCTTTTTTGCTGCTTCTTTGAAGCATTGCTCGCTTCCACTCGAAACCCTTGCTCAGTGCCTCCTTATTGTCCCCTTCAGCCTTGGCGTGTGATGTCATGCCACGCGGCCATACGATTTTCTGTCTTCTATCCCCTTCACCAGGCTCTGTCCCTGAAAAACTCTTGTTTCCCCCCTCCCTCGCTCTCCAAGCCCTTCCACAGCCTGCACCACCAGCACTTTTTTGCTGCTTCCTTGAAGCATGTGCCTGCTTCTCTTCTGAGGGCCAGCTGCCCCAAATGCCCAAACAAACATCCTCTCAGGTGCTTCTCACCTTTGTATCTTAAAATTACCAGGCTCTTCTTCATTTTGTAAAAGCAAGGCCCCCATTTAATGCAAATAAACAAATCTGTTACTCGGTGCACCGCACTCTGCACCTCTCCCAGCCTTCAAACCGTGTGCAAGGAATATGTCACATACCCTGGCCTAGTGCTCCTCACTTCATCTCAAAGCTGCTTGGTCTCTCTTCATCAAAGCAAAGCCCCAACCACTCCATTTCCACTCTGAAGTGCGTCGCGCTTCTCACCGAGGTACCCTTCACCTTCCTGCCCTAGACAAACATCCTCTCAGGCGCTTCTCACTCTCGGCTTCTAAAATTACTTGCTCTCATTCCTTTTAACACAAGGCTCCCAGCTACCACAGACAAACAACTCTGATGCTCATTGCACATTGCGCTGCGCATCTCCTAGCCTTCACTCAGAGGTGTAAGGAATAAATACATCAAATACCCAGGAATATCTCATATTATTCCTACAGATACTTACATAAGACTCCTTTTTTTAAATTAAACTGTAACATGATTGCTCAACATTGCTTGTTCACTTCTTACCTTCCCACGCTCTCTGAATACACAAACCTCAGCCAAATGTTCCAAAGTACCAATCTGAAGCGCTGCAGTTTCAGTATAACAAAACTTCAGCAAAAGTGGCTAAACCAGCTCTGTGCAGGCCTTCTTGTACCCCCTTTAGCCTCTCCCCGTGCTGCAGCCTGTCCTTTGTCCTGGGTCCCTAGTCCCTCCCCCTACCTTCCCCCTCCCTCCTGAGCAAAACCACTTCCAAACACACTACTGGGGGGGGAGGTGCACCAGGACAACATGGTTTGCCCCTTAAAGGGCAAACTCCATTATGTTAAGATTTTGAATTCTATGAGTAAACAAACAGACAAACAGACAAACAAACAGAAGGAAGGAAGCTTTCTATCCCCCTTTGCTGGCCAAATATAAAACATTGTACAGTGGTCATCTATGGAGTCTGGGATGACTCCAGAAGTAACTACCCTGCAGGGATTAGTTACAATAATCCAATTAAGGACAGATTCATAACCTGTCTATAATTGGTACATGTTGTGTGCTGAATTATTTCATGAAGACAATGATGTACTAAAGATTCCTTAACATCCTCTACCTGCCTGTTACCCAATTCAAATTAACATAATTCATTGCCATGCATTCCCTATTTAGAGGGAGAGCATTGGAAACTAATAATCATGTCAAATCCTAAAAATGAATGCCCTGGGGGTACAAAAATACAACTAATAGTCAAAACTATTTCACCCAGTTCAATGTTTATGAACAAAAAATTAAAAAGGAACAACTTCGACCTTGCATGGCCACAAAATCCTGAGAGACATAAAAAAGTCACCCACCACCCATTTTACCAACCAGATCATTTCTGAAAATTCAAAACCCCTCCAAATTAAATTCACTGTTTGGGATTTTACCACTGAGACAAGTTTCTGATACAGAGATGACATCAGCCACTGTGTGTGTTAGCCCTGGAAAGGTGATCATTTTTATGTGACGTAAAGAGTAGCTAAGCCTGAATCTAGGTCAAGTAAAAACCTGTCTAGAAGCAAACAGTAGGTTGGCTAGCATATATGTACTGTACTTTATTAGTTACATTCCAAAGAGCATTACCTCTCTCACCCCCATTTACAGCAGGTAGGATAGTTGTTTTAGTGCCATACTGAGCAATCACCTCTATTCAATATCAGGTGTGAATCAGCAGAGCAGTCTATAACATAGCAGTAAGATTCATGTCATTCACCATAACAGATAGATTCAAGAGTCTGCCTTACAACAATGGTCCACCCTCCCTGACTTCTGCACGGGCTAAAGTGATTAATTTAAACCATTTTTTGTTCATTACTGGCATCAAACATGGTGAAAACACAATCTAATCAACTGAATGGCTTTCATTTTCTTGCACTAGACAGAGATCCAGAAGAAAACAGAATATTTATAGAATTTGTCAATGTGACAGTCTCCCTTATTTGCCCCATAGATGAAAGAGAAAAGCACCACTAATTACATCAGCAGGATGGAGACATGCTTATTTACTACCGGTATCAGAATATCTTAGCTTCTAGCAACCTGGGTAAGGCAGAACACCCAACACATGCCTAAAAATGGTATGAAATGGTAGCTTTTAATATAACACACCAGGGAGACTATGATTTTGTAACAATATTTAATGAATTGCTTCTAGTTTATTTAAAAAAAAATCATGGAACAGGAGCTTCAATGAGTCTCAAAGCCCCTATCCCTCACCAAAAGTGTAGTCTAATAAAATGAATGGTGCCATGAAAATGTGTATAGATTATCAGATGTTGACTCAGAAGACTACCAGATCAATACACCTAGCCTCGGTTGCAGTATGCTATGGTGAGCCATAATGAGAGTAAGTGGTTATCTGTGCAGGATTTATGTAATGGGTACTGTCAGCTACTGATTGCTGAAGAGGATAAAGAGAAAATCGTCTTCAGCTGCCTTCTGAAGTTTTATCAGTTTTAGAGCATGCCACAGGGAATCTGTGGTGCACCTGCAATGTTCCAATGACTGATGGAAAAGGTGATCAGAAACAAAAACTGCTTCAAAGTGTGTTTTATATATTCTTTGGTAACTGGGTAATGCCCTCAAGGCACGAGTGCCTGTTTTCAGGAGCAACCCATGAGAACTGGAGAGATTAAGTGATTTGCTTAGAGTAATATAGTATGCAAGTGGAGGTTGTGGGAATCAAACCCGGGTTTGCTAGATGTACCAAACTCATTTGCAGCTTGTTACTCTTATCTACAGACTATATTGCCAGGCCTAAAGTGTTGACTTAATTAGACTTCATCATTTTCTAAAGGTCACTTAAAGAGCATGAAGACCAATATATGAAGGTTCTGAACCAACTAGTAGATACAGCCTGAAGTTACTCATGATATTCACCACTCATGATATTACTCAAGGTCACTAAGCACTCATGCAAATATATTCCATATTCCACCCTCGCCCATTATGTATCCCCTATGAATATCATGAGAACTATAAAATATATCAGTCAGAGCCTGAGCATGTCAGAAAAGAACTACCTGATCCACAAATTGAAATTTCACACTTTAAAAACGGGCCATGGTGGACTAGTTCCATAGCTATCTGTATGGAACAAGGGTTTTTGTTTTAACAGAAAACAATCCACTGACTTACAGTGGCACCAGCCATGATGTGATGTAGTAACTTGCAGTAAATTGCATGTCACAAAATACTGCAGCAAAAAAGGGCTTAATTGCCATTGAATTACATTGTTTACTGCAACGTACTGCATCATTTTGTGATATGCTGCAGAACTACGTCATTGCATCCTTGCTGGCACTACTGTATGCATGTTAATACCATAACTGACATTACTCTTATAGTTGTAGATCCAGAAGCAAATGATCTGATACCTTTTAATGGACCAACATAGATGTAACAACAAGAACAAAGCGCTCTAGCTTTCGGACCAACCAGTCCTTCTTCAGAAGCTCATGGCAGTTGTTTAGAAAATACAATACTTATAACAGCTAGATAATGCAGAGAAAAACAGAAAAAAATCCCCATTGGTTTAAAATACTCATTTAAAAAAAAACAGAAGATGATGTCAGAGAAGTTTAACAGTACAATACTGCCCTCAGTCGAATGAACCTTGGGTTCAGATGTGCTTAGTGCAACACACATACAAAGAATCCTACTGCACATAAATTTAATTGACATGAATAACACTGCTGAAGCAGATAACTCCCAAATCAAGCCATGAGTGTCACAGTCAGTATAAGGATGTGATTACTGAAAGGCAACCCCACCCAGCTTAAAGACAAACTAAGATAGTTATAGGGCTCATGAAATTACAATGTATGCATTAAAGACAAGAATTACCAGTAAAGTTGTCTAAAAAAACATCAGTGCACACTGTGTGATGTGTAAAACCTAGCTGGACATGCCACCCAGCTGTATTCTCAAGCTAAATAAAAGGCCCAAGAAATTACAAAAACCTCAGGACTATATAAATGATAATTTAAATATAAATTGATAATATTAGTGTTAAACAAAAGACTCTAGTCGAGGAACCTCAAGGAATTCAGACCATGCAGCCTGTTATGTACTGATGTCAATATATACTGAGAATGTAGCAACTTCATGTACCACAAGTGTCTAGGGAATCTGAAAAAGAGATAAAAATGTAATTTATCTCCTCCTGTTCATACAAACAATACAACCTAACCCAACCCACATCACAATAATGCTTAAACGAGATGTTGTCTCTCTCTCTCTCCCCCCTCCTTTTTTTTTCCTCTCTCTCTCTCTCCCACAGACACACACACACACACACACACACTCAATCTCTCTCCTAGTGAACCTATATTAACTTCAGTCACTGTAATTGTTCCCCAAAGGAATACAACTTGTCATGAAATCCTGAGTAAATTACTACAATTTTAGCCTAATGTAAAAAGATATGTGCAGGACCCCAAGCAAATGAGATCACACATCCCAATATGTACAGAGTTACAAAATTATATATAGCAGTATAAGATAACACTCCTGTATGTACACTAGCAGGCTGGGTAATCTGAATATGGTGCAATGGAATCAATCCCCACAGGCAAAGATAAAAGTAAGGAGAAATTCTTTATGTGTGTGAAATAAAAATAGTAACACATTATAACTCCATATAGCTAAATAGAGACTTACCTCAATGAGACAGCAAGCCCCACATCTGTTATATCACATACCTCACAACACATACCCACACACATACATACACACACGCATCCACATCTCACACATGCTGAAGTCTTATAATATGTCAGTTTGAAGAAGAAAAGGTCTGTGGATGTTAGTTTCTGTAGTGTCCCATAAAGCCAATATCCAAGTTCATCCCATCTGCTACCATATTGAGATGTAAAATAAGTTTAATTTCAAAAGCTCATCTCTGTTGTGTGTTTTGAGATTTCCTTTTAAGACCATTACTGACATATCTGAGACTGAGTGGTCAGGCTGGGAGAAGTGATGCCCCACTGGTTTTTCAGTCTTCCTTGCTGTAATAGTATGTCTGTGTGAGTTCATCCTAGTGTGGAGCTGTTGGTGTGTCTCTCCTACATAACCTGTTTGTGGACATCTCTTGCACTGAATGAAATAAACAACATGTCGTGACATGCATGTATAACTCCCATGCACCTGGAATTGTCTGTTTTGTGATGTAACCACACAGTCTGAGGTAGAAATGAGCCCACAAGTCTTGCAGGGGCATTGATTGCAGGGTCGTGTGCCATTGTGTGACATGGTATTCTGTTCCGGTGAAAGTTTGCTCCTAATAATTAGGCTGGATAAATTTGGCGGTTGTTTAAAAGATAGTAGTGGGAGTTCCTTAAAAATACAATTAAGGGTGTCATCCTCACTAAATATTGGGTGGAGATCTTTAATAATCTTACGCAGATGTTCAAGGTCTGGATGATATGTGACTACCAAGGGTATTCTTTCTGTAGCTGTCTTTTCTTTATATTGAAGTAGTTGTTGTCTTGGTACTTGCGTTGCCCATTCTGTTATCCTGTCAATTTCCCTGGAAGAGTGTCCCTGCTCCATAAAGGTGTTTTTCAACATAGCCAAATGTGTATCCCTGTCATCCTCATTTGAACAAATACGTTGACAAAGAGATGCTTGACTGTATATGACAGATTTTTGTTATGGTTTGGGTGGTTACTTTTCCTGTGCAGGTATCTCTGTCTGTCTGTTGGCTTCCTGTAAATACATGTATGTAAGGTTCCATCCTTAATGATGACTGTGGTGTCAGAAAGTTAACCTTGGTGGTAGAGTACTCCAAGGTAAGCTTTATAGTAGAGTGGAGATTATTAAGTTTGTGATGAAAATCTTTGAGTGCATCTGTGCCTTCCATCCAGATGATAAACAAATCATCAATGTAACAGAAATAAGCCAGTGGTTTGTGGGGATACTGCCTTAAAAATCCTCCTCAAGTCAGCCATAAAGAGGTTAGCATACTGTGGAGCCATTTTGGTGCCCATTGCTGTTCCCATAGTTTGAACATAATGTTTACCATTGAAGTTGAAATTGTTATGTGTCAAAATGAATTCCATAAGTTCCCCACCACTCCAGGGTTGATGTTTGGTCAGGTCCTTTCTCATGTATGTATTTAAGGCATGCTGCAATGCCATCTGTGTGTGGAATATTAGTGTAGAGGGATGTTACATCCATTGTCACTAAAATGGTATCAGGTGGTAAATCCTTATAACCAGAAAGTACACGCAAGAAGTGCGTAGTGTCCTGGATATAACTGTGTCTTTCCATAACCAGCGGTTTCAAAATGGTCTCTAAAAACCCTGAGATCCCCTCAGTCAAGGTACCATTACCAGAGACTATGGGTCTCCCTGGATTGCCAGGTTTATGTATTTTAGGCAGCATGTAGAATGTCTCTGGCTTTGGTTCAGCAGGAATGAGGTGAGCTAGTTTCTTTCTGACATGGTCAGGAAAAGTTTGAATTAAGTCACATAGTTCATCTTTATATCTTGTAGTGGGGTCACTCTCCAGTTCTCTGTAGTATGTAAGATCTGTTAGCTGTCTATTAGCTTCAGTAATATAATCCTCTCTGTTTAAAATCACCACTGCAGAACCGTTATCAGCTTTTTTGATGACAATGTTGTGGTTTGATTTCAGTGTCCCTATAGCTCTCCGTTCCAGTGGAGAGAGGTTATAATGGGTTTGTTTTTGCCTGGTAAGGATTTGACCACTGACTTGTTGGCAGAAGCAATTAATATAATTGTCTAGTTTTTTGTTACGCCCACTTGAGGGGGTAAAATCAGATTCCTTTTTCTTATCCATTACATTATTGCTGTTTGCACTGTCTTCACTACCAGTGATTTCTTCCCTGCCATGAAAGAATTCTTTAAGTCTCAATCTACGGAAGTACTCCTCTAGTTCACCACAAAACAGTATGTTATCCAGTGGTTTTGTTGGGCAGAAAGTGAGGCCCTTTGAAAGTACATTAAGTTCTCCAGTAGTCAGTGTGTGGTTGGACAAATTAACAACTGAAAGGTGCCAATCAGTATTGTGTTGTTGTTCAGTGACTCCATTATGTGCTTCATGGTTGTTAGGAAGTATGGTATGTTGAAGGGCATCTAATTTCCTATTTTTCACAAGCATGGCTTTTCTTAAGGTCCTTTGGTAGTTAATGTGTATCTCTCACAAGATGTCTTGAATAGGTTCCCCAGACACCCTTTCCAGAGTGGTTACAATTTCAGCAAACTCTTTGTTAAGAACAACTTTTTGGGCATATGACATCGAATCCTGTGATTTCTCAGTTTCTCAGAGGTCCTATGACAAAGTTGTTCTGCATAAGTAAATTGTTTGTATTTCTTAATGGATTCCAAATAGTAAGACCTTTAGGGATAATGTTTCTCCTCTTGCACTGGGTTAGAAAATAGATGTCACTGTCTAGCCGTGCCAATTTCTTCTTGATGTTATGTAACTGCCATATTCTACGGCGAATTCCGGTATCTTCCATGTTGAAATCTAGATTTAGTAGTTGCCGTATTGGTCCTTGCAAGAATAGATCTTATAGTTGTAAGAGTTGTTTCATGTACATTCTCAGGTATGAGAACTGAAAACTGATGGTGAGTAGACCTGATACCCTAAGAATGTGACTCCACTTTTATAACTATAAGAGTGGTCTCAGTGGTGGTATTAATATACTGTATTACTGATTGAGCTTGATTAATAATATATGACTTAAAAAAACTAACCAGAAGTGTTCCAGGGCAGCTGCATGTGAGACACTCTTCACACAAAGAGAGCGTCCCACATGCAGGGAAAAGAGTGCTCCAATTGGTCGGGCATGCTCCCTCTATCTATAAAGTCTTGAATACAACCAAGCTGGATGCCACTGTGCACAGGTGGATAACTATTTTTTATCCTACAACTTCTGACTACAGCACTGTTCTTGAAGGAACAATATTGATGCAGGTGTCTTGCCTTGATGTCCCCACCCTACTCCACCAACAGAGAGAACCTTGACCTACATCTCAAAGAATGAGTGCAAGCCATTAGTCATCATCTAACGCCAAATGATTAGACTATCTCTCCCTACCCAGATATAGTAGAAGATTTGTTTTGGTAACATCTTGATACCAGCAGAAGTGTATTCCTACATGGCCACACTGCATAACACCTACCTGCCACATATCAGCCCAACAGAAATAAGACAAGATACAAGAATGGCCTACAGTTTGAAGAATTCCATTGCAAACTTGGAAAAGGGGCTGGAGTCTGCCAAAGTAAAGTCAAATGAACCTGATGTGCCTCTTCCCCTGCAGCAGTAGAGAAAACTAATAATGACAAATGAAGCTCTGTATTGCATCTCTTAGGGACAAACCTCATTCCCAAGATGATAACTTGTTGTACCGACAAAGTACAGTAATATGGTCTGAGAGCGCTACATGAAGCTATGGGACATTTGGGATATAGAAAAAAACTGATTTTGTCACAGACTGATTCTGCTCGACTTGGCTAACAATGGGTGCCATGCAAGAAGAGGTGGAGTGGCTACACATCACGTATCTTGATGTGTAGCCACTCCACATCCATTGTGCACCCCCATGTGGGATGCACAAATGGGGGGTGCACAGACCCACTGCATCTGATCTCCCATGTCCATGGACCACACTGCACTGAAGGCATTCTGGGGGTGTGCCAGCACCATGTGGTATTCACCAAACCACAAAGTGCTGGCCACATGAATGTGAAAAGTGGCGCAGGGTATGCCATGGAAGACCCTACCATAACCATCTGCATACCCCCATGGATACCTACTGCTAGGTGTGGTAGAACATGAACATGACCTCCCCATGCTGCCATAGCCCACTGGGCAGTGAGGGGGGGCTGGGACTGCTGGTCGGGTGATTGCCCAGCACTAACAGGCATGTATGGGAGGTGAGAGGAGGTGGTGGCAGAGCAGGTGGAAAGGGGAACACACAGCCCACCTCTGGGTGTGTGGGTCAAGGTGCCTGATGTTTGCATGCACTACCCCAGACCCACATCCCACTATGGGAGGGATCCACTGTGGGACCCGGGAGGGGCATCCCATTGGATGCCTGTCTGGGTCTGCAACTCCACTCCAGCCACCCTGCGGAGTCCTTCATGCTGGGGTGGAGGAGCCACAGACAGGTGGCTGGCATTGGTGAATACCGGTAAGGGCACACCTGTCCATGGGTATGCAGAATTGTGGCAGGGGTACCTGACTTTTCTGCGTACCCCCACCCACTTCATTCATAGCTCCCAATAGAAGTAAAATGGCAATGAAAATGAGTGTAGCCAGTGCATCATCCATAAGACTGCCAAAATTAGTTTTTTTTTAGTCAATATAATGAGCAATGAATCATTGGACCATGTGCCATTCTGGTTCTATCTGCATAAATACCATATATACAAGGAAACCAAAAGCTGCAGATTCCTATATTTCTGCCCTAAGGAATTTAGGGAGGACTTACGTAATGAGCATCAAATTCTTTCTTTTTTTCATTACAAATGCTATTGATCACATTTTCAAAGTAAAAGTGCATAAATCATTACATGGGAACACAACACTTATTTATATATGTACAGTATGTATTCATTTATTTCAATTCAATTGTTTATTGATGGACAACTTAAAATTGACATTTCAAATGTGTTACAATACACTTAAAAAGGAGGTATGCAAAAGGAGTTAAAAAGCACATCTATAAATTACAAAGATATATTGATTTTTGTGTTATACAATTTATTAATACTACCCCTAGATATTCTATACAATAAATTACCTGTTCTCTCTCTTAATATTAATATTATTGCACAATTTCTCTTCTTGTAGTTATATAGTGCATAGCACAAAACACTATTATCTGATCTTAATAATATTACCCTTTTCCTATTGATCCATTCCTTTATACAAAATGCTTTTTTTTTGTTCAATTATTTTACAAAATAGGATCACCTTTTCCATGATATATGGGTTCACTGAGCCTGAAGGGTACACAACTGGTCCATATTCAATGTTCCCAGAATATTCTCCAAGAGCACTTTTCTTTCTTTCTTTATTATACAGTGGACAAAATATCAGCAAATGTAGTTGGTTGTCCTTTCCTTGTTTACATCTGCATATTTGAGTTATATTTTTATCATAATATCTCCTTAATCTTTGGCTAGTATGATATCCAAATCTAAATTTTGCTAATATTCTCCATTTGGTTATATTTGTTTGTTTAATCAAATAGGGAGCCAGATCAAAATTTTGTTCATTGTCTGCCAGCCAAATACTTACTTCATTGTTTTTAGCTAAATTTTGTTTGTTATTTATATGAATTTCCTTTATTCTGTTTTTAACTTTAATCTCAATTTCCTGTATGAGTTTTATTATGCTCTCAGTTATAAAGTTTAAGAACCTGTATGGTTTGAATATTCTATTAAAAAACTTTACACATGGAAAGGAGAACCCACTAGTAACATATTCTATAGCTTCTTCCATGCAAGCCCTTGATAGTCTGGATACTGATCTATTCTAGTTTTTTTTAAACGAAAAGAGCTTATCTTTGTTCTGTTTTATAGCTCACAGGTAGTTGTCCTAGTTCTATTCTAACCACATTTAAGGAAGCACCCAAGGGAAGGCCCAATAATGTTTTATAAAATATATTCATGGTTGACTCTAAGGTTCCCATCCCCTTGAATCCCCATATTCCACCTCATATAAAATTTGGCTACTGATCATTGCATTGAGAGCCTTAATACAACCTATGATTGAATTGCCACCATATTTATACAAGAATCTATCAACTATTGGCAAGCATCATGTTTTATTTTTTATTATTTTTTTTATGTTCATTCCATTTAAAATTATATGAGAATGTTATACCTAGATAACAAAAGTTATTAACCCTTTCAATTTCGTGTCCTTGACAGAATAGTCTGGTGTCCTTGCCTTGCTTAATCATATTTCCATTATGAATCATATATTTTGTCTTTTCTTGATTTATTTTGAATATATTTTCATCATATTCTAGTTGAAACTTGTGTATGATTCTCTGAATACCAATATAACTAGTGAATTTTAAAACCACATTGTCCACGTATGCCAAATAAGGGCAATTCATTTAACCTATTCTGGGTAGATGGACATCCTTATTATATAGCTTTGTTAATATTTTATTCAGAAAAAAAGTTAAATAATATTGGAGACAAGACACAGCCTTGTCTCAAACCTATATTTGTCTTAAATTGTTTTGTGATGTCTCCTTCCTTATTATATCTTATCATGGTCTTATTATTTGTATATAGAATCACTATTATATTTATTAAAGCTGTGTCCATGCCATATTCTTCTGATGCATGCTACAGTTTACTTCTTCTTACCTTGTCAAAAACTGCACGTAAGTCTATAAAGACACAATATAGTATTTTGCTTGTTTACCCTTATATACTTCTGAATCAGATGGGACAATGTGAAACATTGGTCTATTGTTGAGTGTCCTGGCATAAAGCCAGCTTGAGCCTCATCCAAAATTTTATTATCAGAAATCCAATCCATAATTCTTTTATGTTAAATTCTCATAAAGATCTTTTGCGAGTTATCCAATAAACTATTTGGTCTATAATGACTGGAATTTCTTCATCTCCTTTTTAAAATATAAGTATTATAATATTTTCTGTCCACATTTCTATTAGTTGCCCATATTCAATTATGTAGTTGCTTATTTTATAAAGGCATGGAAGCCATAGTTCTGGGTCATTTAACATGATGTCTATGGGTAGCCTATCTGGGCCAGGTGCTTTATGTCTTTTGACTCCAGATAATGCATCCCTTATATCCTCTTCTGAGATTTTGGGTTGGAGTATTTTCCATTTCTTGCTTATTATCTTTGATTCTATCTCCTCCGTGGTTTGAAAGAAGCTTATGAAATATTTTCCCAAACAGTAGAATCTATATAATTTTCTAAGTCACTAAAGCAGTTAAGCCAGCCACTGGTCACCAACTGCCAGAACTTCTTGTTGTCTTTATACAAAACTGCCCTCTCAAACTCTTTCCTCAATTTCATTCTATAAATTTCTTTATTTTTCCCTAATAGACTTTTGCATTCTTTCCTTAGTTTATTGAGGGCTGTTTTATTTCTTCTAGATGGATCACTTTTCACCTGTCTTGTTTTATTTATCTTCTTTTTTGCCTGTTTGCATTAGGGATCGAACCATTTGCTCCCTTTATTTTAATAACAGCAGCATTAATCAATATCACTGATATATTTTCTATCAATTTTTCTAATTGTCTTAAACTATTTTCTGATTCTTTTTTGTTGGCTATGTCCCTAATCTCCTCCTCTGTCCCACATTTTTTTTAAGAGCTTGATTGATTGGTAGTTATCTATCATTTGCCATTTAACCCCTTTTTTGTCCTTATTATATCATTTTGTTTCATTGTTTTCCTTTCTGGCCAAAGATCCAGAGCTATTTCCAATGGGCATGTTTGCTGTCTGCCCTCTGCCCTATCTGCATATCTTTATACTAATAATTAATCAGATTAAAGTTTATCCAACATAAGTCTATTATCGAGGCACCTTCATAGTTTAAAAATGTGAATTTGTCTTCTCAATACCCTTTTGTTCTACCGTTCATTAATATAAAATTTCTGTCTGTTAGTAGATTATACAACTTGTTTCCTCTATTTGTCATTATTTTATCTTTTGATTTCCATTGTATAGTATAGAGATCAGTTCCCTTAATAGTGTACAAGTTAGTCAATTCCTGTTATAGGCCAAGATAATTACCCAATCTGGCATTAAAATCCCTGACCAGTAAAATACCTATGTTTGGATTTTCCTCTATCTATCCAGTTTCTATATCTCTGTGTCTACTGGAGTTCTTGAGTTAATAGAAGGGACATATATATTTACAATAATAAATTACTTAAATTTACCCTTCACTTTTATTGCCAGAATACAATCAGAGTCCAATGATATTTCTTCTATTTGATAATCATGTGAGATTTTGTTACAAATCAAAAGTACCCCAACTAGTCTGCCATATTTGTTAACTCGTTGTGCCTCTTTATAAAAGATCTTATACCCATCAGTGTTACATTTGTCCTTTATCCATGTTTCTTGTAAACAGATTAAATTGAATTCCTTTAGATATTTCAAAATGGAAGAGTCTTCCAGTTTCCCTTTTGTCCCTGCAACAATACATGTAATTAAATTATAAAGTTTCCTTTTATTTATTACCGTATTTTTTTTTTATTTGATTATGCACTTGGGAGTATGATTGTCAAACTCCCTCCTGTTTCTGTAGTATTTTGAACCTGTTGGTGGTTTGTATTAAGTTCATCTAGTGCATGGATTTTATTATTTCTGGTTTCTTACTTTTGTGTTATGTTCTCACTTTGTCTGTTAGATATCTATACTCTCCAGCATTGATGTTTTAGAGAGTATATATTAATAATCTTTCTCATTTTTACACAAATTATGATCTGCCCATTCTCTTCACTTCTGGTCACTTTTGATATTGCTTTATTCAGATCCCTAGTTTTCAAAAGGTTCTGTAAAAAATGAATGACTTTGTTTCTCAAGTTATTTCTGTTTTCATTTTAAAAATTATTTAGCCTGAATACAGAGATTTATTTTTTATTTATTTTTATTTATTTAGTACTAGGATTACAAATACCTTTAAACCATCAGTTCATTTACAAAGGTTCTGCATCAACAAGAGAACTATAAACAAAAATAGGGATCAAACAAAAGAGAAATCCATACAGTTAATAACTGACAGCAACAATTACACATAAAGTTGGTTCAGGCTGCATGTAATGGGCACAAAAAACATCAAGAAAATTGGCATCATATGTAAAAACAGTAGATATAATAGGTCCAAGTAATACACAGTCATTCGGTATAGGTAGCATAGTCCTAAGTTACAGGGAGAACATAATCAAGAAAATGTACACCGAGGTTGGAGGAGGGGAGCAGGATATCAAGGGGTTTGATGAACACCATGAAAGGTGTGCAGTGTAGAGGGAGAACAAGGAGGAGGAGGAAATGCTGCCAAGATTGTGGAATTGTCATGAAGTGACAAGCAACAGAAGTGCTGTTACAAGGAGGGGAAGAAGGGGTAAAGAGGAGGGAGTGTGGGAGAGAACCACAGGTAATGCAGTGCTGGTAAGCAGGTGGTATGTCACAGGGAAGGGAGGTATGGAGTGAGAAGGTGAGGGGAGAGGGGGAGAGGAGGAGTGTGGCAAATGGAGGAGGGTAGTCAGGAAATAAAAAGTGTTTGGGCCAAGGGTAATGCAGGGAAGGTAAGCAGTATGGAGGGAGGGTGAGAAGAGTGATAGGAGTGGAGGACCAGATGATTAGAAAAGGGAGGGGGAAAGAGGTGGGCAGAAGGGGGAGAGTGATCTAGTGGGCAGCAGGGACCTAAGGAGAGAGCGGGCAACCCATAGGCCTAGGGGTGTAGTCACACTTGTTGAGATTAATGAGGTGCTGATGTAGTTTGTGTTTGTATTGGCCAAGTTTATTCTCATTTGAGACTATAGTAGGGAGGTCATTTATTAGTGTTGGGGCCCTGCTAAAGTAGGCACGCTAAGTCTGGGAGGTACCGCAGAATAGAACAAGATACTTGGATTTGAGTGTACTATGTGTAAAGAGTGCATTACGGGTGGGTTGCATGAAGGCATACATTACAGGAGGGATGAGGCAAAGGCAGATTTTCTTTTTCAGGAGGCAGGTTTGGTAGGTTAATCTGCCATCAAGATTGAGCCAGTTAGATTGTTTTTATAGATCACAGGTATGCATACACTTACCTGTTTCTATGACAAGTCTGCAGCACTTATTGAGAGATCCTGATCCTTTTTAGGGTTGTGTCTGAAGCAGCCGTATAAAAGACTAGCCCATAGTCAATAATGGGCAGAATAGAGCTAGTTACAGCAGCGCACATGGCTTCATTGGTCAGGTAGTGGCGATGGTGGTAAAGGACTCCAATCCTTGAAATAATGACTTTGGAGATGAGGTGGACATGGAAGTTGTAGGAAAGAGTGGAGTCAAGGGTAATGCCAAGATATTTAAACTCATGCACTTGGTCGAGTAGTGTTGTTGCTCATTGTAGATGTTAAGGCTAGCCATTCTAAATTTGCTGTGGGAGTTATAAAACAACATGGCCTTGTTTTTTTTATAGTTCATCAGCAGTTTATGCTGATCAAACCAAGATTCTTTATGACTGAAGTTCTTCTGGAGATCCTGGAAGAGAAGGACAGGGTTGGAATGGGTAGAAAAGAGCACTGCATCATCTGCATAAAGTATCATTTTATTTGCACAGGATGCAGGGAGGTTGTTAATGAAGAGGCTAAATAATAATGGGCTAAAGATGGATCCCTGGGGCACTCCAGAGTGCGCCTGGAGGCTACAGGAAAGAGATGATCCAATCTTCCTGTATTTTGTCCTTTGTGTTAATTTTTTCAAACTATTCTGGAAATAAAGTTTTGATATTTACCACAGATTCTATTTCAAATCCTATAGATACATTAGTGAAAGGAGAAAGTCCAGAGGGGGTATTGCTAAGGTCAAGATCAAAGGGGACAATGGGCCATGTGAGGAGGTGGACCTTGTAAAAGCATCTATCCTAAATAGATACTTCTGCTCAGTATTTACTGAGGAGAAGGTAGGGCAGGAACTACAGCTCAGCACCATGGACACAGGGGGGAGGGAAGTGTACATTAGTTCCTTCACAAAAGAAAGGGTCTTACAAGAGCTCAATAAGCTCAGGGTTGACAAGGCAATGGGATCAGATGGCATACATCCCAGGGTACTAAAGGAGCTAAGAGTGGAACTAGCAGAGCCATTAGCAGAACTGTTTAGTGAGTCTCTGAGCACAGGAGAGGTCTCAGAAGACTGGAGAAGGGTTCATGTGATCCCGCTGCACAAGAGTGGTAGCAGGGATGAGGCAGGGAACTACAGCCCAGTCAGTCTTACCTCAGTAGTGGATAAGATTATGGAGGCACTCCTTGAGGAAAGGATAGTGCAACACCTGGAATTCATAGGAACAAAGGATCCAAGAAAGCATGGGCTTAAAACAGGAAGGTCCTGTCAAACTAATCTCAGATTTCTTTGACTGGGTAACCAGAGTGGTGAACCAAGGGGGAGCAGTTCATGTCGCCCACCTTGACTTCAGCAAAGCTTTCGATACTGTTCCAAATAGAAGATTGATTAATAAGCTGGTAAGGCTCGGGGTGGGTCAGAAGTTGGTGAACTAGGTGGGAAACTGGTTGACGGGCAGGAAACAGAGTGTGGTGGTAAATGGTTTACAGTCAGAAGAGATGCAAGTCACAAGTGGGGTACTTCAGGGATCAGTTCTGGGGCCAGCCTTCTTCAATATCTTCATCAGTGACATTGCAGATGGACTGGAGAGTAAGGTTTGTCTGTTTGCAGATGACACCAAGATCTGCAACAGAATAGATGATCCCGATGGAGTGGGCAGAATGAGAAGAGATCTGTATAAACTAACAAAATGGTCGGAAGAGTGGCAACTGGGGTTTAATGCAAAGAAATGCAAGATCATACACATAGGGAAGAGAAACCCTGAAGCCACATATAGGTTGGGAGGGGAGTTGCTGGCAGTCACAAGGGAAGAAAAAGACTTGAGCATCATCATCAAGATGACCTGAAATCATCCACGTAGACCACCAAAGCAGTAGGTAAGGCTAGGGGGATGTTGGGATGTATTAGTAGGGGTATCACAAGTTGTAAGAGGGAGGTAATGATCCATCTTTACAAGACACTGGTTAAGCCCCATCTGGAGTACTGTGTGCAGTACTGGAGGCAACACCTTCACAAGGACATTAACCAAATTGAGGCAGTCCAGAGAAGGGCAACCAAAATTGTGCTGGGACTGCATCAGAAAAGATATGAGGACAGATTAACGGAACTCAGTATGTATACCCTAGAGCAAAGGGGGGAGAGAGGTGATATGATTGAAACATTCAAACACCTTAAGTGTATTAACAAGGTGAAAGAGCCTAACATGTTTCAATATAAGAAACATAGCAGGACAAGAGGACACAGCATAAGATTAGAGGGAGACCGATTCAGGGGTAATGTGAAGAAGTTCTTTTTCACAGAAAGGGTCATGGATGGATGGAATGGTCTATCTCAGGAAGTGGTGGATATGAACACAGTGCAGGGCTTTAAACAGGCATGGGATAGGCAAAAGGGAGCAATATAGATAAGTATGAATAGATAAGCTATTGACAGAGCAAATGCCGGTGGCACATTCATAAGGTAGAAAAAGAAATGGGCAGACTGGATGGGTCTTGTGGTCCTTATCTGTCATCAACTTCTATGTTTCTATGTTTCTATTTTTTTAGATTTCTTATTTTTCTGGTTTTCAATAGCTTTGAGAGTATAAAACTGGTCTGAAATTAACAAAACCAGTTCCATGTCTCTCACTTGTCTGATTACACTTAACTGCCTAAACATTGCTTTATGATTTTTGTTATTTTGCAATACTGATCCTAAAAATTGTTTATGGTGGACATTTAACTTGTTCTCTGTTTCATCAGGTATTATACTTATTTTGTATAACAGAAGCACATAATCTGTGTCTATTGTTCTTTTTAGCCAATGTCTCATAGGGTTTACCTCCTGGTCATTTTTTGTTGTTTCACTAATTATTTCGTCTAATATTGGTTCACTGTTGTTTTCTTAAGATTCCATATCCATTATTTTTATGTTGCTCTGGTACTTTATTCACTTTTTGACTTTTCTTCTTTGCCACTCTTTGATATGTTTCTATACATTTATTGTTGGGTGTTATATTTTCCTTGTTAACGTTTTCCCTTTCCCATCCATACATCTGTTCTTGTTCCTGTAATTTCATCAAGTGCTTTTTTATATTTCGTCCCTCTTTTTTTTATTTTCCTTTTATCATAGAATCATTGAATCATAGAACGAAGTGCGAGTTCTAGAGGTAAACCTATTTTGAACTCGCCATCAATTTTACTGGAGGAAATAGTATCTTTGACTTCCCATATGTTTATCTAGTCTGTTTTTAAAAGTTAGCATTGTTTCACTAATCACAATTTATGTAACCCTCCTTTCCTTAAACCCTTCTTTACTATTCTTATTTTGCTTTCTTTCTTTTTTTTTGTCTCCTTTTTTTCCTTTTCTCCCCAGTCTTATATTCCCTTTCTTTGTTCTTCCCCCCTTTTTTTGTTCTTTTATTATTCTCTTTTCCCATAAGTTTGAATTGCTCTTTTTAAGTTCATGGGCTATGCAGCCATCTCTTGCCCAATCTGGATGTAACATTACCAATTCCTCTTCTGTATCAGATGATAATATTATCTCTAGCTTTTGTAAACTTGATTTATCCATTTCATGATCCTGGGAGTCTATTGTGTACATTGACATATTTTTATTTAAATTATTTTTACTTGTTAAGCTGTTTACATGGCTTAAACCATCATTATGTTTTTTTTTTTGTTTGTTTCCTCGAGTAAGTTAGTTTTCATCTGGTTTTCCTCTGGTCCTTTTTCAGTTAAGATATCTTTATGCAACTTGTTATCCAAGCAAATTCCCTTGATAAAGGATAGTTCTTATTTAATAAATTGCTGGCAGTATAACCTAGAGGTTAGAGTAATGAACTGTGAATGAGCTTGATACATCCAGCAGGCAACACCTGGGTTTGCTTCTCACAACCTCCACTTGCATACTGTGTGACTCTGAGCAAGTCACTTAACCACCCAGTGCTCCCAGGTCACCTCTGAAAATAGACATTTGTGCCTACTGAGCCTTACCTGGTTACCAAAGACTAAAGAAAAAAAAAAGCAACTGCTCCTAAATTAGAACATTCCGTAAATAGGGGTCTTTCAGTGCATTTGCTACATCTCTAGTTAAATTGTCCATAATTGAGGTGTTATATTCAATTGGACTCCTTAACTGAGTGCAGTCTTCTGTTACTTCACCTGTTTTTCTGTTTCACTCAGATAATTCCTGTTATTCTCATCCTTTTCTGTATTTGAAGTTGAATCCCCTAAGCCATATTTAGACTATTTTAGTTGTTTTGATTTTGTCTTCTATTCTCTTATTATTGTGAATAGTGTCCTTTATCTCTTCTACTGTTCTGTTCACTTCTCTATTAACTAAAAGTAAAACTTCATCATTTTGTTTTATTGTCAACTCTTCTGGATTCTCATTTAGTATTTTTTTCTTTTATTCAGTCTGATTTATTCAAATCTTTTTCTTTTTGCACATTAGTTTCCTTTTTCCAAAAAAAATCTCTTGTCAAGTGTTGGTATGATTTATTTATATTTGAGCCCTTATGATTGATATAATCTGTGCTCTTGTCTCTATCCCAATTACCCTATTTATCAAATTCAGTTGATGTTGGTGTTGTTGTGGTTCTCGTATAATCTCCCATTAGTTCAATTGAACACCCCTTGGGTGGTTTGTTGTTCCATAAATTTATGGGGTTTTAAATTTATCCTTTTTTGTCATGGTCATAGTCAACAGGATCTTGTCCTTTTTATTGGGTCTCCATCTTTGTTTTTGGGGTGCTTTCTTATTTAGAGTGTCCAGACTTCTTGTTGATTGGCTCATCTCTGATAAGCCTTTCCCACTTCTTGTCTCAACTGGCATGTTATTTCTTGTATGAATTATTATAAATGCCATTAATTATCAAGATCTGCTGCTATTCTATTAATAAACAAGACTAAGGAATGGATAATTACCAATGGGCAATGAAATAATGCCCAATAATCTGAATTATTTAAATTATTTTGTATCCTCCCTACCAGTGAGTACCCTTCCAGGTTCAGTGTCCCACCAATACAGCACCAGTGCAGCACCAGTACAACACCAGTACAGCACCAGCTCAATACCAGAGATCAAATAAGCTCTTCTCAATTAGATATTTAATTAAAAAAAACAGAGTTATAAGTTGCTGAACAACTGAACAACTAAGCAATTGCTTTATATAATAAGTCTAACACAGTAATAAGCATCAAATAAGCACAAATAAGCATCAGGTGAACTTCAATAGAGGAATCAGTAATTTAGAGCAATTTCTAGAAAAAAAGGGATACTAATATCCAGCAAGAATTAATTAATCAATTAGTATTGCAGTTTTGTATGTTAATATACTAATAATATATTAACAAAGTTATTTGTCTGAAGTGGGTGATTATCTAACAAATGTTAATTTTAATAGTCCTTTTAAGTTAATAACTGTTTTCCAGAAATAGTCAATAGTCAAAAGAGAAGGATATTCAGTTCTCACTCTTTGTTCTGGGCAACTCTCCAATACTTTAAAAGGCTTTAAGAGGCTTTATGAGGCAACAAATTGTGTGTCTTTATCTATATTTCATAATTTCCCCTCTGGTTCTCCTTGGATTCTGTATGTTCATCTCCTTCTTTTGTTTCCTTTTCCTTGAGCATGGGGACCAAAGACTGTGAACACTATTTTAAAATTAAAAAAACAATAATCTAAGCAAGGCACTATTGCCCTAGCTATGAATGTCTGTCACATTTAAATATCAAATCAATTTGCTTTATAAGCTATCATGACTATCACAAATATTTGAGAAATGCTGTAACTGAAATACAATTAAATTACAATTAAATGCCATACTTCTGTAATAGTTCCTAAAAAGAGACTACCTCACTGCCTCACTTAATAGATATGAGTGATGCTACAGGCTATACACAGTTCACATATGATTTATAGTTACTTTTAATCCAATTTGTCTACTTACTTTTGACGTAATTTTATTAACAATAACCAGCAGTGCAGCAAAACTGTATCAAGGGCTTCTCAAGGCTTCACAGTCTCAAACAATGGTATCACTTTTCTTTCTTTAAAAACGTGGCAGATAGAGTCTATTTTAATTATGGGTACTCTTATACATGGCTTATAAGAGAGTGATAATTTTGCTAAACTCATAAAATACATCTATAGTAAGCCTTCTTATTGTAAGTTGTGATGAGTGGCTAAAAGAAATAACACATCAAAAACCCACTATTCAGCAATATAATTCTTGCAGTTTCCAAGTTCTAGCCACTTTCTTCACCACTCACTCCATTCTGTATGTTGCGAAAACCTTCCCCTATGTGCTCAGATGATGAGTGAGTAAGCTATGTGAGTGAGAATGCCTGCTTTTATGCTGGTATGTCATGTGTGTACCCCGGTGATTGGGATTAGCCAATCCAAGGCTCACTTCCTGAAATCAGAGCACACCCCTTTCTTTTGCCTGGTTTTCTTAAAAATGTCTTATTTATTTAAAAAAATTACTCTGTCATCTAAATTTACCTAACCCCCAGCTCGCCTCACTTCCCAACTTCCTTCAAAAAAAAAGAAAAAACAACACAGGTTCGGTAGCCAGAAATTCAGTAGCAGAATGTGAAGCGTACACCACCGGACATTGGGTAAATCACTGGGGCCACAGCATCTAACACACAAGAGGTCTTGTATACCGACTATGTGAGTTATATTCTTGTCTTATTTTTACAGCCTCTGTGAGTGCCACACTAAAAAGCTTGACACTTTTAAAATGCTATATAAAATGCCAAAGGCACCTCATGCAAAGTCAAAGGCACAGAAGGACATTGAAACATTAAAACATTAAAACACACTTAGAATTCAGCTAATTTAACTAACTCATTTAATTTGATTTGAATAGCCTATGGCAGAAAAAACATATTAAAGTTCAAAAATTGCAATATACAAATTATATCTCAAATTATATTACAAGTGTAGGCATAACTTCAGAACAAAAGTTTCAACGTTCCAACATTCCAGCTTTGTTTTTGCAGTATTTTACAAAAATATTGCTACAACTCTTTATAAAATGAGTGGGAGTTAGAGTTTATGTTTTTTCAGGCACCAGGCCCAATAGCCTCCCATGTGATTTACTAAAACTGTCCTCACTGCTGGCTGCTCCTTCCACCAGTAAAGACTTGAGCCACCCATCAGGATGTTCAGAGGAACTGGGCCCCCCTCATCTTGTGAGAGTACTCTTTCTTTTCACTTGGGGTGAGCTTCAAAGGTTTCCTGGAAGGGTTGGAAAACATTTAAAACTTCTGTGGCAATGATGGCATACCTTTTAATAAAAATAGGGAGCTTTTTTCAAACTCCTGCTATGAGCGTGTATCTCCTCAGTGAACTAGCATCTGCTTACTCTAATTATTTATTTGATAACTGGGTAGGTACACTGGTCTGAGGGACCATTTTCAGGAATTATCTGGGCCATCTATATGGCACATGCAGAACATTAGAATCAACATACAGTATATTGGGATCAACATACAAGTCAAGGTGGTACATACGATCATGTCAATCCTAGTATACAACAGTTCATACAGCCAGCATGCGGCTAAGACACAGAGCTGTAGCTCAAAGAAAAATAAGCAATGAGACAATTAAGATGGGGCAACTATCTTAAAGACAAGTATAGCAGGAGGAGCCTGATATGGGAAGTGTGTTCCATTCCTTGTCAGGAAAGGTACTTACAAACCATGGCAGTTTAGAGGGCAGTTTTAAAATGAAATTTGAAGAGGTGGTAAGTGCCTAATGAGTGAAAGTGTCCAGTAAGCCATCCAAGAGCCTGGGATCAGCAATGGGGAAGGCTCTCTGACCCATCTTGGTTGTAGTCAGGGGATGCTCAAGGAGCCATTGAGAGGAGGACCTCAGTTCCCATATTCCAGTCCTAATGCTAGTGACCCTAGACAGTATGGAGTTAACCATATCACAAAGGTACTTTTTAATAAGAGTACCCATTAGGTAGTAGTAGTATGTTTATTGACCAACATATAGTCATTACAATATTTACAATCAAAACATGCATATAAAATGTTTTACACACAGCTTATTTTATTTCTCATGTTTTTGGTACAAGAGTTTGCTAATCTAAAACAGATTTAAATATCTTTAAATCTTCACAAGAATTAAAATCATACCCCTTTTAAAGAGTTGTTATATCTTGTCTTCGTTGAAATACAATATGCATGGTTTGAGTAACTATTAAGACATTTCAATAGATGGTGTTACTTTAACAAACAGCTGTCTCAAACTAACAACCCCTGAGATACAAACAGGACTTCGAGATGTGAGTTCTGATTTTGGTGTAATTCCAACTCATAATTTTAGTGAAAATCAAAATTTGCTGAAGTTATTCAAAGTCATTGTATCATTAGATGTAAAGAGGGAAACAATTAATTGATCGAAGGGGAGACCAAGAGTAGCTAGTATTGGTCCTATCCAGAATTTGGATTTCTTTTTATATAGAGGACAGTGTAAAATTATATGTTGAAGAGCATCCTCTATGTTCATCTTGCAGTTACAAAATCGGCTACTAATCCCGGGCCTTTTCTGACTAAACTTTATACAGTTAGCGGCACATAGTTCCATACAGAATCTAATCATTGGTATACATTCTGCAGGATCCACTAAGATAGTGAGATATGGTTCAAGCAAGTGGTTAGTTTCAAGTATTTTATACCATCTATAATTTTTGAGATTATTTATTTTCACCTGGTCTTGTGCTAGTGCTACAGCACTAAATCTGTTTTTGACTTGTCTAAGTATTTCTGGAAAAGGTCAATGATAAATTTCGTAATGCAATTATCCCAAACCCATGAGGAATACCAAGTCCATAATCATAATAATTGAAGGAAAAATAAAACTCATTTGATTATATTCCAACTCTTCCTAGAGGCATAGTCTTGGTAACTGATCATCTGAAAGGGGGAAGGGTTTGAAAGTAAATATAATTTTTTTTCTCCATTAACAGGGTAGATAATGCAAATTGACCTATTTATTTCCTTATAACTTCTGAGGAGACTGGGAGCTGGATTATCAGAATATACCTGTACATTTTCTTCACTATTACTTCCAACAGTCTTAAATTAGAGGAAGCCCAGATCTCTCTAGCATAAAGTATGCTAGTTCTGATTTTAGCATGCATGACCTTTAATAGGCCTATGACTGTACCATGGCCAAGTTTTACACAGAATCTCATAAAGGCATTAAAGGCTGTCATTAATTTTGGGGTCATAAGTTCTTTTTGAGGTGTCTAAGATACATTTTGTGTGTATCTTATTCCAAGATAATCATAATATTTGGCTGTAGTCATTTTAACTTTATCATTGTATACTATCTGCAATATTATTTTCTTGTTGCCAAATATTATTATGCTGGTTTTCTTTTTATTGATTGTTAATTTATTTAATATACATTGGTTGGAAAACTGATTCAGTTTACACTGTTAACCTGTTAATGAAGTGGACATTAAAACTAAATAATTGGCATATGCAAGAAATGGGATTGTGCGTTAATTATTTTTGGGGAATTGGAATCAGAGTGCTCCATCTGTTCCAGTATTGAATTTATATATAACGTAAATAAAATTGGGGCCAGAAAATAGCATTGGCGAACTCCAAGGTTTGTATATATTGGAGGTGTTAAACCACCTGATTGTTTATATTGAACTTTGAGCCAAGTATCTTGGTGAAGTCTAGTAAGTACATCATGTAAATTAGGATATGTTTTATAGGATTTTAGTTTTTCCCAAAGAAGAGAATGGCTAATCAAATTGAAAGAGGATTTCAAATTTACAAAACAACAATATAATTTGGAATTTTTTCATCTTAACATACTTCCAAATTAGGTGTTTTAACACATAGTAATATTGGATTATTGAACAATTAGATCTAAAACCATTTTGGAGTTCACTAATGAGGTTATTTTCATCAGACAATTATAAATGATTAATATTATTCTTGTTACTATCTTTTCCTAGGAGTCAAGCAAGCTAATTGGTCTATACATGCTTGGGTTATTTGTATTTCCTTTCTTGAAAATGAGGCATATTATACTGCCCTTCCAACTCTTTGGAAATGGTTCACCCTGTATACAGTGATTGAATCATTTATGAAGGATTGTTAACCACCAATCCCAAAGAGTTTTAAACACATCAGCCAATACATTATCTGGGTCAAGTGCCTTATTTGTTGATATTTTTAGATGGCCTCCAGAATCCCATTACCCATTTGGTAGTCATGGTGGGCCTGCAGAAACAACCAACTAAGCATCAAGAAAAGGCAGCAATGGTGGGTGTTGCATGTGGACAGTACAAAAAACCTGCAGATGCCGTTAAAGGTAGTATTGAGTCAAACAAGGTTACTATTTGAGGTCTGGGTAAAACAAAAAGAGCAGTAATCCAGTAGGGGTAGAAGTGTGCCTTGAGCAATGGGCAGCCACATATCAGGGATCGTAAGATGCTTCAAGCTGAAGCAGGCACCCAGTTTCTGGTTCACATGCTTGACAACTTGCTTAATGTGATCTGCAAAGGTTAGGGAGGGATTAAGGGTGACCACCAGGTATTTGAATGTAGCTACTTGTTCAAGGGAGGACCCATCTGGAGCAAAAATGCTCTGGTTGGAGGTGGTATTATGCCCTAAAGTGCCTTTTGCATGCTTGGTTCAGACCCCAAAAGCATTGTTTTTGTTTTCTTGGCATTGACGAGTAGAGTATTTGAGGCAACCCACTTTTTGATAGCCCCAAATTCTCTGGAGAGGGAGAAGGATAAATTCAATGAGCTCTTATCATTCTTGTAAAGAATAAGATCATCTATGTACATTAGCATGTGACAGTCTGCATCAGCCCCAAGGAGGTGGTTAACAAAGAGGTAGAACAGGGAGGGGCCTCGTATGGACCCCTGGTGAACTCTACTGTGCAGCCGTAGTGCTCTGGAAGTGGTTTCCCCTGTGCAAACCATTTCAGATCTCCCAGTGAGGTGGTTGCTGAACCATGCCATGGTAGCAGTTGAGAAACCATGGGAGTGGAGTTTTCAAGAAGGATGCCATGATCAGCTAAGTCAAAAACCTTAGAGAAATCAATGAAGATGGCACCAGTAAGCTTTCCTTCACCTGAGTTCCTCAAGACACAGTCACTGAAACAGGCCAGTGCATTGGTGGTGCTGTGGTCCTGTCTAATGCCATACTGGTGGGGAGAGGGCACACCGTACTTTGAAAAGTGGTCAAAGATTTGCTGGAGGAAAATGTTTTCCAGAATGTTGCTTAAGTGGGAGAGGATGGACACTGGTCTGGAACTTTTGAGCAGCTTAGGGTCACATGACTTGAATATAGGGACAACTCTAGCCTGTTTCAATATCAAATGGAGTATGTGGTGGTAAGGGTCATATTGAATAAGGTGGTGAAGGGCTTGGCAATGAGGCCAGCTATCAACTTAAGGAACTGGGGGCAAAGACCATCACTACTGGCACCTGGCACCATGAGAGTTAGAGAGGCTCCTGAGGAGACAACTGACCTCTGTGGGAGAATATGAAGATGAATATGCCAGACTCTTCCACATTCCCCTCACTCATGGTGGGTGCATAGTCCTTGGGAGGGGGGGGCTTAGCAAGGTATTCAGCTAGACTGGAGAATGTGTGGTTCAGAGCTTCTTCATCTTGATGGGCTTGTTTAAGATACCTGTTTTGTGGACAGGTTGATGTGGTTCTGCTTAGAACCTGGCTTAATTATGGAATTCAGCATGGCCCAAAACATACGAGCGTCACCCAGATTGCACACTCGTTGGTTATTGAGAAAGTAAGTCTTGAGGGATGTGGATTTATGCTTGCAGAGGTTACAAAACCATTGGCAGTTGTACGAGGTGATAGGGGATGGGGAGAATTTATAGGCCACCCATAGTGAGGAGGGCAGCAGGGAACTGAAGGCAGATTTGTGTGTATTGGAATGGTGGTCTGTGATTTGACAACTGAAATGTAATGCCAAAAAGTGCAAGGTTATGTACTTGGGAAAGGGCAGTCCAGGGAACAAATATTGGATGGAGGGTTCAAGTGGAGCAGACATTAGAAGAGAAGATTCTGGGGGGTGGGTGGGGTTAATTAATGGCAGCATCAAGATATCTCAACACAGTGTAACAAGTCATATAGAAAACTAGCAGGATGCTAGGCTTTTTAGGTGTAGCCATCTCAAGCAGAATGAAGAAATTGATCCTACCCTTGCATAAGCCCTTGGTCAAGCTACATTTGGAGTACTGTGTACAGTTCTGGAACACTCATCTAAAAAAGACAAGGAGTGCCTGAAGTCGATCCAAATGAGAATGGGTAACATGATTCATACCCAGAAGGGGATGACATATGAGAAAAGACTGACAGACCTCAATATGTATTCACTGAAAGCCAGGAGAGAGAAACGTTAAATGACTGAAACCTTAAAGTATCTGATGGGAATACACAGACTGGATAGTCAGCAACTGTTTATGCTGCGAAGGGT
Organism: Neoceratodus forsteri; assembly: GCA_016271365.2. NCBI lineage: Eukaryota > Metazoa > Chordata > Ceratodontiformes > Ceratodontidae > Neoceratodus > Neoceratodus forsteri. Next base: position 1,163,616,060 of record CM028131.1, read on the forward strand.
CCATTATAAGGAGCTATAGCTATGATCTGGTGGGTGACATTTAAGAGGGACATGAGGAAATATCTCTTTATGGAGAGGGTGGTGGAAAAATGGAACTCTCTGCCAGTGGATATGGCTTATGTTAACACAATGGCATGATTGAAGAGGGGTGGGATAGTAACATGGGACTGGTGAGGTTCATGGGTAGGGCTTGGAGCAACTAGGGGATGGGAGTTAGTTCAAGTGGGAAAATGGAATTAGAGATCCATTTAATGCCTAACTAGTGTGGCTAGTGCTAGACTGGTGAGGGCCTGATAGGAACTGAGTATACTGGGTGGACTATGAGTCTTTTTTCTTTCTTTTAAATATCTATAAATGTCTCCTTTTGGCTGTTAAATGCATTGTACATTGCTTTTATTGCCTAAAAAGCAGCTAAAACTTTAGTGACTGTAGGCAAGAGAATAGTCATTTTCAAGAAGATTAACTAATTATGACACAATGTCACCATCTTGGCATTCAGTGGAAGGGTGCAGATCATAAACTGTTTTGATGACTTGGAACACCTTAATGGGACCAGCTGAAACAGCATAGATCAATGTAAGTTTGCATGATAGTGCAGTTCAGAGGTAATGTTTCTTAAAATTGAATATGTACATAATGAGTGTGGTGAGGGAAGTAAAGCACCAGATTAATGCTGCCACTCATGTTTATTTCATTACATCACCTCCATCTATTTCTGTTTTTATTTCTACTTATACCCTCTTCCAATCTCTAGCACCTACTTCTTTCAGGAGCACCTAAGGCCCATCCAATGCCCTGCCACTCCTATAATGCCAGCAGCATCCATTATTGAGAGCTGGCTGTACCCCACACATGTAGATGGGGTACAGGATATACCAAAGGGTCTCATGTAGTGTCAGGAGGCACTGCTGGCAGTGGTATTGAGACCCAGATGTACTGTAGTCCAGTGCCACTATGCTGAAGCCAAGTTTTTCTCAGAACCTAGGATATCATCATGCATGGGGCTCAGTGCAAGGGTTCTCACAATGTCGTATTGGCCATGAACACTGACTTATATACACCCCACCTTGCTATTGTTCACCATAGTAACATCCATGGTCACCAAGGTGACAACACTGCAGTGAAGGCAGTGCTCTCCCCACCCAGAAGAGGATATTAACTCTGGGATGTTCAGCCTTCCTCCCATTGGCTGGTCCTGATTTATTCTCAAATACACACTGCTGGCAATGTGAGATGTAGCTCAACCAGTGCACCAGTGGGCCAGCTATCTATTTCTTTTTTAAGCTCATTGAACCATGATTTCACAGCAGACATGCAACATATTGCCTATAGTGGAGCTGATTTATGTCTCTCCTTCCATTTATGGTGAGTACGACTGAACCACAAGTCTGTTAAGTGGTTTGCTTAAGACAGCACAGTAAGTAATTATTTGTAGTAGTCCTCACTTAATCTGGTATCTCTATATTTGGATAATCCTATAATGGTTAATATGATTCAGTAGAATTCAAAAGAAAAGACCACAGCACAACAAATTAATGAGCAGGTGTTCCTTATTTCAAATGTGACATTGAGAAAAGAAATTGAGATTGACTGCCAAGTACAATATGACACAAAGACAACATTAAATTTTATTTATTTATTTAGTTGTTTAACCAGACACACTAAGCTGAAAGCTTTTTTACAGGAGCGACCTGGGAGCACAAGGAGGTTAAGTGACTTGCTCAGGGTCACACAGTATACAAGTGGAAGCTGTGGGATTCAAACCCTGGTCTGGTCTGCTGGATGTCACCAGATTTGCAGCTCAGAGCCTTAGACCACTGCGCTATACTGCCTCCAATAAATAGTTTCGTTATGATTGTAATCGTATTTCATTCTTGAAAAGGTACATGACTATTACATTTAATATGTTTAAAAGTAGTCAAAGAGGTCATTCTGGAACAAATGAAAGTAAATAATGTATGCTTTATATATGCACCTAAGAAACAACTAATGAATGATGCAGCAACTATTGCTGACAAGAATATCTGCAGAAATTATAACTAAGTGAGAGGTATTTAGTTGCTGACTGTCTGTCTAATTTTCTAAACAATGAACTTTGTGTGGATACAGGTCCAGCTGTTCCTATATTTACTACTGAATCTTTTCTCAGGAACTTTGTCAAAGAAGAACTACTAGGTCCAGAAATAATCATAATGACCTGTGCCAAGATATATATTGGAAATGATTGTTTCAGTGTTATAGAACTCAGCAGCATAGGATGACTTTATTCATTTCCACCTGGCAGCCATTTTGTATGAGGTGAAGCAATGAATGATTCAGAATTCATATGAAGTTAAGCCAGCCCAGTGGCACTGAGGGTTGAGGTGCTGGATGCCACAATTCATGCTACACCAGTTACCCAGTTTCAGGAAAGGGACTGGGTTGTTGGCGGTCAGCCGGGGGGGAAGGCAGGACCTGGACTGAGCCACCGTACAGCAGCTCTGCTCTCATGGGGATGGTTCAGGGGTGTGTGTGACTGGTGCATAACAGATCCCTGGCAGAGGTCAGGGTTTCCATTGTGACTGGTGCCTGGACTCTCCTGGGAGGTGTTCTTGACTCTGGCACTCTGTCACTGCATCATTGCATTCCATGCCTCCCATCTAGATCTAAAAATATTGGTCACCTATATGACACCCCGCTCTCTTGGCTCTTGTTGTCTGCCATGGCACTTTAGCCCTTGACCTATCCCATCGCCCAATGTAACTGGCCTGACTCCACCCCCTGCACTGGGGAGTAAGTCTGGGAGGCATTACCAGTGGGCTCCCTACTGGAATCCTTCTCCCAATGTCATGCGGGCTTCATACCGGTGCATTGGCCCCACCCTGGGAGGCAATCCAGGGGATATCCTCTGCCTGAGGTAAGTTTCAGGGATGAGGACAGGGGTCTGAGATGGGTAGGGGCTGAGCATTGGTGGCGGAGAAAAGTATACTAAATAAAAAAAGGAATTCATATGACTTTCTTGGAAGTAAGGAGTTAATATTTGCATTCCTCAATCTACTGCCATCTAGCAACTTTCTGTTTCTTTACAGATCATTCTAGAATACTTCATTAAGAAACTTGGTTTCTTAGTTCAATATATTTCATATTTAAGAGTTTTTCAAATGGAATAAAATTTCCAGTTACTTTACGTGGCACAAATCTGGGCTTGGTCCCAGGTAGATTTGTTAGAATGGGTCCAAAATTTTTTTTGAGAAATACCTTAAATATCTCTCTGACCTAGTCTGTCTTTTGTGATCAGAGACTGGTATGTTACCAATCAAAACTCAAATCTTATTAGGTTTTTTCATATTGGCAACAACTCTTTTACCTAGCTAGGAAACATCAAAGACACTCTAAATTATAGAGGATGAAGCTATAGTTGGGTATTTAATACCACATATTCTAGAATTTAATTGATGCATCATATAAGAAATACACCTAGGATCAGATATTCAAACTGCGCCCAAAAAGTGCGCAATAGCAGGAGCAAGCACAAGTCTATTGCACCCATGCGCAAGAGACACGATATTCAAAAAAGGAGCAGGCCAAATTGCACCTACAGCCAACAACTGAATATAGCACCACCTGCGCCATAGCGCAACTAGGGCGGGGAAGCTGAACAGATCTGATGCGCCATAGCGCAACAAGGGATGTTCAGCTGAGCAGTCCAGAGGTGCCATAGCGCAAGCAGGGAGCCCCCCAACTGCAGAGCAATGTAACTGCACAATCAGGGAGGTAGGGGCCCACCACCCATGCCACAGATGGGCACAGGAACACACAGCAGAACAGACATTGTCCCCCCCCACACCCCAAGCACATCACAACCAGGAGAGGGCTGGAATAACCACTGGTCCATGGAGACAAGCAACCAACCCACAGCCTGGCCACGGTGCCCCATCACACCTACCAGCAAGCTGTGACTGGCACACAAGAAGGGCAGACCACTCTGTGCCACACCATCCCCCCAGTGCACAGCACACCCTGCACCATGACCCCCAGACACCCCAGCATGAGAAGTGACCACCACAGCAGGAAACTCCATGCATGCCACCACCCCCACAGTGTCAATGCAACCTTGTGCACCACAGAACCATGCAAGCCAGCCCCACCGCGAGGACCCATCAGCAGGTTGCAGCACATGGCAATGCAACAATGGCAGACACAGTGCCAACATGCACAGTCCCCCGAGGTACTGCTGAGAGACTGACCATGCGTTGGCACAAGAGTTACCCCATATGGGATGGTCATGTCCTTGACACCACCACCAGTGGTACAGTGCTCTGCACAGTATTCAAGTGACACACCCCGGCCCACTACTGGCCACAACAGCCAGCACAGACACCCACAGTGGTGCGTGGAAGCATGCACCACACCGGATGCCACACAGGGTCTGGACAGACACCCACCCATACCCAAGGGCACAACAACACAGGGACACATTGGTGGGGCAACCAAGCGCCCATTGTGTGCCCATGTAAGCCATGTACACACAACCCACAGTCCACCATGGCACTGGAGTGCCAATCACCTTGTGCAGGCACCATGGACCCATACACCACCAGTAGCCACCCGGAGCACAAGCCACAGACAGTGGGGCACATCCCCTACAACACACACAAGCCACAGAATGGAGGTGGGACAATGACCGTGTTGCCCACAGTGCCACCTGAGCCAGGCATGCACCACACCAGAGACATGGGCAACCCAGCAAAGCGACGGGTACAGTGTCCACCCTGCAGGGAATGCCACCACTGACATGCCAGCAGACCATACAGGTCACAGACAGGCATGTGTGTCGGCTGCACAGGCCATGGACAGGCCAATGGGTGCACCATGGACACAGAGCATGCACCATGGACCACTGCACACAGTCATCCAGTGCACAGGGAACAACACACACAACACAAACACTGACTGATGTCTACCCCCACACCATAGTCACCTCCACATGGACATGTGCACATACCCATGACTGCACCACCCCTGATGCCATGCACACCACTGCAGCTGAGCACCTATAGCCCATTGCAAATCAGAGACCACCATGGTATTCATATAAAAGTCAAATGTATTGGAAAAATAGAAAACTCAACTATGTACAAAAATAAAAACTATTTACAGGTTTGTGGTGGGGGACACAAAAAAGGTGGGGGTGGGCAGGGGAAGGGTGGACAAATGGGATGGGATAGGAGGGTGTGAGGGTGGGTCCAGGGGGGTTGGGGAAGTCAGGGACCAAGGGACTATTGAAGGCTCTGCCATTCCTGGCTCTGGCTCCCTCTGGCTCTGTGTCACCGCAGAACCCCCGACTCATCCAGCCTCCGCAGTATTGCCACCATCTCGTGGGCCAGATTCAGGAGCTCCCGCATGGTGTCTCTGATCTCCCTCAGATGTCTCACACCTAGGAAAAGGGAGCACAGTCAAGTGTGAATGCACAACCCCATACAGCCCGCCCACTGTGCATGGCATACGGCCATGGGACATACCACTGTGATGGTGTGTGACCACCCACAGTGATCACATCCACAGGACCTGCCACCCAGGTGCATACAGCCATGTGAAATGCCACACACACCACCGCCAAGTCACGTACAGCACCACCGTGGCTGTCTAGTGACATGGCTATGTGGTGCAAAGGCAGTGGCACAGCCATGCACCTGGTGCATGCATGGACCACCAGTGATGCACACCCAGACATGCACTGCCACTGGACAGTGTTGACTGTAACAAGTGGCATGCATGGCAGTGATGTCAGTGAATGGTGGCCATGCCCTGCTGCCCACCTTTGTCACACAGCATGCAATACTAATCATGGATGTCTGGCACTCACCCACATCAGGCCAGTCAGGTGGGCGTTGCTGGTCTTCGGCCGCCTGGCTGCGGTTTCCACTCCCCTCCACTCTTCCCACACTCTGCGTAGTTCTTCTGGGCCTGTGGGGACAAAAAGGAGAGAAGAACATCAGTACATTCCAGAAACAAAGTCCCCCTGCCCCAAGGAGTGTGCCCTCCCACCCAGCCAGACCCACCCACCCCACACCCTGTTAACACCGCCATGGCCAACCCCATACGGTCCCTCCCCTATGTGCTGGACACATACAACACTGTGACTCATATGGATGATAAAAGTGTGTTGACGGAACCCCTACCTGGATGTGGGACCGTGCCCCTCCTGGCACATGACCTCAGTCGGGCCAGTAGCTCCAGCTTCCTCCTGTGCAGGTCACCATAGCGGTGCCTGCACTGCTCAGCTGAATGGCCCCTGCCTGTTGCCTCCTCCAGGGCAGTGGCCACCTCCTGCCACACCTGGGGTCCTTGCCCTTTCCAGGGAGGCCTCCCCAAAGAGAGGCCCATGGTGTGGCTCGACTATGGCCACTAGATTTGCCAGCTTAATGGCCATCCAAGGAGCAGCTCTTCTCCATGCCATTGCAATAGCTATAGTAGGCAATATGGCACTCTGCAGCGTGGTTCCCCACATGCAGATGCTGCGCAGTACAGCGCTGCCATTCCCTATCGCGCTGCTACCAAACAGCGCGATAGAGGTGCAGCTATGCCTGATGCATGGTGCCTAGGGGAAAAGGTCGGGCACAGGATCAAGGGTCTCTGGTGCAAGGCCACGCACAGCACCATCAGATGACAATGCATGTAGCGCGAGAATGGCTGCCTGTGTGCCAGCACCATAGCAGACTATTGGGCAGTTGGGCCATTGTGCATATGAAGGCCCATTGCCACCGCACCATGTAGTGACCATCGTTATAGCACCACTGGCACAATGCTGGCCATGCCCTGCATTGCCTACCATGCACAGCACATCATCAGCGCAGCAGATGCCTGCATCAGCAACCCGGGCATGCACAGTGAGGTGTACTACGCATGCCCCAGAACTGCGCCATTGGCTCAGCACATTCAACACAATTGCACAAAGTGCAATAACGCAATATTCAGCCATCATATGCAAATCATCTGATCAGCCATTCAATGGTGCAGCACTGCAATTTGCATCTAATTAAAGTTGCTCATCGCCTCATTTGCATGGATTGCGCTATAAAGGTGTGACAATGTGCTGCAGTGGCCATAGTTGGTTACTGCAGTTTATTGGTGAGTTGCATGCTGTTTGGGAGTGTGGACTGTGGATTCAGGGACATGCATGGGACTGCACAGTCACAGGTAACAACTGCCATTCCTACAGGCTACATAATGACTGAGCACGTTCTTGGAGAGGAGGACAACAGTGGTGGGAGGAGGAGGAGGACAAATTTTACTAAGGCCCGAAACCGAGGCCCTTTTCAAGGCCTACCTGGATCAGGAGCCACTGTTCAGTGGACGGCGGGGCACCCCTCCCGCTGCTGCATGGGAGGAGGTGGTATGTGCCGTGAACCTGCATGGCAGCCACCAGCGCTCTGTGCAGGAGTGTAAGAAGAAGATGGGCACAGACAGGAGGAGGGTAAAGGAGAAGGTGGCTGCCATCAGGGCAGCACATGCTGCAACAGTTGGGGGACAGCCAGAGGTGGTACAGCTCACCCCAGTGGAGGACAGGCTTGCTGCAAGCATGCACCGAAGTGCCATTGAGGGTGTTCCGGGTGGTGGCTTCCAGATGGGTGGTGGTCCATAACTGCATGGTAAGTCATGGTCTGTCTGGGGGGGCAGGGTAGGTCACATGCAGTAATGCAACTTTGCTTTCCCCTTACAGATCCTAAGCATCTGCATGGGTCAGCAGTGGTGGGCCTGTCCGCTGCAGACAGTTGTATGGAGTCGGAGGTGGGACCATCCACCTCCACATGTATTTGCGGATCAGTACGACAGTGGGGCAACCTGGCTGTCCACACTGATGTCGTTGAGACAGGTGTGGAGGAAGCCCTGCCTGTGTCCCAGCATGCTGGCATCCACAGATGCCAGCACACTGTGGCTGTGGCCAGGGCAGAGTCCGGCACCAGCGATGATGACACGACCGTCTTGGGCAGTGACACGTGTGTGCCACAGGATGGACACACAGCAGGGCAATTCACGCTCATGGCTGTTGGTGGTGCTGCCGTGGAGGCCTGCATGTCAGCACAGTCCTAGGCTGTGCCTGTCAGCAACAGTGGGGCAGCACTGGTGTCTGTTCAGGACAGTGGGACTGTTACAGCCACTGCGGTGGCATCACTGAGCCCTGGGGTGCGGCAGACAGAGGGGCAGCAACAGCAGTCACCCAATGGGCTTGGGAGTACAAGGTTCAGCAGCGGCATCTGTGCACCTCCTGTGGACATGTCCAGACCTGGTCCTGGTGCACAGCACCCACCCTCAAGGGGTGCTGAACATCAGGCCCTTGCACACCCTGAGGGACAGGATGCTGAGGAGGCTGATGACCTCTTGGATGAGCACACCCGCCTACTGCGAGCATCGGTCCAGCAGCAGATGCGGCTTGTGACGTCCGTGGATGCACTGCGTGTGTCTCTGGAGCAGGCAGAGGAGCGTCGCAGCAGAGACACTGAAATGATCATGGCACGGATGGACCATTTGCGGGAGGATGTGACCACTGCCATTGACAGGCATGCACAGGCGTTCATTGCTGTCATGGCCACAATGGGCACACAGTCAGGTACTCATGCATCGCAGACACCACGCAGTGCACTATCCACCCCCCATTCCCAGCGTCATGCGACTCCCACCCTGTCAATGCCGGGTTCAGCTGTGGGCATCCCGAGCACTCCTGGTGCAGGCATGTTCGGTGTGCTGCAGACCCCTGCGCGGGCACGGTCGCGTTCATGCAGTGGAACCCCTGGGGGACCATTGGTGCCACCCCATGAGGCCAGTGGTCAGCCTGTCAGTGCTGGCAGGTCTCGGCAGGGCCACCCATGTATCCGTGGCAGCCGTGGCACTGTGTTGCAGGACTGACCTGTCTCCCAGCGTGGCTACTGTCTGGTGCTGCCCTGTGTGCATTGTGTGTGTCAGTGAGCAGTGCACGGGTGGGTACCCGGCCCTGCACAATGACACACAGTCCACCTGCACACCCTCCCAGCTGCTGTCCACAGTTGCTTGTGCATGATGATGTCTGCATTGCACTGTACACCAAAGTGCAATGGTGCTCAGCATCTGACACACGCACATGGACAGGCAGTGGGCGTGGCGGCCTGTGAACATGTGTCTTGCTAGGGTGTGCATTCTGGGTCAGTGTGCCTTCTGCCCTCTGTGCACATTTGTTGTGTTGTGTGTGTGCGTGTATGTGTGTGCGTGTGTTCTTCGGTGTGGCATGTTAATCCTCACCCATCTCTGGCTGTGTGTGTGCCTCTGTGCCCTGCCACTTCCCTCGATGGCATGCACCCTCAGTGTGGGTTTCTGCATGTTTGTGGGTTGTGCCTTGGCCACTGGTGGTTGTGCATGGCCCCATGACTTACCTGGGTTGGCTGAAGTGCTCCTCCGTGATGGTGTCCCGGTGCAGCTGTGCCAGCCGGAGCAGTCAGGGGTCCCGTCGGCCAAGGGGGGCTTCCCATCACCATCATCACCGGCGTCCCCATTGTCCCCATCACTGTCCCCCTCTTCGACCTGTACGGCTATCCCACTTTCATTGGCCATGTTGTGCAGGATGCTACAGGCCAGGAATATCCCACAAGCCTTTGAGGGGCTGTACTGTAGGGCACTGCCAGAGGTGTCCAGGCAACAGAAACATGCCTTCAGCATCCCAAACACCCGCTCGATGACATTCTGTGTGGTGGCGTGTGCCTCATTGTAGTGTTTCTGTGATGGGGTCGTGGGCTGCCGGTAGAGTGTAAGCAGCCAGGGACGGAGTGGGTATCCACTGTCACCAGTGTGTAGAGAGTGGAGGTTAGTTTGGTGATCAGCATCGCCCTGCCCCAAGCCATGTAGGCCACTACCCATGGCACCTCTGGCCATGCTCCCCCAGGCCCTATATTTGTCCATGTGGTTTGCATACTCACCCACTAGGTGGCCAGTGGGGATGTCCCCACTCTCGATTCTGTGGCACAGTGCCGACTGGTGCCAGTTGTAAGAATTGTGTGCTCCCCCAGGGTGCGTGGCACAGACATTGATGATGTGCCCCCTGGCATCGCACACCACCTGGCAGTTGATGCTGGCATAGCCCTTTCAATTTATGTATGTGGCCCCCTTGGGGCCAGGTGGTGTGCGTATAGCCACATGGGTGAGTCTATTGCCCTAGCATGCCAGGCATACGTGATACCCCATGGAACTCCTGTATGTTTGCTGTGCACTCCGCCACTGTGCTGGGGAAATGGATGTACTCCTCAGCATGTGGCAGCAGTGCGCTGAGGAATTGGGTGAGGTGGCATGACGTGGCCGGCTGGGTTATGCCTCTGGTGTCCCCAGTTGGTCTCTGAAAGGTACCCGTGGTGAGCAAGCACATGCAGGCTGTTATCTTGGTCTCCACTGACAGGGCATGGCTCCGTCATGTGGGTGCCTGCATCCCATCACTGCACAGCTCACAGAGCCAACTCAGAATTGCCCTGTTCAGGTGGTACTGGCCCACAACCTCAGTATCTGTGTACAGCTCAAAGCTGGTGTGGGCTCGGTACTGCCTGCTGGGGGCATACCACCAATGGGTCCTTCCACGGCCACACCCCCCTGCCACTCACCTTCTCACCCCCCCATTACAGCCTCCTTGTGGAAGGTGGCACTGGCCATGTCCCTGGCTTCTGTTCACCCCTGGCAGCTGTTACTTTATTCCCCCGCTGTCCTGGCCGCTACCTCCCCTGCACTGGGTACACCTGCCTGTGCTGGCCTCTGTGCTGTGTGGCTCCCCACACCTTCCCTGTGCCTGGCTGTTAACTGTGGCCTTTCCCTGGCCTGCCCTGTTCGTGCCACTTGCCCTGTCTGTGTGCCTCTGCCTCATGTGGCTTCCCTGTAGCGTTCTTGCACCTCTTCCTTGCTCCTTTTTATTTTGCCTCATTTCCGCTATGGTGCAACTTCCGCTTGCTCCACTGTTGCGCAGTGCGCAAGTCTTTTAATATCACACTGTGCCATTTATGCATGGTTCCTCCCCCTTCAGTTGCGCATGCCTTCATTATCATTGTGCTGTTGCTCAGCATGATTTCGGGGGCGCAACTGCCTCCTGCTGAATATCACAGAATGGCGCAATTTCTGACTTGCGCAGGTGCAACCCTATTGAGCATGGCTCAACTCTTTTGAATATCTGGGCCCTAGTGTACAAACTGGTCTTTCTCGTGTAATCCAGATAACTTCTGCTACAGTGCAACCCCATTTATCTGAAACTTCCCAGAGACAATTTTGGAGTCTAGATAAAGGGGAGTTCATATAATGGAGGCTGCCAATGATTTTCTATACAGCAGTAGTTATGAAATTAGAAATAATGGGGGAATGGTGGAAGGGGTGTTCAGGGATGCTCAGAGTGCATATTATGTAGTGCACTTTTCTTTTTTTCAGCTGTAGTGAGCAGAGCCCTGCAGATGTGTTGATATTGGTAGAAAAAGGTGTATATATATATATATATATATATACTGTATATATATATATATATATATATATATATATAGTATATATAAAAATAGGTAGGAAAATTATGTCTGCTGATTTGTTGGAACACATCACATGACCATGCGTATATCAGAGTGTGACTGCACACCTGCACTTTTATCTCCTCAAAACAATTTTGACATTTTATAAGAAAGATTAACACTCTGAGGGGTGTCACCCGATCATGCTCTGATATATGCCGCCTTGGTAGTTGACACACTCAACCCTCACGGCCTCTAGGTAACAACACACTAAAGCATGCATATATCAGAGTGTGACCACACACCTCAGAGTGGTTTTTCTATTACATACACATATATATATATATAGATATAGATGTAGATATGGCATTGTCTGGCAAATGCATCGTGAAACTATTAGCCCTGAAAACAACCACCTCTTATGGTTTCAAATCTAAGTGCATAACACAAACAATTTCCTTCAGAACATGGGGGAAATTCTTAAGGGGCATTTGTGGGTGATAAAATCTGGTTTGGACATGGAAGGTAGGTGGGAGATCGTAAAGCAGGGGCTACAGGAGGCCACCAGGACCTGTGCAAGAGTGAAGCACAAGGGTGGTAGGTCTCATAAACCATGCCTGTGGACCAAAAAGGTCCAGGAGGCAGTAAGGGTGAAGAAGGCTGCCTACAATACATACAAAAATATGAGAGGAGAGGGGGATAGAGAGAACTATCACCTTGCAACCAGGAAAGTCACCAGAGTGGTGAGGGGGGAGCAAAGGCCTGGAAAGAGCAGAGGCTGGTGCAGGGTGGGGAAAAGGGGTTCTTTAGGTACATTGGTGAGCAGAGGAAGGTCAAAGGCCAGCTCAGTAGGTTGAGGACAGCTTGGGGGTGGGTGGAAGGGGTTGGATAGCAGCTGGAGGTACTGAATGAGTACTTTTCTTCAGTGTTCACTAGGGAGCTGGCTGGGGAACTTCCAAAAAAAGGGGTTGAAGGACACAGAAGGCACAGCAGACCTGACTATTGGGGTACCTGCTGATGAACAAACCACCAGGGAAGTAGGCCAGGGGTGAGATATCAGTCTGGTTCTGTTGAATGGGGGGGCAGATGCTGATATTCCTATCAGTTGGGTGTGGAAAGCCCTCCAGTCCCTAAAAAAGGATAAATCTCCAGGGCCTGATGCTATTCATCCCAGAGTTCTGAGGGAGTTGGCAGATGTTTTGGCTGCACCATTGGTGGATCTCTTTAACTTGTCACTCCAGACAGGGAGGGTGCCAAGGTATTGGAAGCAGGTGCATGTTGTGCCCATCCATAAAGGGGGATCGAGAGAAGAGCCAGGAAACTATAAGTAGTATATGTGTATACTAACTGTCAAAATTTGATAAAAAAAAAATGACGGACGATTGATTGCCAGATATGGCGTAATATCCCACCCCTTCGGCTTCCAGTGTGTGCCATAAATGACACAATGTCCCACCCTTTCCGCTTTCCGTGTGCTGCAGAAATGACACAATGTCCCGCCCCTTCTGTGTGTGCCGGATATAATGCACTCCACACCCCATTTTCTTACCTTTGTGTGCCAGATATGACGCAGCCCCCCCTTCCATATTGTGAAGCTGCTATGGGTGGAGCAAAGGTTATCATGTTTAGGCTTGCCCGGGACATGTCAGAAGCTGTTTTACACATTTTAGTATGTAAGCAAGTAAACTTGTGTTAATAAAAAATGCCCTTTCAATGCTCAGAGCACTTTTACAATGAAACTACAAACAATACAATAAACATATTAAAATACAAACTATAATTTACTAAAATGACTTCTATGCCAGTATGCTTTATATCGATATTGAATGCCTACAGCTGTTGTTCCCTTATAGTTTTCGTATGTTTATTTTGTCACAGCCTAAATGGCTTATAGTAGTTCAGCTATATTTCCCTGTTCATTTTATTTCTATTTTCAATAAATTGAGAGGTTCTTTAATAAATGGGGTAAAGCCTCTGATCAGATGCTGCCTTTACGCTGTTTAAAGGATGCTTACAGTTTTCATATTTTTATTTTGTCATAGCCTAAGTGGCTTATAGTAGTTCAGTTATGTTTTCCCTGTTCATTTTATTTCTATTTTTAATAAATTGAGAGGTTCTTTAATAAATGGGGTAAAGCCTCTGATCAGATGCTGTCTTTACTCTGTTTAAAAGGTGTGCTTTCGTATTTTTAATAAAGCAGTAAAATGTTTGATCAAGTGCACAATGTTTAAAATATGTTGTGCAGTATTGTCATCTGTTTCAAAAAATGCTGCTTTGAACATTTTAGTATGTGTTATATCAACATTTAATGCCTACAGATGATGTTCCCTTACAGTTTTCATATTTTTAGTTTGTCAATGCCTAAAAGTCTTATAGTGGTTTAGTTAAGTTCTCCCCTGTTCATTTTATTTTTTTTTTTATAAATTGAGAGGTCCTTCTTTCTATAACCATCAGTCTCCACACTCCCAAATGCAAAATGTTTTTAGTGTGTAATGTATCCTTCATTATTTGACATTTTAAAAATAGTTGCACACATTGTTTACGAAATTCACTTTCTACAGGAAAAGACAGGTGTTGTTTTACAGGTTATCAAAAGGTTCATATCTTTATAACATGTTCTTAGGTGTATGCTAATACTTATTTTATGTAAAACTATAACATGTTTTTCTTAAATGTGCAGGTCTTAAAATATTGTTTTTTGAATTACTTTATTTCAAGACCTGAATGTGAAACTCAAATTATGGTGGTCTAGGGGGCATATGTCATGCTTGAAATTTATCAGTTGAAGTTATATGTTACGCCCTGTGAAACACAGAGCTGTCCGCTGTTGCTTGGGACTTATGTTTGGGTGAAACCTGTTGTGTCCAAACTGATAGGAGAAGACTCCTGACCAGTTTAAACCGTTACCACTTTATCAATAACTGCACAGTAAAGTCTTTGTCTCTTCACAAGAATAACAACTGTGCTGGCTTAAGATATTCCTTAGGACTATTTGACCATTAGATTGGTCACACATACAAACATGTCTGGAAAACTGTGACCAGTTGAATTATGAGCATCTCTAGCACATGTCAATTGTTTAAGTTTTGTAGCCAAAGTTATTGCATTCATAAGCAATAAAATGTTATAATGAAGTTTGCCCTTTAAGGGGCAGACCAAATTGTCCTGGTGGACCCCTACCTCTTGGACAGTTGATTTGCTCAGATGGGGGGGATACAGTTAATCAAGACAAAGAGCAGAAAACAGGAAGGGGAGGGGCTAGGTTGGAAGGAAGCAGGGATAGGTAGAAAATAAAATGGAGGGGACCCAGATTTCAGGGTACATAAGGGTCAACACAGAGGTCTTCTGCCTCTTTTTGCTGAAGTTTTTGTTGCCTCCTCCCACCCACCCATCAAAAGGATAATGGGGATAGAGATTAGTTTGGAGGTGCCTGGGATGATCTGTCAGAGGTGGATGATAATATGGGTCTGGTTGGACAGTGGTGGACTGCCAGAGATGGATGGCAGGAAAAAAGCAGGGGGGAGGGGTGGGAGGAATGATATAGGAAAAGGACAAGAAGAAGAAGCATCAGAAGGAGAGAAAAGCAGTCTCGGTTTTCACCGTTACCTATAAGAAAAAGAGAAGAAGATGGCACCCAGGTTTTCACCTGGGGAGGTGAGAAGAAAAGAAATAAAGTAAAAGGGGGGTCAGAGATGGATATTTTAATGAAATGTAAACAATGAATTGTGTAAAGACAATAATGGAAAACTGGTGATGGTATTTGGAAAATGAGTGTGAGTTATAATAAATTAATTGCCAATCTGAGCACAACAACACACAAGTGTTCTGTCTTTTATGGAGGAAAAGGGGGGAATTTGGGACAATGAGAGTGTCTCTTTCTTTAAACAGCATGATGGTTATTGTAAAATTAGTCTATACAATGAACCCTACTCTAAATGTTTTTATTGGAGAAACACACACACACTTAAGTTTGTGGTTTAACATTTGTAAA
Organism: Neoceratodus forsteri; assembly: GCA_016271365.2. Taxonomy (NCBI): domain Eukaryota; kingdom Metazoa; phylum Chordata; order Ceratodontiformes; family Ceratodontidae; genus Neoceratodus; species Neoceratodus forsteri. The sequence continues at coordinate 1,163,631,528 of CM028131.1, forward strand.
TATGTGTGAGAAGTGTTGTATTATATCTTAGTTTTATTTCTGGTTCTTAAATAATTAAGTTTCAGAACAACCCCTCTTAATGTTTCTATCCATTTAAAACAAAGGCCCTATTTATTTCGGTGGGAGAAAGTTTGAATTATTTTATCTGCTTCTGTTTTACTGTACATAATTTTTGCTTTAACATTTGTAAATATGCATTAGTAGTGTTATATTATATCATAGTTTTATTTCTGGTTCTTAAATAATTAAGTTTTAAAACATCCCCTCTTAATGTTTTCATCCCCATTTAAACAAAGGCCTCAATTATTTTTTTTATTCTTTATTTTTATTATTCCTTAAGAGAAATAGTGAATAACAATACCATTTTCCACCATACAAAGACCATAAGAGAAAATGTATACCCATAAAAATTAACAAAATAAAGCATAAAAGGATTTTTTTTATTTTTTTTGGGGGGGGATAATAAGAAAAATCCAAAATTTACCTACGAGCTTGCTAAACATTTCATTCAATTAATAATTTCCTCTTGTATGTGCTCTATTCTTTTACTTCCTTCTTAAGAAAAAAGCTATACTTAAGTACCCATTAACATTAAAGCAAGTCCCACTAACTGAATTCATTTCAAAGCTCATCAGATTCCAATAAGAGAGATAAAAAAGCTAAATAGATACATAAGAAAGCAATTTTCCAGATATTTCCCTCTTTCCACAAAAAAAACAACTAAATATTCACTGGCTGATATTCCATAAGTTCAGCCTCTTCTTCATCCAGATCGGAACCTATATCGTCTGGTAATCTCATATTCATCTCAAAGAAAGACTTGTCTGAGTCAATGTCTTCAAAAAAGTATGTTTTCTCCTGAAACAATACTGTAAGCCTGGCAGGGGCTAACACACTAGCCACAAGTCCAGCCTCTTTAAATTCTGTCATTATTGGAATAAAACACTTACGTCTGCGTTGTGTTTGTAAACAAAAATCCAGAAAAAGATTAAATCTATGCCCATCGTAGAAACACTTTTTTACAGTTCACACCAATTGTAGCAACTTGTTAAGATCATTTAGATTATAGAAAGTCAGAATAATGAATTTTGCCTTCTGTTGATTCATCATAGGTTCTGTTACCAAATGATTGGGAGGCCTATAAACAATCTCAAGTGTAAGTGGAGATTCCAACACAAATGCTAAAGTTAATGCTTTTTCCACAGTCACCTTCAATTTGGGTAAAGAGATAGAGTCAGGGAAACCTATTAATCTTACATTTCTCCTCAGAGCATTATTTTCAAGGTGCTCTATCCTTGATGCTTGAGCCAACTGCTCATGAAATGAAGCAGTAACTGCACCCTCTAAAGTCAAAGTTTTAGTGGTTAGCACTTTAATCTCATCATCATGATTCTTTACTGCCACTTCCATGTTTTAAAGTCTTTTTTCCATTGTCACACAAGGAGAGATAATGTCATCCAGTGAAATCTCATTCCTTGAAGTCAACTGACATGCTTCTGCCTGAAATTCAGTCAGGAGAGATTGAATCGAAGCCAAAGTTGGTTTTCCCTGTTTGGGTTTGGCACTCTGTTCCGAGTGTGTTTGCACAATGGTAGGGGTTCCAGCTCAGGCCATTGCAAGAGAGCCCTCGGACCCTCGCACTGAAGCTCCTCTCCTGGAGACTTTGGGAGACACAAATTTATCCATTAGCATTCTCAAACCTCCAATAGCTGTTTTCAAAAGAAAATACTTAAAACCAGAAAGGTTTTAAAAATGTTTTTAAACCAGGTTTGATAAAGAACTGCTGAGCTCCAAACAAATATGACTTTCCTCTTTAACAGCTCAACAGTGCCCCCTAGGTCTCATTCATTTTAATTGAAAGAATGTTGGTTTAATTTATCTGCTTGTGTTTCACACAGTTTGTGCACTAACATTTGTAAATATGTACTGTATCATATCATAGTTTTATTTCAGGTTGTATCTGTTTTAAACCATTTTCTTCTAAAATATATCTGTGCTTCTACTGGCCAAGACCACCCCCAAGTGCTTAAATATAATGATTACTAATCAATGAGTCTTCTAGACACTCATTGATCTATGTTACACTGGTTCTTGGTTTCCGCCCGTGCCTGGGGGCATGTTTAGATCATTTGTACCTCATAAAAGTCGACACATTATCTCACAACTTCCTGTTTACAGCCAGTGAACCAGTGTCTAAGACTAAGGTAAGACTTTTGAATAGTTTAAGTTTTTAAAAACTCTTGTGGCATAGATTTTAAAATGGCTAATTATTTTGCAAAACAGCTTTCTCAGGTTGGCTTTCATGATCTTGTTTTAGAATCAAAAGCATCACAAAGAGATGGTTGGTGCACTTTAATCTGTTCTTGTTTAATATTTTAAGTGGGAAAAATAAAACCTATTAAAGTATAATATAGCTTTTCATAATGTGGGTTTCCCAACCTTGTCTATATCAAGCAATCACCCTGCAATGCCTCATACAGTTTTACATGGTATGTCAAATTAAGTTTTTCAAACATGTTATTAGCCTTTAAATGTTATAATTGTGTGTATATGGGGGCAATTCTATAGTCTTATTTTTGCCAGCATTGCATATACATGTAGTGATGAATAGTAATGTATTTACTTTAAAATGTTTCGCTGTTCATCATACAGAGAACCATAGTCTATTTTATAGATGTAAAATGACTAGCAACAAGATGCTATGCTTTACCATTTGTGCATTTATAACTATCACTGTATATTGTTAGCCAGGGTTTTAAACCTCTAACAAACTGGTTTATTAAAGGTCTGAACTTTGTAGAAAGATGTTTTATATTTTGCTGCTAAAACATAAAAAGCTGCTAAAGTTTGCTCTTTAATATGTAAAACTGTACAAATAAATTAACAGCAGTATATACAGTAAGTAATGCTGACTTATAAACTGTTTTTATTTTTGTAATAGAAACGGAACAACCAGAGCCGTCATCCAAAACTACAACACTAAGGAATGAGAACCAAAAAGCAGGTATGTTGCAGTTAAAGTAGCCAAATGTGTGGTACTACAATACCAAAAGTGTTTACAGTTTTTTACAATGCAAGTTAATAATGAGGCAGATGTGATAAAGATTGTAAATTAGCTGCAGTGCTCTCCGCAAGGACATAGACAGGATAGAGGTAGTCCAGAGGAGGGCAACTAAAATGGTGCAGAAGAGAAGCCATATGAGGAGAGACTAAAGGAGCTTAATATGTATACCCTTGAGGAAAGAAGGGAGAGGGGGGCCATGATAGAAACTTTTAAGTACCTCAGTGGAATCAACAAAGTCCAAGAGGGTAGCATCTTTCAGAAAAAGAGACTTGCAAGAACAAGGAGACACAATTTAAAGATAGAAGGAAGGCGGTTCAGGGGCAATGTGAGGAAGTATTATTTCACAGAGAGGGTAGTGGATGCATGGAACAGCTTCCTGAGGAGGTTGTGGGGTCTAAAACTGTGGGAGAATTCAAGAATGCATGGGACAGACATAAGGCAATTCTTGTGGGGGGTAGGAAGAAATAGGCTATTGGTTAACTAGGATCTACGGCCTATCCTGTAGGTAGGGAAATGGGCAGACTAGATGGGCCAAGCGGTCCTTATCTGCCATCAAAGTCTATGTTTCTATGTTTCTATTAAGAAGCTCTAGCATGACAATACCCCCCCAATATCCCTTATTGTTATTTATAGTTTAAAATCAAGGATTTTTAATGCAGCAAATATTTAATATGCCTATATTTTGCATGTTTTTATTGAGGGTGCCAATCAACTAAAACAGATCTAGTTGTGAGAGAGATCTGATGGATTTAGATAAAAAATTACAGAATGAGAGTAACAGTATCATGAATAATTTAAGTAGAGCTGAAAAAGTTGCTATTGATAGACTAGGGAAAGACAGGAATATAACTATTAAAAAAGCAGATAAAGGGGGTTCAATTGTTGTAATGGACACAGATAAATACCTCTTAGAAGTACATAGGCAATTAAATAACACCACTTTCTATAAAAAAAGTTTCTTCAGATCCAACTCCTAAATATAAAGAATGTATTGATGATTATTTGATGGAAGTAAAGGAAAAGGGGTGGTTAACTGATGAAACTTACTCTTTTTTGAAAGTACAAAATCCTATGAAAGCATGCCTTTATATACTTCCTAAAGTACATAAATGTCTCATTAACCCCCCAGGTCACCCAATTGTTTCAGGAAATGGCTCTCTGACTGAACCTTTGTCACAGTATGTCGATTTTTATATCAAACCCATAGCCCAGAATGTTCCCTCATATATAAAAGACACAGGTGATATACTGTCTGTACTAGATGAAATTGAAATTGAAGAAAGAAGTATGTTTGTGACTCTGGATGTTGAATCTTTGTATTCCAATATACCTCATGAAGGGGGTTTGGAAGCTTTAGAATTTTATTTAGAGAGAAGGAAAAATAAGATACCATCTACAGAAATGTTAGTAATAATGGCTGAATTTGTTTTGACATCTAATACTTTCTTTTTCACAGATGAACAATATGTACAAATTAAAGGGACAGCTATGGGGGCAACTTTTGCTCCAAATTTTGCAAACTTATACCTGGGAAAATGGGAAGAGGAGTGGATCAGAGATGGAGAAAAAAATCCATTTAGGGATAAAATAGATTTATATAGACGCTTTATAGATGACATATTGATCATCTGGACTGGAACAGAGGATGAATTATTTGAATTTGTAAAATATTTAGAACATAGCAATAAAAACCTGCGGTGTCTCTCTATCCTTTAGCTCCACACATATTAATTTTCTTGATTTGATTATTAAAAGGATGGGATGGGTGGTATTGTAACAGATCTGTATAGGAAAAACACAGATAGAAATACTTTATTACAAGCAGACAGTAATCATCCTTACCACACTATAGCAGGTATATCAAAGGACAATTCCTTAGAATTAAAAGGAATTGCAGTACTAAATCTATGTACGAAAAGAGAGCTGATGAGCTAGAAGAGAGGTTACATGAAAGAAAATATTCAGCTGCTATTGTTACCAGGACTAGAGAAGAAGTGGATAACATGGCAAGGTCAGAGGTCATGCACAAACCAGAAAAGAAAGACAAAGGTGATCTAAGAATTAATTTTGTGAACACATATAGTGCACAATCTAAGGAGATTGGAAAAATCATTAAAAAACATTGGCACCTAGTAAGTTTAGATCCTGGTTTAAGGGACTTTAGAGATGTAGAACCAAGGCTTGTACATAGAAAGGGAAAAAGTTTAAAAGATAGATTAGTACATTCAGTACAACCAAAACAAGAAAATAAAAGGATGTGGTTACCTGCACAACATGATGGGTGTTTTAAATGTGGAAATTATACATTTTGTAAAACCATCATACAAACTAAAGATTTTACTAACCCAAAGACAGAAAGAGAAACAAAGGTTAGAGGTTTTATTACCTGTGCAACAGAAGGGGTCATTTATATGGCCTCATGTACCTGTGGTTGTTTTTATATAGGAAAAAAAAAGGAAATTCAAAGAAAGGGTGGGTGAGCATTTAAGAATGATAAAGAATGGTGACAACAAAAATGCATTGGCAATCCATATGGGTATGGTAAAAAAATGTAAAAGAACATGTATTGTCCTTTGTAGGGATTGAAAAACCCATAAAAATCCCTGTGGGGGAGGGGGTGATTACAACAATGTCTTGCTTAAAAGAGAACAGTATTGGATTTTTGCTATGGGAGGATCAGAAAGACCAGGACTTAATGAGAGAATTGATATTAAACCATTTTTAAAGAAATAACTTTAATTTGCTGTGTTAGGAATAGTTGGGTTTAATGCAGTTAAACATATAGTTTGTTGTATAAATATACCCTACAGCTAGCAACATGTATTAATTTGTATTCTTTTTTTACTTTATAGATACCCTGACTTATCACTTGCATGGAAAGTGGATCCCCAAGAAATTGGAGAAGGACACTGATGTTCAAAATAATAGTGGTAAAAGTAAAACTAAAGCTAAAATGATATTTGCTGAGTATTTCAAGAAGAAATGTTACTGTTTTTAATTTAATTTGTATAGGCACTTTATAATGGCACTGTTACTTTAAGAGCATTAAGTATAAAATTGCACTTTGTGGTATGTCTTGTCATTCCTATGATTAAGTGCCAGGGGGCATGAAACGCGTTGGGAGTGTGTTGCTGTGAAGCAAACAGTTTTTTTTTAATGGAAGCAGGGTGCATTCATCGGAATTTATCTGAATAAAATGAAGCACATTTAGCACCCTGAGAAAAACTTTTCTTGCTTCCTTTGTATGACATCGATTCTTGTTGGTGCAGTTTGAAAAGAAGGATATTTGCTAGAAGACTTGTGCTGGCTTTTTTTTATCTATTTTCTACTTGTTGCCAAGCATGGTCCCCAGGTGCAGGCCTGTGTTCTTTTTAAAAATTATTTAATATGCCTATATTTTGCATGTTTTTATTGAGGGTGCCAATCAACTAAAATGGATCAAAATACAATAAAGGAAATGTATATCTGTCAGGAAATGTGCCTAATATTTAATCAGCCTGCAAAATATAGTACTATTATAAAGCAGCATGCATTACAAGGGCTATATATTTATGTACTTTTTTATTTAATGTTTTCTAGATAATATTGATTTTAAGCCCCTAGAATCAGTATTTCCAAAGCATGCAACCGGCCACTACACACATTCAAGGTTATCTAGACAGAAAGAGAGTCTTCCTGACCAGACAAGACTGCTGATCCCTCCAGTGCCTGCACCCTCAACAGCAAATAAAAGGGATGAGGGCTATGTGAAAATTTGTTCAGCCTTACTCCAAGAATTTTTATGGACAGACCGACCACCCCCACAAACAGAAATTATAAACGTGAACACCATTGCTGTATAGGTATTGGAGGTAAGTGTTGCTGCAAACATAACAAGATGCAAACACAAACACCTGTAGCATTAACCAGTGCCCCTGATAGTGTATCTGCAGAGCTGTCACATATTAAATCACCTGCTGTGTGTGTGACTAAAACTGACCCTGTCATTACGCCTGCAACTTTGACACCCCAAAAAGTGTCACCACATGAGCAAAATTCAACTTGTGGCATCCTTGTATATACATATAGATATAATTTCGATTTTTACATACCTGTGGTGATTTCTTCACATATGATGTTGCCCCCTGGTTGCAGACTAATATTTGGAATTTTGAATAACACATTTAAGGGGGTCAGCTTCACAAAAACAAAGCCATCATAATACAAGATTTTAAAGTGTAAATATACATTTTGGCAGCTGTTTAAATACCAGAAGCGGGAAGCACTAGAACACTAATTAAAAATTAGACTGTAGTGGTGCAAACATTTCTACTATACAAAATAACTGTAACAAAATGATTGATAAAATTGTACAATGTGTGTGGGTCATTAGAAACACTAGGCATAATATAGTGAATCAGTATACCTGTATACGTTTAGAATTTGAAAGGCTAAAAAAAAATATTGGCTATCTGTAACAAAATGCAGCAGCATCAGGCATCCCTGCAAAAATACAGAGCACCACCACAGAGCATTGTGGTTTCTGGGACTACCACACCATGCTGTGTGTGTGATTGTTGTGCAAGTTCTCCATTTCAAAAATCTCCTGAGTGTCAAAGTAGTGAGTGTGAAACTGAGTGTTGTATGTGTGAACAATGTGGGTGGTGGCAATGCACAAAATAGCACCCCTGAAGACCTACAGATAGGGGGCAGTGCCACACCAAGCCATGAAGAAGACAACTGTAGTCAGGAGGGTCAGCAGTTAATGGAAGAGGGTCTAGCGGAACCTGTTTATTGTTTTTTATTGTTCTAGGAATTATTATCTTTGAGCCAATGGCTCTTTTACAAAGGTTCCACATCATCAATGTACAAACAAACAAGACATGTTACATAGAATGGTCATCAAATTATAAAGGTTTCAATAAGCCAGTATAATACAGTACATCACAGGAAAAAAAACAAAACATTGGAGGAATGGTCAAGGTGGGAAGGGTAGGAGGAGATATGGGGAGGGGAGCAGACTTAGAGTAGTTAGAGGTACTCAGATGCCTTTGTCAAGAAAGGAGCAAAGGAGGAGGAGGATGAAAAACAGTAAAAACAGCCATGAGGGAAGAATCATTAGTCAAGGCCGTCACAGGAGCTAGAGGCTGAGAGGTGAGAGTAAAGCATCGATTTGAAAGCTCCTAGTGACATGGAGGATGTAATGAGCAAGCTCAGGGTATTGTACCAGCTGGGGGAATGATGGGTGAAAGATCTTTGGCCCTGTGTGGTCTGGCATCTCAGGACCTGGAGAGGCTGGTGTTCCAATCTTCTGGTGGGATGGATGGTGGTATTCGGACAAAGTAGGTCTTGGATACACGGCAGAGTGCAGCCCAAGATTTATTTATTTATTTATTTATAATTAATAAATGAATATGAAGTACCCAAAAACAATTTCAATGATGTTGAGTATCACTAGCAGTTTTGCTTTGCCAATCTAGACAGTATAACATCCATAGAGCAATACTATTCTGACATCTATACAGCTGTGCAGCAGTTGTTAGACAGAATAAGGCCTACTTTAGGTAGTAATGATTTTGTACAGCTACACTTGGATTGTAATAGTTTAAATGACCCTGTGTTTTTATTACATGGAAATGCCCAGGAGTTAAATGCTGATTAATTTTTAGAGCACATTGCAAATTTATTAAACAGCAAGATGGAGTTGTGTGCTAATAAGACATTAATGTTGGTAGTCACTGTTGTGAGAAATGTGCATGGGGAAGTTTCCAGAGATGTTAGAAGTGTTTTATCTAGCCATATTGTCAAGCAGAAAGCAAGGCATCTAGTTAATTTGGTGAATCAAAATAATGCATTATGTTTTTCCAGGAATGTAGTGGCTTTGCTATACCCTCAACTAGTTGACCAACAGATATTAGCAAAAGTTAGATATTTACAGAGCAGGGTGGGGCTGTCAGAACAAAGAATGGTAGATTTGAGCCATATGCATCTACTTGATGCAGAGCTAGATGTGACCATCTTTGTTTTTTTCATGAACAAAGCTAGTGCATGGCAGAGGATTCTTTCATCTCCTAATAAACGGGCAAAATCTGTATTTATTCTTTTGCACAAAAACCATTACTATGGTATTAAAAGCCTCAAAGGCTTTTTTGAGGCCAGAAATGTATGTGAGCATTATAATGCCCTTTTCACACACAAAGGTTCACACACATGCTCTAACATGTGATATGCATGCAGATCATTTGGTTGTAGTAAAGTGCAAAGTGAGGAGGTACAGTGCCCTGACTGTCCTAATTACTGTAGCTCCACAGATTGCTATGGAAGGCATAAACTGGCATACCCCGATTGTCATTTATCTAAATTGTGTGCATCATGTGGAAAACCTCATGGCAAGAGCCATATTTGTTTTAAACCTAAGTGCCATAATTGTCTTACAGCTGTACACCCTTCTGAAACTCACTTATGATGCATCCAGCCCTTAAAGTCACCACCTTGCTCAGCTAGTTATGTATATTATGATTTTGAATGCATGCAAGATGTCAACCCAGATGACTCTAGACATATTCCAAATTATATCTATGCCCTTGAAAAAGGTCGAAAGTGGGAGTTTGAAGGCACTAACTGTGTTGCCCAATTTGTAAAAAAGTTTGTCCAAAAAGGGTTTCAGGGGTACACTTTCATAGCTCACAATTCAAAGGGGTTTGATGGCCACTTCATTTTAAACCAGCGTGTAAAAGAAAAAAATGGAAGTAGAGTTATTAACTCAGGGAAGTAAATTGATGTCCATAACTGTAAAACGTCTAAATATCCAATTTATAGACAGCTTAAATTTCCTTTTAATGAGGCTTGCAGCAATGCCACGGGCTACAGGTTTTGAGGGAGAAAAAGGCTACTTTCCACACTTTTTAACAAACCGTAAAATCAGAATTATGTAGGTCCTATGCCACAACACAAAGATTATGGTGTAGACTACATGATGGCTGATGAAAAAAAAGGTTTTGGAGTGGTATGAAATGCATAAAGATGATGTATTTGACTTTAAAAAGGAATTACATCATTACTGTAAGGCAGATGTGGAGATTCTAAAGCAGGCCTGTGAAATGTTTCAAGATGGTGTTGAGCAGATGTTTCAAGAAGATGCAAAGGAAAGGGATCAAATTGACCCCCTTTCAGTACATCACTATAGTATCAATTTGCATGGCCATGTTTTGGTTTAAATTTTTAGAGTCAGGCACCATAGGGATTATACACTCTGACAACTATCACCATCAGTGCAAGCGTTACTTCACACTGGCCATACAGTGGTTGATGTACATCAGTAAACAAGAAAACATTTCCATACAGCATGCAATAATTGGTGGGGAAGTACAGGTAGGTTCTTATGTTCTTGATGGTTATTCTGTAATAGATGGTGTCCCCACAGCCTTTGAGTTTTTAGGCTGCTTTTATCACGTCTGCCAGGTGTGTTACTTTGAAGACCTGTTGAACCCAGTGTTTAACACAACCTACGGACATTTATATTACCTAACCATCAAGAAATTAAACTATCTCAGACATGAAAAAGGTATGCATGTTAGGATTATGTGGGAGCATGAATGGAAGCAGTTGGTTTGTGACAATCCACAAGTGCATGCTTTTTTGAAAGCAAACCACTTTCCAGAGCCGATGGACCCCTGTCAATCACTTTATGGGGGATGCACAAATGCAATGCATTTATATTACCATGCACAACCTGGTGAGAAAATCCATTATTATGATTTTACCAGTTTGTATTCCTATGTGAACAAGACCAAGACATACCCCATAGGGCACCCAGTGGTCATATATGAGAATTTTATGGATCTCAGACATTATTTTGGACTTATTAAAGCTAAAGTGCATCCACTTTGTGGCCTCTTTTTACCTGTACTGCCCAGCAGGATAGGTGGAAAGCTAATGTTTACACTGTGCTGAGACAGTACAACAGTCACAGCCTTGTACCCATTTAGATGATCAGTGATCTCTGGAGGGTACATGGTATTCTGAGGAATTAAATTTGGCTTTAGAGAGGGGGTACAAGGTGGCAGAGGTGTATGAAGTATGGCACTACGCAAAGAAATCTGACTGTCTTTTCACAGAGTATATTAAATTACACCTAAAGGGGAAACAGGAAGCTTCAAGGTATCCAACTTGGTGTACTACTGATATAGAACATAAAGCATATATTGATCAGTATTATGCTAAGGAGGGTATTGTCTTAGAGTCATAAAATGTAGCATACATCCCTGCACAAAGACAGATTTCAAAGCTGGGTTTGAATTCATTGTGGGGAAAATTTATTCAGCGATCCAATTTAATGAACACTGCCATTGTCAAGGATGCTGAAGATATCTTTCAGTATATTTTTGCAGATCGCTACCACATATCTGGTCTGTATTTTATCAATGATGATACAGCATCAGTACGCTGGAAATATGCTGCAAAACACTATGTTAATGCTACAAACATTAATGTTGTTATAGGAGCCTTTACTACAGCCTATGCCAGACTTAAACTGTACAGTTTACTTGAAAGCCTACAGGGCCACTGTCTGTACCATAACACAGACTTTGTCATATTTGTTAGCAGGCCAGGTGATTGGGATCCACCACTGGGTGACTATTTATGTGATCTAACCAGTGAACTACCACCTGATGAACACATTATAGAGTTTGTGTCAGGTGGTCTTAAAACCTATAATTACAAACTGACCAATGGCAAAATTTGTATGAAGTGTAAATGAATTACACTTCATGTGACAAATAATGAAAAGGTTAATTACAGCTGTCTCAAATCACTAGTTGACCATTTTGTCAAGGAAGGGGGTGCAAAAGAAGGTGTTGGGGTACATTCAGTCAGTATAGGATTGAAAAAGATTATGTGGAACAAAAAAAGTAACACTATTGAAAACAAGCCAGAAAAAAAAAAACTTTTAGGGTTGTATACAACAAAAGGGTTTTAACTGAGGATTTTAAAACATTGCCTTATGGCTTCTGAAAGTGGTATGGATATACACTTGGAGCACCCATTTTCCTGTATTTTGGTGGCTCCATCAAACTCTGGAAAAAGTTACTTTATTAAAAGCATGCTGGATGCAGATCTCAATGCTTTAACCGAATTTCCAGAAAATATTATCTGGTGCTATAGTTGCTGGTGACCTTTGCATACAGAGTTATGTGGCAAATTCCTTCCTTTTTAACCAAGTATTTTTTTAGTGATTTAAATTATATTGGATCGTTTTTGAATTTGATGTTGTTTATAGTTGTGGTTTCGATTTGTATGACTGATATTGTAAAGGTGCCCTGAGCTTTGTAAGGGCGCCTTAAAGAAATAAAAATTTACTTACTTTACTTACTTACTAAATTTCCTCAGTTGAAATTTATAGAGGGTATTCCTATCACTCTACAAGATGACAAACTATTACCTCCCCAAAAAGTAAATCTTTTAATTATAGATGACTTAGTGGAAACAGCATCTGAAAATTGTGAAATTCAAAAATGTTTTACTTAGTACTGCCATCACAGAAATGTTAGTATCATATATGTCACACAAAATGTGTTTGTCCAGGGTAAAAAAAGCCAGACCATAAATTTAAATGCAAAATATACAGTATTATTTAAGAACCCTAGAGATAAGCTACAGGTTAGTACACTGGCTTACCAGATGTATCCTTGAAAGATGACATTTTTTGAAGAGGCCTTTCAGGATGCAACTCACAAGGCCTATGGTTATCTTTTGGTCAACTTAAAAGCCTCAGCACTTGAATCTTACTGCTTAAGGTCTGACTTGCTTTCCCCTAATTTGCCTGTTGCATACACCATGAAAAAAAGAGCACCACAAAAATAAGAGATGTGACAATTGTTCATTGTAGCCAGATGTTCATAGTACTGAGACATGTCAGCACATCTGAAAATAAACCTTACATTGCTTAAGCTGTTGGTGAAGGGGCCACCACAGCAAAGAAAAGCTATACTGTGTTCAGACTCTGATGATTTAATAGTGGCAATTGCTGAGGTTGCACTCAGTGCTATTAAAGGGACTATACCTCTCACAGCTTACCAGATTAAGATGCTGAAGAAGAGATGCAACATCATCAAAAAATTAAGTAATAAAAAGCTATCTGTAAAACAAAAAAATTGTAACACAGTCTGGGGGATTTATAGGCACCTTGCTTAGTGTTGCTATACCCTTTTTAACCAGACTTCTAACAAGCAGGTGAACAGACATGGATTATGCACAAAAAATGTATTTAGTACCATAACAACAGCTGGACTTGCTAAGAGGTCATCCACCTCCTGAAGAGCCACCAAGAAAGGTTGTGGAATGATAGCTGGATTCTGAAATGTGGGATGTTCTTCAAAGGACTGACCTCTCTGAATATGAGAAGGCTAAAGAATATGAGAGTGTGTTGCAATGCTACCTCACAGTTGTACGCCAAGGAGAAAAAAGATGCAGCAAACTTGTCATTATCTTTGACACCACATGAGCTAATGCAACCACAAGATAGCAGGGCAAAGCCACCTGGCACCAATAATATTTACAATGACATATTACAAGCTGTTTCTGTGCATGCCAGAAAACACACTGAAATATTGTTTAACAGACTCAAAAGTCTGTTGGTGTTACAGACTAGAAAGATTGTGGTGAATTTATATATTACGGTGTGCATGTTGAAGGGTCTCATATGTATGACTTAGTCAAGGCTGTTGCTTCACAAAGACACACATCTAATGCTAAAAAACCTAGGGGGTGGGAACATTTTATCAGAGTTTTAGCAGAAATTAATGCTCCTGAATCTGTGGTGCCTAACATCCAAAACAGGTCTTTGATTCAGAGTGCTAAGAGCAACCTCTCAAAGGTTCTGACAGGTGTTTCTACAGCACTAATACCTGAAACCCGCACACCATCACCTGTGGCCAAAATAAGAAAACCCCCTTTTAAAAAAACAGCATGGTTGATAGTGTAATGTCTTAGGGCACCACACATTTCTGATAACATTGAGTTTTTGTAAATTTGTTATAAATTATGTACATGTTGACACTGATTTTGTTGTCACATTGTAAAAAATAAAGTCAGTCTAATGCATTGTATAAATGGTTGTGTTTTATTGTCTCCTTACAATAAGAACAATTAGTAATTATAGTCTATAAAAGTAAACTACATGTGTTAGCTATAACATACAGCATGCTTAGTAATATATCTACAAGCAGTAATAGCACTGGTTATAATCATAACGTGAAATTACTGACTGTGGACTAAAAGAAAAAGAAGGCTTTAACCTTTTAGCAAGTCTCCATTGATTGAGAAATGCATACTGTAAACCTTTTGATCATTTGACATTAAATTTTCAGAATACAACCTAACACACCTTTGCACCTGTGATGAAGGAAAAATATACAATGTTGGCTGCAGGTCATAGATGTTATATCTCGAACCTGTTTAGGGTTAAACCATATTTCTGCCACATTCCTCCACAGAAAATTAACAATTGCTGGTGGAAAAAATGTGAAGTCTGGAGGAAAACCATAAGAATCAAAAAACTCCCCAGTGGTATGGTCAGGAAGATAAATAGCTAACCAATGTTCACCAGGCATAGACTGGGGCTGTGTATTCACCACTAAAGAAGCTGGCACACAAGTTAGTCTTTCTGAGTGTAGTTGATCACTTGGAACCCCCCCAAAAAAACTGTCTGGTAAAAGAGTCTGCCTGGAGAAAAGTATCCAGTTGTTGAGTGTTCATATTTAATTGAAGTCAAACACAACGTTTCATCTTTGATTAATTTCTACCACATTATCAAAGACAGCCTACACCAACATATTCACAGTAGCTGGTAGAGGGTCAGTAAAATGTATTTCAGCTCTCAAATTGCCAGAGCAGATTAGTGAATAATGGCCACCACAACCTTGATCAGAGCTTAGGTCAAAAGCAAATAATGTGTACCCCTGTCAAAAACCTACACAGTCTATCAGCAATGGGCTGTCTTTCATATGTTTTCCACTAGTGTGGATCAGGTTTATATATTCTCTGACAGCATTACCATTTGTAAATTTAGGTTGCAGTGGTTTAGCAGGAACTTGTTACCCATCCTCGTACAGGGCTATAAAGTTAATGTTAAAATGTTTAAAATTGAATGGATTTTTATTGTACACATTGCTGAAAGCATCATTATCAACAAACCCTATCACCAAAAATGTTGGTATCTGTCCCAGAAACAGATTATCCTGGTTACACACACCGCTGCTGCCAGATATATTAAACACTTTCACGCTAACACGGTCAATAGGGTAGTTTGCATTAGCAGCTTGTAAAAGCTTGAGCATGGCCAATACATACAGCTGGTGACATTTTTACCCTTTTTACATAAATAGATGCAGATTTAATTTGTAGTTTATAATCTTCATCTGCATCATCACTAATTAAACAAAATTCATTCTTGTTATGAACGAGTTTAATTTTAACATCCATGCCATTCAGGAGCAACTTTTCCTGGAAGAAGAGGTCTGCATGAATTGGTCCAAGCAGTTCTACACTGCAATTCTCTGCTGTAAAAGTTGCACACTTTTTAAAACCCTCATTGGGACCATTAAGAGTGGTGTTCTCATGCTGCCCTGGTGTGTCCTTATAAAATAATCCAGATGAAAATTGTGTAGACAGGGTGTCATTGGTGTAATTAAGCAGTGACTCAATAATTGCTCTGTAGGGGTAGCAGTTATAACTCTGGCTAATCAGCCAGTCACCCACCACTATATCCACTTAGCTAAAGATGGTTGCCAGGGGGTAGTTAATTAAACTTACTCTAGCTACATCATCAATGTTGCTACCATCAGCCTTAGTGATCTTGCACAAAAGGTATAACAAGGTGTTGTGTAGATCGATGTAATCTTCACCGTTACCAGCCACATAAAATTCCAAGGGTGCATTATCACTTATAGCCGACAAGGGTGGGATTTCAACACACAGGTTTTTCTCTATACTGGTTTGGGTTGGTGGTAACATGAAAAGGTCTAATTCTGACTTTCCACATTCTTGAGACATGCAGTGTACCAGAGCCATGGCTTAAAATAAGTCTCTGACTGTTAGTTTTACAAGGTTTTCTCTCCTTGCACTTACGTTTCACAACTGTGCTTTTCTTTTGAACAGGCCACTTTTTAATAACACTTTCATGGGCCCCTAGTAGGACCATTCTCCTCTTCTTATTGGGCCTCTTGTAAACAACCATTCCTGCACCATCTTGCTGTTATCCCAGATCTGGAGTCGTGAAGGAACTCACAACGTTTCCCACAACATCTTTTACAATATTTTTAGTAGCGGTTTTAAGGTGTGGTTTTACTGTTTGGAAGCCTTTTTGTAATAGTGGTACTGCTCTTCTAAATAAAGTTCTAAATATACTGCCTATACCAGCACCATACATAACAGGGACACCACGAAAACCAGATAAGCCATGACTGGCTTGTGCTTTATAATAGGCTACATAAAAGTTTGGATCACTGTACAACTTTTCTGACATGGTTGTTATTTAGAAGGCTATTTTAACAGGTCAAAAATGAAGATTCACAATGACCTTGCCAAACAGGAATAGCACATTTTTGTCTTGATCATTATTTACCACAATACTTATGGTGTCAAACTGTTGTTTGCTGATTGGTATATAATCTGACTTACCATAGAGGATGGTTATGATTGCATTATTCCAGTAGCCTGTGATGTTGGTGCCAATTTGTAAAGACAGCCACCGTGTTACCTGAGTGTGAGTAATTCTTTTTCCCTGCTTTGTGGCAGCACCATGTAGTCTCTGAACACCTCCTAAGCTACCGGGTATATAAGGGTCATAATATATTTTTTCAATAATTTCTTAACCATGACCACTGTTTAGTAATATAGCCAGGACACCAGTGGTTTTTTTAGATGTGAAAATGTTATTATGAAAGACCACACAATATATATATCTAATTATATAACAACATAGAGCATGTGTTAACCATTGTGATAAATTGATGTTATACTGCATTATAATTATTACAACAAAAAAGCCAGGCCTTGTTTTGCTGTGTAACAAGAAAATTGGATGTAAATTCAATTACATTGATAACATCTTCCTGTCTTTGACATTTTAAACTATAACAACAAATATAAACAATGTAAGTCACAGCTACCAATACTCGGCCATGAGAAACCACATCCATTTTTTCAAATATTACTGGTAGCACATTTTGAATAGTTTCAGGCATCTGCTCATGTTCATTATTTCATACCAGCTTACATCTTTTTTAATGTCACTCATTAAAATCTGCATAAACTGAAGTTTTTCACAGTTTACAGGGTTACATAGAGTTTGAGCAGCATGGTTTGAAATTTGCATGGTTATCAAAGTCTGTAAAAGATGTTCTATTTTCTGCTTTTCTGACATTCTTTGGTGATTTCCCCACACGGTACCCATCTTAACAGTTCTCACAATGCAGCACTGTGTTCCTCATCAGAGCTCCCAGCATCATACAAGTACATATAATGTGGCACAGGGCTTCCTTTTTGCAGTGGGCTTTTAAAATATTTTTTATGACTTCCTGATGAAACTGCTTCTTCAACAGCACTCTGTAGTGTTACACTCAACTGTTCATACAGTGTGTCAAGTCCCTTAGCAATACATGGCATCTCTTTAAATTCAGACAAAGTGTCATTTATAGCTTGTATTGTATTAAAATAGGATGCTGTGCACCCGAGTTTCCATGCTGTCGATTTGACTAGTAGCTTGATCTGACGAGGGCGCAACCTGTCACAGACTTCAAGAAAAGCACACTTGCAGTACCCTTCCTCTGGTTCATATAAACAACTATGTCTTATCTGCGAGGGGTGTTCTATGGTGCATCCCTCACAGTTTATCTTCAAGTCCTGAGCCATCAAGTCTTGCAGTAGCTGTATTAGAATACCCTTTATCAGGTCCAACATAATACTCTTTTCAGGTGGCACTTGGATTGCTGTCATGGCCACATCGGCTTTTCATCAGGGCATTTTTCAACATTTGGTTCTTCCCACTGTTCATCCATATTAACACACTTATGATTATCATGCAAACCAAGTCTCAAGAATGATTCAACCAATTTGGTCACAACAGAATCCTCCGGTGTGGCACTAGCAGATGTTGATAGGCTAAGTTCATCCATTTTGCTGTTTTCCTTGGGCAATCCACACACACAGGTGTAAAACATAAACCAACTATGGAGGAACGGCACTAAATGCTTTTTTCAGCATAACCCTTCTAACATGTCTGGGGCCAGCCCAGACAAGCCAACCTTCGCTCCACCCATAGCTTCATCACAGCAGGGAAAGAGTGGGGGTGGGGCAGAGTGCTGTGTCATTTCTGGTGGACAGGGGCATGAAAAGGGGTGGGGGTGCTATGTCATATCAGGTGCCCACATGGGGGGGGTGGGACATTGTGTAATTTCTGGCACAAACGGGATATGGAAGGGGCAGGATCATTGCATAATTTCTGGAACATGTGGAAGAGGTGGGGCATTATGTCACATCTGGCCATCAATCAGAAAAGGGCAGTACATTACATCATATCTGGCAATCGATCGTACATCATTTTTTGATATCAAATTTTGACAGTTAGTATACACGTATTATACTACTACTATAGACCCATCAGTTTGACATCGGTGGTGGGGAAGGTAATGTAGAGCACACTTAAGGAAAGGTGGGAGGTTTCTTGGAGGAGATCGGTTACCTGGATGACTGGCAGCATGGATTTGTGCCAGGTAGATCATATCAAACAAACCTCGTAGAGTTCTATGAGTGGGTGACATCAGCACTCGACAGGGGGAGACCAGTGGATGTACTGTTCCTGGACTTCAGGCTGGGGGGATGGGGGTAGGCCCATTGATGGTTAAGTGGATTAGAAATTGGCTTTCAGGTCACACTCAGCGGGTAGTGGTCGGAGGGGAGGTCTCATCTCCTAGGGAGGTCATAAGTGGGGTCCCACAAGGATCAGTCCTGGGGGCCACTCCTGTTTAATGCCTACATCTCTGATATTAGGGAAGGTATCGGGTGTGAAGTGAATCTCTTTGCAGACAACTCTAAGCTGGAGGCAGTGGTGGAGGGGGAGGAGTGGAGATTGTCCCTGCAAGATGACCTGGATACTCTGGATAGGTGGTCCTGCACCTGGGAATTGAAATGTAATGCCTCCAAGTGCAAGGTGCTACACCTAGGGTGAGAAAACCCCAACTATGTGTACACCCTGGTGGGGATGAGTTGCAGGCCATGGCAGGGGAAAGAAACCTAGGATTCTTGGTGGATGTTAACATGAATAATTCAGAGCGGTGCAGGAAGGCTGCAGTCAGAGCATATAGGATGATGGGATGCATCACTAGGGAGATTACCTCAAGGAACATGGAGGTGATTTTGCCACTGTATAACAGCCTGGTTAGACCACATCTTTAGTACTGTGTGCAGTTGTGGAGGCTGCACCTAAGGAGGGACATCCAACTCCTGGAGAGGGTTCAGAGGTGAGCAACCAGAATGATCTGGGGCCTGGGGGATATAACATATTAAGAACAACTAGGGGAGCTCAACCTGTTTTTGCTGGATGAGAGGAGGGGCTGAAGAGACATGATTGAGGTCTTCAAGTACCTCAGGGGAGTAAATAAGGTAAGCTAAGATAGGATCTTTCGACTGAAGGAGGGCGGCATCATCAGAGGACACAGTTGGAAGATTGAGGGTGGTAGGATTAGGGGGGAAAGAAGGAGGAGGTACTTCACCAAGAGAGTGGTGGAACCATGGAATGCACTGCATGGGGAGCTGGTACAGGAAGCTATGGTGGAGGGATTCAAGAGAGGGTGGGACAGGGATAGGCAAGGGGTGAAGCAGAAGCTGGTTTTCCCAGGGGGGCAGGACTGGGGGATGGAGTAACAGTGGAAGGAGACAGACAGACAGAGGACTACAGTATCCAATCATGGTGCCGAAGCATGCGTAGACTTGACAGACCAATAGGTCTACTCTGCTGGTATCTACTAATTACCTTAGACTTCTTACTGCCTACAGCAGTATCTAGAATTAATTTTGCTATAGCAGAATACAGCTGCTTCTTTAACCCCTAAGACAAGTAAAGAATGATATCTTTTTTTACTCCTTTTACAATGCTTTTTGGTAAAAAAATAAATAAAATTATATTTAACTACAGTATGGCTCTTAAACACATCCTGTAATGTTTAACCCTGTAAAATACAACTTTTCTGGTTTCAAATCTAAGTACATGTTACAGCCTCCAGCACTATTTCCAGCATAGTTTACTATATCAGAAGACAGCTGTTTCTTTAACCCCTTTCACTCAAACACACACCAACATACACACCATCCTCATGGCCATACAATGTTCAAAATAAATACTGCAGCTTACTCTGTTATAAAACAATAAAGAAACTTTGTTTATGTCAGTTTTGGTTATATAGAACACTGTGGAGTTCAATTTACAATGCTGAATTTGTTACCATGGTAAATGTAATTATTATATATTTACATTCAGCTGTTTAATGATTAACATAACATATTCATCAACTTAGCCTCTTCCCCACTTCCACCATGTGTTGACTACCTGATTTACATAACGATAGTACAGAAAGAAAGATAGATTTCCTTTAAATATTTCCTATCCTACATTTTGTATCCTGGATAGCACAGGGAAGATGCTACATCTCATTGTAATACGGATCTTCATTTTAAGCATTTTTGTGCTGTATTTACTCAGGATATCCCAGAATAGATGCAATATCTTGTTTTCGGTGTAGTCATGATTTTATCCATTTTTACAATGTATTTATCTAGGGTAGCCTAGTGCAGATGTAAAATATTGTTTTCAGCATGTCCTGATTCTATGCAATGCAGCATAATAATGTATAGATGTAGAACCCCACTCAAAATACGATGTCACATCTTCTGTGAACTATTCAAGCTAAATATTTAACAATCAACAGGCATATTCTAGGAAAACACATTGTAAGAATGTGTAAAAGGAAGATCACAATGAAACTGCCTCTCAGGAGATCTGTGTTGTGCAAATACGTTAGAAAAAATGGGTAAAAGCATGACCACACTGTAAATGAAATATTGAATCTCAACTGGCATATCCTGTAAAAATTCAGTATTTAAAGTGGGTTAAATGCTTTACCCAAATGAAATAAATATTTTAAATATTGACTTAGCTAGGCTTTCATCATAGGTCTTATCCTGTAGGCCCTGCACCATTTTAGTTGCCCTCCACTGTATCACCTCCACCACATTTATGTTCTCAGACTGGGCCTACAGAACTGTACGCAGTATTCCAGGAATGGTCTTATGAGTGTCTTATACAGAGGCAAGATGACTTCCCTCTTTGTACTCCTGAAAACCCTCTCTATGTATCCAAGCATCTGGCTAGACTTTCCAGCCAACTTATCGCATGGCCTAGTTTCTCTTTCATCCTCCAAAATTATATCTTCCAAGTCCCATTTCTTCATTGTGACTGTCAGTACCTCTCCACCTAGTTTGTACTTTGCCCAGGGTTCTTGTGTCCTATGTGCATGATCTTGCACATCATTGCATTGATTCCCAGCTGCAATTCTTCAGACCATTTCTTCAGTTTTTTTTTAAGGTCTTCCCTCTTTCTTTTAACACCCCCTTGCATGTCCACACTATTGCATACCTTTGTATTTTCTGTGAAGAGGCATACCTTCCCCTCTAAACCCTCTGCAATGTCTCCAATAAAGACATTGAACAGGATCACCCCCAACATGGACCCCTGCACACCCTGCTCATCATCTCACCCTCTTCAAAGTTCTCCCTGTTTACCACAATCCTCTGACTCCTGCCATTCTGTCAGTTCTTCAGCCACATAACTATTTAAGGATCCACTCCTAGGCTGTGCAGTTTGTTAATCAGCCTTCAATGGAGGATGGTGTTGAAGGCATTTCTGAAGTCCAGATAGGTCAACAAACCTCCCTGGTCCACTATCTTTGTTACCCAGTCATGCTGTAAATTAGTGCAATGAGTTAGTACAAAACACAGTGCTTATCCTAAATACAGTAAAGTTAGGGTTAGATGTATAAATAATTGCCATATAAGGCAGTGTATGTGTGTTAGTGTGTGTGTGTGGCAATGCTCTGTGTGTGTTGACAGTGTACTGCTATGCTATACTGGAATTTATAAGCATATATTTGTATATGTATTTTTCAGTGTGTGTACATCACAACAATTAGAAAGTTCAGTTAGGTGGCTCAGTGGTTAGTGCAACAATTGCTAGTCTACATTCTCCCAATATCTAGATTAGTTTCAGGCTTATGTATGTCATTGCTGATTTAAATGATGTGTCTTGTGGCAACCCCTCACCCTACTATGTCCCTCTGAGCCTGAAAAGAAGAAAATGGTCCCTCAGTGTTTTTTTATGTGTGAAAATGTGTGTAGACAGTGCACTGCTATGTTACACTGGAATATACTGTATATGCATATATATATGTGTATATGTATTAGTCATTGTTTGTGTATCACAACAATTAGAAAGTCAAGTTCAGTAGCTCAATGGTTAGTGCAAAAAGTGCTAGTTTATGCATTTCTCACTACCCACAATACCATTATTTTGCAGCCGTATTGGCTCTTATAGAGTTTGTTAATGAAGTTTTTCACTAACACAGGGTCAGATGTGAAATGTGTTTATTTTTTTATTTTTATTTTTTACTGCAGTGCTTTATGTGCTTAACGCATTAAGTGAACAGTGCTATATAACAGTACAGTACTGTATTATTTCATACAGCACTCGATCTTTTCTTCTTTTCTTATTTTTTTAATTTCTGGTGTTGTTAATGAAAAACAAATCTGCAATGGAAGTTTGTTATAGGGCCCCTAAACATTTCTGTGTGGCTTTTGCTCTCAGGTTTTTAACAATCATTAAGTGAACTGAATCACAGTCAGTTTGGCTCTCCATCCATGGTAGGCACTTTGAAAAATGCCCCACCACCTCAGCATGTGCTGGTATAGCTACAGGTGCTGATTCTTCATTGCTCTTACCACTATCACACTCTACAGTGGTATTGGACTTGCTGTGGTGGACTATGTCAATAATATAGACATCAGGGTGTAGTGAGTGCACATTGTCCTTGTCATCACACTGAACCCATTCTTGAACATCCTCACCACTCAGCAAGATATTAAGCTTGCAGCGAGAGTTTATGTCAGTGCAGCGATCTCACAGTTAATGTCATTGTCCCTGGGGTCTACATCTGGATCATTTGGATCAGTCTGCTCTGCCTGCTGAACTTTAGTCCCTGTTATCAGCTTCATTTCTTGGTTTAGATCTGGCATTGTTATCCCCAATTTCTACTATGCCTTGACAATGGTCTTTGCTTGAACATTATGCCATGCATCTTCAGCCATGTAAATTGCATCTTTTAAAGTTATTGCTCTCATAACATCCTGCAGAGATATGTCCTCATTTGTGTCTGAGAGGATAGCCTGTAAAAGGAGATTTCTGTACTGCCTCTTAAAAATCTCCAGGATCCACACTGAGAACAGATTGTAGTCATAGAAACTGACAAACTAAAAATGACTATACATTGCCAATTTAACAGCTGATTGATGGGCGACAAAACAGAAGTTCGCTAAAGAGGGAGTTCTGGAATTGTGCAGTTCAAATAAGTAGGACTGCACTGTATTTATTATCCTTCCATTAAAACAGACCATACATGGGAGAATTATATAGGTTATTTGAATAAAATGTAATATGGGAAATCATTTACCAATATTAGATTCAGCAAACTTCTTTCCATAGAATTTATTAGACATATATCAATGTATACCTTGTGAAGAGAGACTCTGAACATATAATTTGAAGAAAAAAACATTTCTTGTTAATTTGTTCACTGTATTTGTCCCATATGACTTGTTTTCTTATCAGTGTACTTTCAAAAAAATGTTTAGAGATTTTGTCTACATATACTTTGTTTTAAGTGGTATAAATAAAATAATTACATAGGGTGTTGTGGTGTTTGTTTATTATACATTGGCTATTAAACTTAGAAAATAGCCTAGTGTTTAAAATGTTCAAGATAAACAGTTTTTGTGTATTTGTGTTACTCTAGTTTTTGTCTGTTGTTTTTATTTTTTGTTATGCTGTTTTGTTGGTTGTTTTCCATCGTTGTATTTATTATTGTTTGTGTATTTTATGCTGTTCTTTCTTATGTATTTCTTAATGCAAAACAAATTATAAACTTGAACTTATAGTAGGTAGCCATGCATATGCAATTCATTTATTAAGTTTAATAAGTACATAGTGGCATAATTTGTACATAGATGATATAGTGTTTAATTATATCTGCATATTTATTCTCAAAGCATATGATGAAGATGTTCAACATTGATAGGTAGGCAACTGTACAAAAGTATAATGTAACAAAAATGATGACCAGCAGTTATTGTACAGGTGCCTATTTATTTATTTTTTATTTATTTATTTTTTGTTGACCAGGTAAGTGTACTAGACAAATCCTGCCTATTTTCAGGCACAACCCGGGGAAGGGGGATACAGATGAATGCCAACTGACCTTGAATCAGATTAAGCTGCTGATGGCATTTTTAGTGAATGAGGGAAATTTGGCCAGGACACCAGGGGAAATTTCCCTAATCTTTTCTATAAGTGCCATGGGATCTTTAACATCCACCTGAACTACCACCAATCCAGGCAGATGGGACCTCGGTTTAACGTCTCATCCAAAAGACGGCACCTCAGAAGTGCAGCACCAATCTCATGCTGCACTACAGTATCAGTACTGGAATATTAACCCAAGTGCCAGATGTGGGAACTGAACTCACAGCCCTCTGATCTCTCGACCTCAGAGGCAAGTGTGCTACCTACTGAGCCACTGACACTGACTACAGTCATACAGTATGTAAGACTGAATACAAAGCAATTTAAGATTATGTAACAGAGACAAGGGGACCTATGCATTAAGGTGCACATAGGCAACTCTAAGTAAAAATGCCATGCACCCAATGTTCCTCAGGCCCCTGGCAGCATTTATAGAAGGGACATGCACCTCTTCTGTACTTGATACCCTCACCATTGGCACCATTATGCATGCTGATGGACAAGGAGTGTGTCTGGGGTCTTTCTCCACTTCACAGCATTCATGAATTAGGTTTACCTATATCACTGTGACATCCACTGTGCCAACATCCCTCCTATGTGGGGGGGGTCTGCCCCCACACACCCCAATCTCGAGGGACACAACTCCAAGTCAGAGTTGTTTCAGGGGAGGGAGTGAAACACCTGGCAAGGCAGTCCCAGTGCCAGCAGAGACCATCACAGTGACCTGAAGTTTTTGCTTGATTCCTTTCACTGTGATGCTCTTTGTGCTAGGGGTTCGCTGTACAATTGGCATACTGTAAATGCATGTAGAACCAGGTGAAGAGGGAACAGGATATAACAGCAGGAACCCTGCAATATCTGTTGCATGCCCCTCAGATTACACCCATTAGCTCCTTCAGGATGAGGAACCCCCTACCATGCTGCCCCAGCCCTTTTGTCAGGCAGTGAGGGCTGGAGGCAGCCATTCAAGCATCCACCCAGCAATTTTAAAATTTCAAATCCCTCACTGTTCCAAAATCCCCTGATCCATTTATACCAGGGAATTCACTATGGGACCAGGACAGGCATCCAATTGGATGCAAACCTATGTATTACAATCTGCCCTTCATGCAGCAGCACATGAAAGGGGGCATGGACAGGTGGCCAGAATTTGTTCATGCCAACCACAGCAAACCTGTCCATGAGTACAGAGCTGTGTGGGCTGGGTATGTGCCATCTGTACTGTATACATCCAGCCTGCATTAATGCATAGCACCCAGTATGACCAGAAAAAATAAAACTTAAGATCAAGTTGCATTTTAAATTGTAGGCCTCATTATAAGAACCACACCACAATTATCTGTCCTAAAAACTGATCCCATGGGTTCCACAATACCCCAAATACTTCTTTCAGATCTTATGGAACTCTGTGAATGAATGGGGCAGTAAATTAAGGCCACAAAACATCAGCTCTATCATTGTGAAAAGCAAATAAAATGTGGCATCATGTAAATAGACTTGCTGTATAAACAACAATGAAAAGCAGTGGCCAACACTAAGCACTGCAAAAGAATGCATAATGAAGTACATAAACCCTTTTAACCTGACATACTGCTTTAAGACACTTAGTTTTTTAGTAAAAGAGATGAAAAAAGTCAAGATCTAGCTGGTAAGAAACATAAAAGACTGAAGTACAGTATGTTTCTTACATGACACATGATGATGTTATATAAAAAGTAGCGTACTTCACTAATGCCCCCTCAATCTCTCTACACAACTGGGACATCCCCACAATGATAAATGCCACTTTTCCCTCTCCTTCCCATATCTTAAACACCATTGTTCTCTCCACTCCTCCTTAGGGTGGCTATCCCCCCATCTCCTGATCCTTTGCCCTAGGCTGTTTTATACATAAACAGCTCAAGGTCAATCCCCCAGCCACCCATATTCCACTGCTACACAGCTCCCAACCCACCTACTCCCTCAGGTCCTCGGACTCTACCTCACTCACTACACACAGATGCTCAATCAAGATGGGCAAACAATAATTTCCTTCATTTGCTCTCAAGTACTGGAACACCCTCCCCTCACATATCTGCAGCTCTCCCAACACATCTTCTTTTAATTTAGCCCTCAAGTCTTACAGTACCTAAACCAATCCATGACCTACACCTGTTTCCAACCACCCTGAACATAATTGTATGAACATTGTTTAATTGATTCCTGCACCTCAGAACATACTTGTCTTAACCTGCTTTGTTACTTGTCTAATTGTCAGTTTGATATATTTCATAGGGTACTTTCCTGACCACCATCTCTTGCATCTCAGATTGTACTTGCCTTTACCTTCTTTGTAACTTACTGAATTATTTATCAACTTGTCACACTTCATACTACACTTATGTGCACCTAAGAACTGTTAACTGTCTAAACTTGTATCATATCAACTGATATAATTGTCCTTTTACCCTTTCGTATCTTGTGCTTAGTACTCTCCAGGATCACACCTGCAAATAATATTTATTTGTCTATTTTATTTTGTAAGCCACCTAGAACATCCGGGATTGGGAGTCTTTTTAAATAAAAATTGGCTTGCCTTGCCAAATAGGCATTTAGTTGTCCAGTGTATCTACCTGCTTACCAAAAACCAAATAAATAAATAAAAAACAGATACATTTTCTGAAAGATGACCATCATTTTAAAAGTTTAAGTAAACCACTGGTAAAAAAAAACTCTTTCAGATACCAATGCTATTTACCCCATTATAATTCCATTTGCTACAGCGTGTAATATTAATGGACCTATGAATATCTATTGAAGTTTCAAAGAAATTTGATTTGTTTAAAAAAATCTTTTTTTTTTTCAGAATGAACATACTGGGCTAACAGCAGCTAATTTTTAAATGCATTCTGGGGGAAGGGGTGATTGACTAGAGTCTGTAAGTCATAATAACAAGATCCACAGATATAGGGTAGCCACTAAAGCTGTGATAACCTCCCTAAGTTTGACAATGTCACCATCAAACTTTGAACAAGGCAACATTTGCCACAGTTCAAATGGTTAGAAGATCAGATGGTCAGACTAAACTAAACCTCAAAGGCAAAGCCATCCCCAAGCAGCCGAGGCTAAACCATCAGCCCACTTACCCCAGTCATCTTCCTCCCTCCTCTTCTCATACACTGAAATAAAAGTTGACAGTTCCTGTTTTTGTGCCAGTAGCTGACACAGTCTTTTAAATCACCTTACTCCATAACTAAACCATATCAGTTGCCCCTCCACACTGACCACTGTTCAATGATTTGGGTCAAGAAGGACAATCAACAGAACCAATCCTGCCTAACTCAGTTGTTCCCCTCCCACTTCATTCAACTTTAAAAACAATTTCACTGGATCCTTGGCATTGAGCCAGGAGTCAGCAGTGTGAACACACAGTCCTCCTAATTAACCCATCTCTAAGACCTGTAGCATACCTTTAATAATATGTGACCCCATTCATGATCTCTAATCATGATTGGGGGGGCAATATCTTACAGTATATTCCCAGTTAACTCAGTCTTCCCCAACTTACCAGTGGTATGATTCATTCATAGACTCATTGGAACAAGCAGATGAGTGTCTGGGAGGGAGGGGGTAGAGCAGCTGTGTTTTTAATGATGCCAGGCAGGTTAACTGGTTAGTACATTTAGCATCAGAGACACAGCAGCCTGACTGCCTCACAGTTGTGCACCCACTTCTACCAGTTGGTCTATGAATGAATCATGGAGAAGACACACTGGAGTAAGGAAACATTTGTGTTTGCCAGGAAACACAGACCCATCCCTCAAAACATTGATGGAGAGGTCAAGAGGGGGAACCGAACATATCACTTATGATATCTTGGGAATCTTGTAGGGCCAACTAGAGGGGGTGATTGAGTATACACCATACTGATGGCTCTTGTCTCAGTGCCCAGGAACTGGTGAGATTGTTTTTAATGTTCAATGGGTAGGGAGAGGGATAACTGACTTTTCCAGTGTTGGTTTTTTGGATTGCCCCACCTCAAATCTTGGATCAGGCTTCAGTTGCAGAGACAATAGTTAAATGAAATTTTTGGAGTCTCAAGGGGCCAGGTCATAGAGAGGTGGTAATACATAAATGGTGTCAGCGAAGAGCTGGCAAGTATTTTAGTGTGTATGAGAGGGGGGAAAGGTGTGAAGAGCTGGTCTGACATTTGCTATTTTGACTAATTCAACTGGTTGGCACCAGTTTCAGCAATCAAACCAGAAGTTCAAATGTATTCCCAAAGGTGTGTTACAGTTTGTGATTCTTGGTACCCAAAGTTCAAGGTGCTGGATGCTTGCCTAGAACTGAACATGTAGCTTCAGTAGAGATGGCATATCATCAAACATCTGAATTTTGAAAGACTCTGCTAATTATATGACCCACACTTAAATCTTGAAACAACACATATGCATATATGTTACAACACTCTAGGTGCGTTTCTAGTTGCCAGCCAGACATAAGTAGTTGTATTTCCTCATAGACAGCATCACTGCAAAACCACATTAGTTTCAGTGGGAGTTCATGATGATATATCTAAACATATTATTACTTATCTTAGACTGCAACTTTACAACAAATAAGTATGATGTAGCTATCAAACCAATATGGTGACCATATGACAGTCTACAAAAATTGAATGAGCTATTTTGTTAAATTTTGTTTACTGATTTTGAAACAATCAAAATAAAAATAACCTTTTAAAGAATAAAGTGCATGTGCTTAATTACAAACTGTACTATAGTAGAGTGGAATATGCATTCTTACAGTTGATATAGAAGCATAATTGCACCCAGAGCAAAAAATGCAAATCTTACATCAAATAAGCAAAACAACATCAATGCTAGGTTTCTGATACTGTGAATAATAATGATGGATCTAAAGAAAAGCCTATAAAAGGCTTCTAAAAAGCATAATGGTCCAAACTGTTCTTTAAAGTATTGCTTGAAAAAGAATCAAAGTCCCCAAAACAGGAAAAGTGCTGCAACCAGCAGAAATTTTACCAAAACTGGTATTAAGGATACCCACAATCCTAGTAAGGATCCAATAAGTAATCTGGTGTTGAGTACTCCCCTGCTGACCAACTGAAAGAGCAAAATATGAATCTTGGGCCTTACTCTGCTGTATATGGTAAATCTTCTCAAAAATGTATTGTTCACCAGACACAACAATAGACTTTGGAAAAGCTGAATCCCTAGGCATCTGGGACACACTTGATGCATAAAAAAACATACAATTGTGATATTGTCTTGAGTTAATATGAATAAGGATGGCAGTACTATGCACAGCACTATCCACCACCAAACAAGGCAATAACACAGATCAGATGCCAAAACAGCTTGCAGTTTAATACTACAGCAGAATTAAAAAAAAAGTGGTTCAAACCTCACAAATGCTGATAGTACATGCTGGGAATTGACCAAGTATTTGTGGGACCATGAGGTGGTAACATCAATGCCAATTTGTCAGAGAAAGACTCCATCTGGATTTACACCTTAGGTGCACTTATTGTAGGACACCAGGCCTGAATGATGGCATTGATCTCACTGTGCATCTCCACAAATGAGAATACATGTGCCAGTATAATTTTGTTTTCAAATTTATCTCATTGTTACTGTGGTGACTGGTATTATATATGATCTTGACCTGAGAAATCACTATGAATCTGTTTATTTGGTAATTAGATTTGAACATGTATGTTTAGATTTGTATATGATCATTCAGATCCATTTTTGGATTTTTGGATATATGTAGGCCAAATAATTTACATGGTTAGGAGTATAGTTCATGCCAGATTTACATTGGCTATGACATATATGTTTAGGCTTCATTTCTGCTAGTGTGTTAGGAGTAGTTTATATTTAATGGTAAAATATATGATTATTATTATCATTTTACCATTTTATAACACCTATAACCAGATGTTTGGTTTGGTATATTTTTGTCCCAAGAGTGGTTCTGAACAGCCAATCTGTATAATTAGTCTAATTATTTAGACTATAGGGCTTGATATATATATATATATATATATATATATATATATATATATATATATATATATATACATTGAACATCTTTCCTGGCTGTTACTCAGAATCCTCATAGTCTGTATTTTGTGAGGGCTGTGAGTGCCTGTTATTATTTATTACACACTTTTTCATGTTTTGTTTCTTATCACTACTTGTTTTTATTCATATTTTTGGCCAGTGGCATCAGTTTTTTACTTTTCAAATATGAGCTCCTAGTGAGCAAAGTTTGTGTGAGTTCTTTTTTGGGGTATTTGACAAAAAATATGTTGTTGCTTTAAAAGTTTGAAATAGCAGTATATTGATGTATTGTTGGTCTTCTGACCATTTAGAATTTTGCACTGCCCCTTTAAGAATGTATTTTAAATTGACTACCACTATGCCTGTGGGACACTTCCTGAAGAAGCTACTGTGAAACCAGTAGAAGTCTGTGGGGCCCTGCCTTGCCCTCCCAGCCTGTGCTATCAGCATTTGTGAGGTTTGCACCATTTGTTTGCTGTGCTCTTTTATTAAACTGCAAGCTGTTTTGGTATCTAATTTGTGTCTTTGCCTTGTTTGATGGTGGGTAGTGCTGGATTTTGAGATTTGAGTTGTGAGTTCTCCTGAAGCACACTCAGCTGTGGGGTGGCTGCTTGCATAGTACTGGATTAGTACTATGCACAGGTCAGTAAGGCTCTTTTTACCATAAGGTAGAAGGCTGATAGTGGATTCTTCAAAGCACTAAATGATGTCGTAGAGAGAAAATTAAACACAGCATTCATGGGCCTGGTGAAAGTGACACAGTGAGTGAAGAAATGTCACCTTAGCTACATTTTTGAGGCTGGTGAAGAAGAAAAATTTGAGAAAAGTCACCATCTATAGCCCGAGTTAGACATGTCTTTTGTATTTTGTTCTAACCAGGTGAAATGTAAATTGTGACACACAGTTAACCAAATCCAGTTGAACTATACCAATCTAAAACAGCTTGTAAAGGTAAAAAATGTATTAACTGAACACTTTGCAGTTTCTGCAGAACAGGAGTTTATAATGGGCCAAATACACTTTAAGACAAAAAATCAACTCACTGTGTATCCATGACATGTAAGCTTCCCTATTACAGTAAGCCATGCATGGCAGGTCCTGCAGACCCCATGGCATGCATTAAAGGGGTATGTGTCCTTCAGCACTTGATCCCTCACCTGTTCATGCAGCTATGCACATGGATGGTCCAGGTGGTGGCTAGAAGGTGTACCCACACTCAACACCATTCATTATGGTGCAGAGAGCTGAGCATGAAGGGTGCAGGTTATGCAAGGAGGTACCCTGCCATAGCTGGTGTAGGTCCCCTACAAAGAATATCCACCAGCTGCAGTGGGACTGAACTGCCCTCCATCCTGCCCCACCCATCCAGTCAGGAACTCTGGGCTGAGGGCAGCTATTTGGGCACTCAACTGATATTTTTCAGTTTCAGGGACAAGTGATGTTCCACAATCCCCTGCTCCATGGGTAGCAGGGGATCTACTGCTTGACCAGGGTGAACATCTAATTAGATGCATGCATGTGTCCAGTGATCTGCCCCTTGTGCACTCATGAAGATGCATAGCCAAGCATGCATCTCTCATGTGTCCCCAGACTGCATTAGTGCCTAGGCCCCATTATCCATAAAATCATGATGTCCAGAAGCAATACATGGTGGAAAAAGGTACTCCTGGGTTGCAGAAGAGTTATAGCACATTGGCATATTATCAGACATGACCCATATCGAGCTGCAGAAAAGGCCCTAATGTTTAATTGTACATTCTAAACACTCCTTGCTGTAGTGATAAGTTCTTTTGTTTATAAGTTTTTAAATATATTTTTATTTTATTTATTCTTTGGTAACCAGGTAAGGCCCACTAGGAACAGGTGCCTGTTTTCAGGGGTTACTCAAGAGCACTGGGAGTTTTAGTATCTTGCTCAGAGTCACACAGTATGGAAGTGGAGGTTGTGGGAATCAAACCCAGGTCTGCCTGTTGGATGTACCAAGCCTTTTCTCAGCTCGTTTCTCTAACCCCTAGTCTATACTTCCAGCCCTAACTGCCTACTACCAGCCCTAACTTCTCAAAATCAGCCTGAAGTACCATCTTCCTTTGGCCACAGACATTCTCACAAACAACCTTAAAGAGCTAGTGTACTGCCTAAAACCAATATACATTTTTAGAAGCAATCAACTATTACCTTTTATTTCTGAGGTATGTTTTCTTTTCCATTTGGTTAGTTAGAAGATTTCTTACCTGATGTTAGCAGGTCTGATATGTGGGAAAGCACTATGCCTGGCAGCTGACATATCTATCTCTATGTTCCACATGACATCATCAGCATTATGACCTCACTGGTTCAATGTTCCCCATGACATCATCAGCATTATGACCTCACTGGTTGTGACATCACTGCTGCTTAGCGATAGCCACTCAGCAGCTGCAGGTCAATCACCTGTGATGTCACAATGAGATCACAATGCTGATGATGTAGTGGCAGGGACAGAGATAGACATGTCAGCTGCCAGGCTAAGATCTGTTCCATATATTCAGCACAGTATCATCACATAGAAGACTCTCTAATGGGCAAAAGGAAAAAGAACAGCACTTCAGAAATAAAAAGCTACAACTGAGTACTTCTAAACAGTTGTATTATTTTTTTGTCTGCCTGTTTTGTTTCCACTAGCACTTTAACATGTCTTATTTGTTCACTTCTGTGAATTCTGAGATGGTGGCATTAGGCACATGCAACTCATGCAATTTCAGATCTACGATTCTGGTTCAGCAAACTTTTTGCCGACTGACATCACAGTGACAGATTTATGTTGACCGCAAGTTGCAGTCAACATAAATTTGGCAGGAGAACCAGTTACTTTTCTATAGGAGGGGCTTCAACCCTGAACCCCCCATGTGGGGGACTGTGCCCCCCGCACACCTCGATGTTAAGGTTTATTAACTCTGAGTTGGAGTTGATTAAGGGAGGCGGTGCAGGACCAGGGGAAAGAGTGCTGGACTATTACAGTTAACTGCCGATGTTGTCGGCATTAACGTGCTCACTGTAATAGTTTTGCCATGCAGAGGATATACCTGCAATTGCATGGGACCCCGAGGCAGTGTACCTCTGGCCATTGTGCATGTGAAACATTTACTATGGAGGGTTGCGTGTTTGAATCAACAGGCTGGCAAGAAATTAATTTGATGAGCTTCCGACCACTGATGTCAAAATAAAAGCCAAGTGGACTGCTTTCCACCTCTCCCACTTCATACCACCAGATGATATGCTAGCAAACAATTTTCAGGAGCAGATGGGAGATTGGGGAGTAGGGGTGGTGGTCAGTACCAGTGGAACCTCACTCATGGCCAACAACATTGACATACACACAAGACGCAACAGTTTTCCAGAAAAGCTGCGCACATGCACTGGCCCCAGATAGTCACATGAAGACATGACTGTTTTGGTGCAGACAGCCTGGTGCTTAGGCAAAAGGGGGGGATGTTGGGAGTGTAAGGTTGGTGGGTTGGTGTGGGTCCTGCCTAATGCTTCCTGGTGGGGAGTCAGTCAGTTGGCAGACCCCCTCCTATGAGTCAACCTACAGGCACCCGGGGCTCTAGGTTCCATTCCATTCCAAGTCATTCACTTTGGTGTACAACAATCAGACTTCTCTGAGTGTGGTCACAGAGTTGACTGGAGTGATGAGCA
Source organism: Neoceratodus forsteri (assembly GCA_016271365.2). Classification (NCBI taxonomy): domain Eukaryota; kingdom Metazoa; phylum Chordata; order Ceratodontiformes; family Ceratodontidae; genus Neoceratodus; species Neoceratodus forsteri. Next base: position 1,163,665,936 of record CM028131.1, read on the forward strand.
CAGCCTTGGAGTTGTGCTCCTGCAAGCTTCTTTATTAGAGTTGTTGGAAACCTTTAAAGTAGCAAGAAGAATGTAGCTGTTCTCTGAAATGCATCATGCGAGTACAGTAAGTGACCTTTTTTAACATTATGAATGTAGCCAGCTTGGTGGCAGTGGATGTAGCTGTAAAGGTATCAGCAAAGGGGCTGTACTTGTGCCACACTGAAAGTAACTCGCCCAACACTACTGGAGAGGGAATCTCTGCATATTATACCACAACTTAGCAAAGAAAAGTTACTCTATTCATAAAGTTGACTTTACTGGTTCCGAATAGTTGCCTCGTTTGTAATCCGTATTTATTTTTTTCTTGTATAATTTCCAAGTCTGGAAATTTACAGGTACATCAAGTCAGAATGTTTCTTGTAACTACTAACTGATATGGCATTTCGCTGACAAAAAAGCTTGGATTAGTGTTTGCTGCTGGAATTTTATTCTTCAGTAGGCCTGTGGGCTTACAATAACAATGCCTCTAGGATTAAACCCACTATTTTGGTACTTGTGCTACTGAAGTATCGCAACGATCCGTTTAGCACTTGTTTTCACAAAATGTTGCTGAAGAGTACTAATATTGTAGCATCTTGGATTTCTACTGCCAAACTGTTTTTTCACACAGGGGCCCCAGCATCATTTGCATTGGGCCACAGTGGGGCACATGCCACCCATGATTATGAGCAATAAAAAGAAAGTAAACTATTCACTTGTTGATAAAGAAGAAATAAATGCTCAATCTGAGTCCTAGTTGAGTGCCTACGTAAATAAGAGAAGAAAATGCACACCCCAAGCAGGTAAAATGTCTTCTATATTAGTTTTTACTCTGCTCTATGACATGCCAATGATGTTCATTTAGCTTTTCTTGTAAATTGTGTGCATATTTATGGTGATCAAAAAACATGTTACTTGTTTTGCATTATGAAAAGAATAATAATGATCTTGAATCCTGATTGGCTAAATGTACTATCAGTCATGCTATTATTCCAGCACAGAAACACATCAGAAAGTACCTCTGTCAACAGGCTATCCACTCACATGGGAGTCACTCAACTATCCTGTTGCCCCGGGGTGACAAGAAAGAAGTTGGTTGCCCTGACAGAGACACAGACAGTGACAGAAGAAAAAGATCAATGGTTCATCCAGTCTGCCTCCAACACCCAATCATACCCTGAGACTAGAGATGCAGCCAAGTTAGACTTCACTGGCAAAGTTGTGGTGAAGTGGCCAAAATTTGCTTTTGCAAAGCTTTGTGAAGTTGCCATTGCCCTCAGCAACTTTGACATTGCCAAAAATCACAGTTTTCACTGCAAAGTGCAAATCTCACCCAAGAACTGCAGAATCTGCTGGTACATTTCACAGTTTACAGGTGTATTCTGTAGTTCATGTGTGAATTCTGCAGTTCAAGGATGAATTCCACAGTTTGTGAAGTGTGAACTTTGCAAATTCAGTTTGTGAGTTGCGTGAATTGCCCACAAATTCTGGCAACTTTGCACATTTCTACCCAAGATCTTTTGTCAATACAAGGTTTTTACCTTCTTTATCCACTCCATCTCTCCCTGTCTTGCTACTACCCCCCTGAGTAATTACTAAGGTATCTACTAAGCCCTTAACTCTCTCTCAGTTGTGCTTGAAACCAGTAATGGTTTGAGCACCAATCACCTCCGCTGGCAGACTGTTCCATGACTTAACCACTCTCTGGAAAATAAAACCTTCTAACTTCCCTCCTGAACTTCCGTCCCATCAGCTTACACTTGTGTCTTTGTGTTCTAGATTTGCTATTCTTGTTGAATAGTTTTCTGTAGTTTTGTTCATTCCTTTCAGGAACTTGAAGGTGTCTATCATATCACTACTCACTCATCAGGCCTCAAGAGACTATATGTTCAATGTCTTAAGTTGATCCTCATAGGATTTGTGCTGTTGGCACTGAATCATTTTGGTTACTCTACATTGCACCATTGCAGCCTACCCTTATCTTTCCTCAGGTGAATACTACAGAACTGGGCACAGTACTCCAGGTGTGGCCACACCAGTGATCTATAGAGAGGCAGTGATACATCTTCCGTCCTGCTGTCAAAACCCCTCTTGATACACCACTTTCTCCTGTTTGCCTTACTGTAGGCCTTATCACACTAAATAAGTCATTTCAGGGAGTCACTTTTGATGACTTCTAGTTCCTGTTTCTGAGAAGTAGTGACCAGTTTAACCCTTCCAATCCAATCCTCTGTTCTGGGGTTCTTGTTCCTTATGTGCATCATATTGCACCATTTGGCATTGAATTTCAACTGTCAAACCCTGGACCACCTCTCCAACCTTTGCAAGTCCCTCTGCATTTCTCTTACCCCCTCCTTGCTGTCTACCCTACCACAGAGCATACTGTCCTCTACAAAGAGACACATCCTGCCCTGTATTCCTTCACATATGTCTCTGATGAACATATTCGAACATATATGAACTGTCTTCAAGCCTTCTTTGTCTTGGGAGATGTGGCCTAGCCAGAGACCACATTGGATGTCTGAGCCCTGTGCTCTGTGGCCAATCCATTCTAAATAGAGTGCATCCTGCATGACTAACACTGCACGATCACAGTACCTGGATGGTGACCCAACAGAAATCTGTAAAGAAACAGACAAAAGTTGTCTTTACAGCAGTGAAAGAACCTGGGAAATGGGATGGGCCTACTGACCCTCAGAGATGCACTGCCATATGATCGGTGCCTTGCAACCTCAACTGATGAAGAATCTGCTGAGATTTCAGGTCTCCCATCACCAAGAAAATCAATAGAAACTATTATACAGTACAATCCCAATTTTTGGACCTGCCTTGTAAAAATCAGATCAGTTCAGATATTCAGGAGTCTGGATGATCAGGGTTCCATGGGAGGTATAGTAGTGTAAATAGGAGAAGGTAGTGGGAGGTTACAAAAAGAGAGAGTTTTATATTACCATACAGTACTTTTTGCTTTTGGTTTACTCAAATCCCATGTCAGTCACTGGTCAGCCCATGGCTTGGCTTGGCCCACTACAAAAGTTACAATACAGTACATTATACCATACTATATTATACTGGTCATGGTGTAAAGACGCAGTTTGTTTGTGGCAGATATCAGCACCATGAGATCATGAATAGGAGATTTCTGTCACCTCTCTGCAACAATTCATGCTGGTTCTAAGGACCAGCAGGTGGTGGGCAAAACAAATAAAGAAAAAAACAGGGCCAGGAGCTTGGGTATGGAAACTTTCAGTCACTACTCTGCTGCAGTCCATGCTGGTTATTTGGCTGAGGACCTGCAAGCAGCGCACAACAAAATAATGGGATCAGGAGTTTGGGTATGGGAGTCTTCAGTGGGGACTGTGGGAGGAATGAGCTAGCAGCCCTAACCATGCTGTGATTTTTCTCCAACCACATGGTCCTCATCACTTGTTTTGTGTTTGAGAACACACACAAGCAGTGGACAAAACAGACAAACAAAAAAGGGAACAGGAGATTGGGTGTGGGAGCATTCAGGTAACTCTCTGCTATAATTTAGTTCTCTACTACAATTCACACTGATTCCATGTTTGAGGCCCTGAGGACCTGCAAGCACCAGGCAAAACAACCGCATATTGCATGGACCATGTAGATGGTGGGGGCAGACCAACCAAGAAAAAGAGACACAGATCTTCTACTGACAGAAAATGTCTTGCTCTCTCCTCTTACCTCACCATGCTCCTCATCCTGCAAAACTCAAAAATTCTCAAAGAGATAAAACAGTGAGGACAACATGGGGGGGAGCTTCCATCCCCATTCTGATTGTCTGACCATGTGGTTCTCTACACTGCATCTCTTTCTGCAGCTGTTAGGTTAGGATGGAGTGGCTGTTGATGACAGACAGTGGAAAATACAGGGTAGATACAATATAGTACAAATCTGATTATCCTATTCCCATTCATTACAAAGAAAAACTCATGAGACAAGGGTCTGGTCCTTTAGATAGGGATTTCCTGATAATCAGAGTTTAGATAATCAGGAGTGTACTGTATTTAAGCTCTACAATAAAATGGGAGTGGGTTTTGAAAATCTTAATGGGCAATACACACACAAACAACAGAGAGTGCCATGGGGGAGATGGTGGAGTGACACAGTAAGCACCTGGAGGAACTGAGGCATGGATCAGTGAAGAGGAGGACCAACTTCACAGTACTACATTGGAATCAACAGCATCACATAAACTGATCAATAAAATGGCCAACACACTGGATAACCATGAAAATAGACAAAGATTAAACTACGTCCATGTGGTCAGCCTACCAGAAGGAGCAGTGGGGACAGACTCGAATACCCTTCTGGATACCTGGTTAAAAAAGAATTCTTGCACTAGGCCCAGACACCAACCTGCAGGTGCAGAGAGCACACTACTCATGAGGCAGAGACAGTAGCCAACAGAATAAAAATGCACTTTTTAAATAAATGCTTGAGATTGAGATATTTGGACACATTAAACATTTTACAGACACCTGAATAATGTGGGATCATTCAGATGAACAATCGAAGAGTCACTTTCTTCCCTCACTGTAGCAGGCACTTACAAAACAAACATCAGGAATTCAACATAGTGAAATGGAAGTTGCACAAAAACATCTGGCAGTTGGCTCCTGATGACCCATCAATACTCAAAATCCACAGGCCTGAATAGCCTGCAAATGGTTTTATAAAAGTGGACTTAGCAGCATCTTTCTATACATGGAGTTGACAAATGTGGGGGAAAGATCAGAGCCTATAAGGACTAGGTCCACTATATGAAGGCTTGAAGGTGAGAATGAGCTACAACAGTGAGCATGGGCATAGGGGTTGGGGACTGGATTTTCCTTGTTCTGCAACTGATGAAAAGTGCACTTTGAGAAAGGAATAAGCATGCTAGCTAAGGACAAGCTGATCAGAACATTTTGCAATGTGAATGATGACTGGAGGAGCTGGTTGGTAGATGCAGGCAGTTCCTGCTCTTATACGGTGACTGACAGTGGGATAGAGGGTCACTCTGGAGTGAGAAGGGAGCCATGGGTCTGTAACTTAGACTAATAACATTGTGAATTGCATACACACATGATCTTAGGCCTACAGTCCTAATTGGAGAAATCCCTCCATCACTGCTTAAGCCCTGTCCTGTGCAGCAGTGGTTTCCAGCTTCTGTAGTTGCTACATTCATGTGTACTGCTGGTGACTTGCTTTTAAGCAAACTGAAAAGATTCTGCATGGGTCTTTTACATCTTGCTAAACTCACTGTCAGGTTCCCTGGGACTTCTCTTTACATTCTACAGCTTATATCATTGGTACCACATCAGCTCCTTTTATGAGGATAGCATGGAGAGTGTGGACTCTCAGGGGTTTCATTGGGAGAGTGAAATGAGGATTAAATGAACTTCTCACTCCTGAGGTATATGCTAAATGGGTCTCGGGCAAAAGGTAGGGGTGGGGAAGGGGGTGACATGCAGATGTGATCATTTCTAAGGAGAGGTTTCATGTTATGTTCTGATCTTGTTGTGACAGGGAAAGAGCAGTTAGCCCCTGTTGAACATGTGAATGCTGGGGTACACAATTTAAAAAATGTGACCTCATATAATACTGATGTTGGGTGTATGGGGTGAGGTCTGGGGTAGTGGAGTGGTGGAGGGGTAGTGCAGATGGATGGCTTGGGTTGCATATATGGACAAATTCTTAAGATGGCATTAGATCAGGGGTGCACAACATGCAGACTGGGGGCCACAAATGGCCCCCACGGCAGCTGTCTGTGGCCCGTGAGGACCTAGCGGCTTCCACTTGCAGTCTTTTTTTTTATTAGTTTCAGTAACAAGTTGATAAATAAAGAAATAAATAAATAGATAAATATATGTTTTGAGTTGTTTTATGTGTACATTTAATATTGTCTCGCTGGAAATTTGTCACCTCAAAGTCATTTTACAGTGGTCCTTGGCCCTTGGCCTTGACTCAAGTCTTCAGTCTGGCCCTCCACAAAAAACAGTTGTGCACCACTGCGTTAAATCTTTGGGAACATACTTGGAATGTCAATGGCCTGAACACTTGTTAAAGTGAAAAAAGTGGTCATACACAAAAAAAGGAAAAAAGAATATATTAATACTCAAAGAAATGCACATAGTGGGAGATGACATAAAGACATAATGAAGCTCTTGAGGAGGACCTTTAAAGCAGCATGCTTTATCTCTAAAGTGAGAGGCCTGGCTGCTTGGTTAAGGCAGAAAATAGTCCCCCAGAGGAGATACATCATTATTACTGCAGAGGTTGGGACAGAAGTATATACTGTAGTGACAGTTTGTGGCCCAAACTATGATCGCCCTTAATTTTTTTTATCAGTTACCTGTTACCTTGGTGGACTTTCCCTCTGCTCTCATCATGGAGGGTGGGTAACTGAAACCACATGGGACACAATGCTAGACAGTTCAGCCTCATCCTTGAATGCCCTACCTAGAAGCGTAGGTGCCCTCTATAAGATGGTGGAGAAGAGAGCTCTGGTGGATGTCTGGTGGTTTCCTTATCCAACAGGACCTCCTGAGTTCTTCTCTTACTCCCACACATACATGCTAGATTCCTCTTTTAGACCAGATGTTGCTATCTGCTGGACTACTGCAAAGAGTGGAATCTGCTAGCTCTTGCCCCATACTTCACTCTGACTATGATCCTTTGCTGGTGATGCTATGCATGAATAGAGGCACTGTCCCTTTAGACAGTGGAGATTGGATGCCTTTGCTGATTGACCCTTATGTTGTGGCAAAAATGACAGAAGCCCTGAAAGATTTTTTCCACCACAATAAACAAGGAGATCAAACAGGGAGATAGCACTGAAGCTATGCGGTGGCAGACTATGAAAGCCTATGCAAGGGGCATCCCTATCTAAGTTTCCTCCCACAAAGGTGAAGAGTAGCTACAAAAAAGAAAACCCTCTTGGATAAAGTTCTCTGAGTGGTGAAATTGCACTCACAGACAGCCTCCTTGGAGGTACTGTGAGAGCTCCGTGTGGTGAAGAGGCAGCTAAATCAATTGGTGTCTGCCACGATTGAGTGTAACCTCCTACTTTGCCAAACATGCTTATATGTATAAATATATATATGTATATATATATATATATATATATATATATATATACACACACACACACATATATATATCTATATATATATATATATATACACATATGCAGCATGGATTCATAGCAGGAAGGTGATGTCAGATGAATCTAATAGATTTCTTTGATTGGGTGACCAATGTGGTAGACCAGGGAGGGGCAGTGGACATGTCCTACCTAGACTTTAGCAAGGCATTTGACACAGACCCACACAAAAGATCAATATGCAAGTTAGCCAGCCTTGGAGTGGGTCCCAAAGAGGTAGCCTGGGTTAAAAATTGTCTGGACAACAGGATACAGAGGGTAATAGTAAATGGAGTTTACTCTGAAGAAAGGGGGTTACTAGTGGGGTACTGCAGGGTTCAGTACTGGGACCAGTCCTCTTTAATGTCTTTATAAGTGGCATTGCAGAGGGACTGGAAGGAAAAGTATGTCTCTTTGCAGATGACACAAAGATCTGCAACAGGGTTGATACAGAAGGTGGGGTGGAGAGGATGCAAAGGGACTTGGCAAGATTGGAGGAATGGTCAAATATATGGCAGCCTAGATTCAATGCAAAGAAGTGCAAAGTAATGCACCTGGGAAACAAAAATCCATGGGAAGAGTACACAATGGGGGGTGAGATAATAACAACTACAGAAATGGAAAGGGACCTGGGGTAGTCATATCAGATGACCTTTGGCAAGGTGACAACTCAAATTTTCAGCCAGCTGCTAGAGCAACACCTTCTCTAGTCGTATACACTACTGCACTGCCATCAGCCAGAGCAACAGCTCCTCTAACAGAATATACTGCTGTGCTGCCAGCTGCCAGAACAGCACCCCTTCAATTGAGTATACTACTGCACTGCCAACTGCCAGAGCAGTACCTTCTCCAACTGAATATGCTGCTGCACTGCCAATAGCTAGAGCAGCCTTCCCTTTGGTAGATCACACTGCTGAGCCAGAAACTATAGCTGAAGCAGTATATGCCTTTTTCACTCCGCTGTTAACACATGTAGCGCCATCTGTATATGAACCACCACATATGCAGGAACCACTACATGCACAGGTAAGATCACCCGCACATGCAGCATCAGCTGCACACACACCATCACCTCCTGTACATGCACCACCACATTTACAGGTATTGCCACCAATACATGCAGAGCCCACTGCATGTGCACCACCACCTGTAAGATCACCTCCACCAGTGCCTCTGCCACCATCCCACATAGTGGCCGCAGTATCAGGCAAGAGACAGGAACTGCATTGGGCAACCCCCATAGCAGACCCTTCTAACAAGAGTGTGCAAGATATTGTAAAGATACTTGAGAAAGGGAACACTAATAAAGATCAATGCCAATTAGAGGCCCCAGTCTGCATTATATCCCCACAGTTGGACGAAGCGGTAGGCCGCATGAAGGCCAAGGTTGGTGGCCGCCAACTAGTAATGCTGCTTGATTCTGGAGCAGCCATGTCTGTATTACATGATGAGAATCCTGAATTCTCACACTGGTCTACCTGATGGGAGACTGGTGCACAAGGGGTGGATGGTACTGCCCTACAGACCTATATGTCCAAACCCTAGCAGTACTACTAACAAAAGTAAGAAACCCAAATGCACTAAGCATTTTATATCAGAAACAGGTATGGCCTCCGGCCTATTTGGTTCTGGTATGTCAATTTGGAATAGGGCTGATATATCCAGTATTCAAGCACAAATGGCAAAGGTTCATGATAGCATGAAATATAGCATAATACCTCCCCTGTTATATGGTGTAGATGGCTTCGCTCAAGAAGAGCGATTTACAGTCTATAATATGAAGGATATTGTGAGGGGATTTGACTTGACAAAGGACAAGATTAATGAATTAATCTCGGCTAATAATCAGGAAGCAGACAAGCATCTTATAGCCAGGGAAGTCCTTTGTTTGGCTTATGGCTCTTATGGTCTAACAGCCATTGGTAATCTCTTCCGGGATCTGGAATTAGGATGTATTCCTGATCTCATACATGACAGACATATGGGTCAGTGGTACTGCCCCAAGTGCACTTCTACTGAATGTGTTAACAAATGTTTATCAGAAGCTAATACTATCCCCTTGTCAAATGCAAGGAACATTGGGTATGTGACCACACACACCAGCATTGCTCCATGTTTCATAACGTACTCCTGCACAATCAAGGACAAAATGTTTGTGACTCTTACAGTGTCATTGCCGCAGTTTGATCCGGCAATCTCCATCTTTGATCGTCTGGCAACTGTCTACTCTATTAGTCATCTTGATGGGAACATTTATTATGAAAGGTTGGAACTCCCTCCTTTGTTGGTTTACCATACGCATTTGATCTCCTGGTTGGCACAAACATTGATTGCTTTACATGGAAAAGCTATCACCTTTTATGCAGATGTGACATTTTCAAACTAGTCATGCCGATTTGTGGATATTGGGCCAATGATTGGGATTGCGCTCTAACATGAATTTTAAAACTTCATCTAACACTGGAAGAAACCATGGATTTACTCCTGGAACTGTCAGTGCATTATGGTTTGTGGAAATTGATATCTCTTGTCCTGTTTGACTTACCAGTTGGAAACTGCCATTGTCTAAAGTGGTATATTCTGCTGAAGGAGAATACTGTGTGGTGACCAATTAATAATTCTATTGGTATGGACAAATGTTGTGTAAAATTAACTTTTCTAACTTCTGTTTTTTCCCTAAGCAGCGTGTTGTCATAGGTCATACCGTAATTACACCCTGTTCCCATCCCGGAACCAGATACAATTGACTCCAGTCCTGACTATTGGGATGCTTTGTCTCAAGTTTTACCTATTTTTAACGTTCATGTTGGCAACTTAAGTTTGTCTCTCCAATCTTGTCTCAATAGAACAGATACCCACCTGATTTATATCAGTAATAACATTGCCAAGGCTCAGAAAGCACTTAATGATCTGATTAGTGATGATATTGCAATAATATTGGAAAACACAAGTGTGAAGTTTACTTTTCAAATATTTGTGGTGATTCAGTTTCTACTAACATTAGTGCTGATAATTACATTTTATTGTTTAAGGAAAACCCTGAAACACCATCGTGACCAGTTAAAATTCTTCTACCAGGCTCGTGCCTCGGGCCTGTAGACGAATGGTGCCTAACCGTTGTCTTTTTGTTGTGTTGCCACTTTTACAATTAGGGCAACGAGGGGACTGTTGTGCCCGGATTATGCCCCTATTACCCCACATATATCTTACACTATATCTCTGGTCTATTATACTGTGATATTGCTATTTTGCACTAACATTATAGACTTAGCACACATAGTATAAGCATGAGTGCTAGGAATGTGCTTTGCTGCTAATATATGCTAATGTACTATGCATGATTCATTTATACCTCATTATAATACATTTATCTAGAGTATGTTTGTTTTTCATATATTCCATATATAATTGACCTAATCACTGTTTAGATGTCTCTGGAGGATCATCAGTGATTATGTACTTATATTCTCATATAATTATATGTATTTATACGCAGGCACATATGCCATGTGTAATATAGCATTGTAAGCAATTTTCTATTTCTACTAACAAGAGACAGATCCCTTGTTTAGTCTATCATCTAAGCACAGGTAGATTGGAAGTGTCAACATTTCTCTTTGTCTAAGGTTTATGCTCTAGAAGCATAATAGTATTCTGTCTCCTAAGTAATTATCCAAAAGAGAATGTATTGTGTAACACTGTTTATAGTTCAGAACCAATACATATGGTTTTGTGTATCAGTAAGCTAGTTCTTATCTTAGTATATAAAACACTGTCTTGCTAGTTTCTCTCTCTCTAGAAGCTTTGTACGTGCAAATAGACTGGCAAGTCACCCTTATCTGTGAGTTATTATCCTGCTTGGCTGTGAGTATAATAAAAATACTTTATGTATGACTACTTGTGAGTGTTATCTCTGGCTAACATTGTAGACATAGAACGAATCTGATTTATTATTTTAGCAGTTAGTCTTTTTATGACAAAGCTGAGCAAGCAATGTGAGAAGGCAGTAAGATGAGCTGGTGGGATACTGGGATGCATAGGGAGAGGCATCACCAGTAGAAAACAGGAAGTTGTTATCCCTTTGTACAGACAGTTGGTGAGACCCCATTTGGAGTTTTGCACTCAGTTCTGGAGACCCCATTTCTGCAAGGACATAGACAGGATAGAGGCTGTCCAGAGAAGGGCAACTAAAATGGTGCAGGGTCTGCACCAGAAGACATACGAAGAGAGATTAAAGAAGCTTAATATGTATACACTTGAGGAGAGGAGGGGGGGGCATGATTGAAACTTTCAAGTACATCAAGGCAATCAAAAGAGTCCAAGATGGTAGCATCTTTCAGAAAAAGAGATGTGCAAGAACAAGGGGGCACAATTTGAAGATGGGGGGATGGCTCAAAGGAAATGTGAGGAAGTATTTTTTCATAGAGAAGGTTGTAGATACATGGAACAGCCTTCCTGAGGAGATAGTGGACTCAAAAACAGTGGAGGAATTCAAGAATGCATGGGACAGACATAAGGCAATTTTAGTGGGGGTAGGAGTAAGTTGACTGTTGGTTAACTAGGATCTGCAGCCTATGCATTAGATAGGGAAATGGGCAGACTAGGTGGGCCAAGCGGTCCTTATCTGTCATCAAATTCTATGTTTCTATGTTTCTATATTTTGAGGGGCATGGGGCAGTGGTTTTCCAGGGAACTTCACAAAAAAGAGGCGGGCAATGCCATCATCAGGATCTTGATGAAAGGGGGTTACATTACAGTAAATAAGGAAGAAATTGGGAAAGCTGTCAGGGATTTTTATGCAATGTTACACACTTCAGAGACTGATAATTCCATACCACTACCAGTGGCATTTTGGATGACCTGTCAATACCACAGGTCCTGGCCCTGATTAAGGTAAGTTTAGAAGCTGATGTCACAGAGCTGGCAATTACTCAGCCTGTGCTATCTCATACCTCTGACAATGTGCCAGGCCCAAAAGGAATCCTGGCTGCATTTTTTAAAGTCTTCTGTGAAGTGCTTCAATGACCCATGAAAGCCATGCTAGAGAAAGTCCAGAAGGTTGGGTTTCTGCCACCCTCACAATATATGGCCATGACAACAGTGATGCCAAAGTCTGGAAAAGACTTCATCCAGTGCAGCTCATACTGCCCTATCTCACTCCTAAATGTTGACTACAAGGCTGCAGTAAAACTATTAGTATGCAGATTTGAGGAAGTGCTACTGAACGTGGTGCATCCTGACCAGGAGGGCTTTGTGAGGGGGCAAGAAAGCCCAAAATAACATCAGAAGATCAGCAAACGTGATGTGGAAATGAGTGAGGGGGTGCTCAGTCTAAAAAAAATCAGCTTCCACTGGTACCAAAATCCAAAAGTCAGGGCTAGTACCTTGCAGTCTAGAGGATTTCTGAAAAACTGTGTAGGTTCCAGAAATTGAGGGGTCCGTGGCCTGGTCAAGGCACGCTGGATCCCTGAAATAAAGTAGAAAAACAGGATTTTTAAATGCTGGAAGAGGAGGCTTTTTACATCAGAACAAAGAGAATAATAGAAGTGGGCAGGGTCCGAGAGCACAGCACACTGTTTGGGGGTTGGGGAGGAGACAGACTGCAGGCCAGACAGCAGAAGAATTTACACAGACAAGGCTCACAATTCACTTCTAATATCAACTCAGAAATTAAAATGACTAAGGATTGAACTAATATAGAGAAGGCCTTTGACCGGGTCAAGTGGCCCTTTTTGTTTGAAGACCCAAAGTGATATGGTTTGTGTGCCCATTTCCAAACCTGGATAACTGCCCTGTATAGGGCCTGTCAGAGACAGGTTCCAACTAATAGCTTAATATCACTGGTTTTCTCTCTGAGTATAGGCACCAGGGAGGGGGTGCCTCTTGTCTGCCCTCTTGTGTGTATTAACCATCAGACAGTACATGGACATAGAGGGCTTGTGGTGGGAATGGGTAACAAAAAATATTACTATTTACAGATAATATTCTTTTGTACATGTCCAACCCTCATACAGCACTCCTGACATTAACATCCCTTTTCCTGATATACAGCCCCATTTCATGTCAGGCATCAACTGGGCTAAGTATAAGTGGTTCACCCTTGGTGGATTAGCCACATACTCTCTACAAGTAGCTGGCACTGCCTTGGTACACACCGTCAAGCTTAAGTACTTAGTGGTAATCATTCCTAAAGTGTCCGTCATTTGGCACTTTAATTATCCATCCCTACTCCAGAAATTAAAGGGTGTCGGTGACAGATGGAAATCTCTTCCATTCATACTGACTGGGAGAGTAAGCACAGTTAAAAATGGGTCTCTCCCCCACTGTTTAAAAATGTTTTAGGTACTACTTGTATTTGTCCTAGCCAATTTTTTAAGTCTCTTAGGGGCTACATAACCTCTTTTCTATGGAATTGAAAATGTGCCCAGGTGAAGCTAGAAGTGCTACAGAATCCTACTTAAAATAGGAGGGGAATGCCTGTCTTCTGTTATTACAACCTTGCTGCCCAGCTGGCATTTCTCAATGAAGCACATGGTCAGGGGCTTGATAAATCAACCTCGGTAGATATGGAGGAGGTTCCCCTTTCATGGAATATAATGTCCCCTCTCTTGTTGCCAGTCTTAACAAGGGGTTTTGTAAAAATGATCCCTAACCCCAACATGTGAGCTACAGACAGGGTATGGCTAGCTGCCCATAAGTTGACAGGTTTTCTTACCAGTCTTACATGGGCTACAGAGTCAAAGGCCTTACTAATATCCAGACAAAGGATGCCTGGCTCCAGCCATTATCAAATACTTTAACTGTAGTGTTGAAGAAAACTACAGGGTTAATGTGATAGGACCTCCACTTTACAAAGCCTTGATGAAGCAACTAGCAAAAGATTAGCTTTGACAATTTTGTCTGTCTGACCACCTCTTGTGTAATAAGGGCTCAAGTGAGCTTTTGCTCAGATTGTTGATTGCATATTTTTAATACTGATTAAATAGAAATGATTTTTGCACATATGTACAGTATATGCTTATATGCATTCTTCATTTGAGGGATATTTTTCCTAAAGGAGTTAGCAGGTGCTGATACTCTTCATGTTAAATGTCTCTGATTATAAATGGTGTGCACAGCATGAATCTTTGAGCTGCCTTTTATGCTTTTTTGTATTAGCTCTTTGCTTGCACCACAGTATTGAAAAAATCCACAAGGTTTGTCTGCAAGGAGCTCCACTTTACAAAGCCATGCTGTTTGCTGTGTTAGAGTCAATGGGATTCCAGCAAGTTGACTAGCTGCACCTTGATTATGGTCTCAAGGAGCTTTCCAACAACAGTAGTCAGGCTAAATTGTCTATAATTCCTGGGTACCCACTGTTCCTTCTCTTGTGCAGTGGAACAAAGTTTGCTACCCACCAGTCCCTGGAGACTGTGCCTGTTGAATAGGTCTTCCTGGGGTGTTGCCAGAGTATGCCACAGTTCACTGAATACCACAGGGTGTAAACTGTCTGGTCCAAGGGACTTATCCACCTGTAACCCCTTCAAACCCTTAAGCAATTTCTCCTCTGTGATACTAACCATTTCCTTATCTGTTCAATGCCTGTCCTGGATGCTGAATTCTGGCCTTACCCCACCCTTCATCAACTCTATGACCAAGCAGATGTATTCATTCAGAATAACAGTTTCTATGCACATCCCCAGTACCTCACCATTTCTCAGTCTGACTAGTCCTGTTCTGTTCTTTCTCCTTTCTCTGGCATACTTAAAGAAGCTCTTACCATTTTCTCTCACCCACTCTTCATAGTTCTACCTCTGCCTTGGCACTCCGCATTGCTTTACTAGCTTCCTTTTTCTTGACACAGTAGAGATACCTGCTTGCCTCTGTCTGTCCAGCACTGTGCACTTTGAAAGCTGCTTTATTCTCTCACTACTTTCCCAGCCTCCCTGGAAAACCATATAAGCCTGTCATGCCTCTGGCCATTGCTTACTTGTCTGAGGCAACCTTTAGTTACAGCTATAATCCCTTCTTTGACATGCTCCTACTTACCCTCTGTTCCATCTAGCTGTTTGTATTCCACCTGCCTTACTCTTAGCTCCTCCTCAATCTTTCCAAAGTCAGCCCTCCTAATGTTTGGTACCACTGTCCAAGTCAACTACCTCTGTGATCCAGGGCTATATTGAACCAGACTGTGAACTAAGCAGCTCATCCACTGTTTACCCATTGATGTAGACTACTGTAACTCCCTATAGCTATGGCTTCCAGAGCTTGATATCCACTGTCTGCAGCTGGTGCAGAATGCTGTGGCCAGGTTGTTGTCTGGATCTACCCGATCCAGTTACATTACACCTGTGCTGTGTGAACTGCACTGGCTGCCAGTTCAGTGGCGGATCAACTTTATTGTCAGTTTGCTGACCTATAAAGCCCTACACAGACAGGATCCAAGTTATCTGCAAGATTTTCTGAAACCCTACTGTTCCCTCTGACCATTCTGCTCAGCAAAGGAATTGCTGGAGATTCCCAGGGTATAGTTGAAAACCTCTGGAGATCAGGCATTTGCATTCACTCCCCCCACCCTGTGATATCTTCTACCTCATCGAATAAGAGAGTGTCTGACTGTGTAGAGTTTTAAAACCACTGTAAAAACACATCTTTTTGGACTTGATTTTACTGAATGCATTTAAATTGGTGGCATGATATGTTATGATTTTAATCAGATGGGACTTTTTTTATGTTTTTAGAATTTCTACTGATTTTAGATTATCTTATTCTTTGTACCTTGCTTTGGTACACTGTGAACTGCGCTTAAATAATGATTATTATTATTATAATGTTGATCTGGTTGGTCAGAACTAGGTTGAGAATGGTCCCATCCCAAGTCTTTACTAGTTGAGTCCAGAAGCATTCTTGGAAGATGTCAGCCAACACCTGAGATCTGCTGCTCTACAAAATTAGGATGCTCCAGACAGCATGTGGTATGCTGAAATCTCCTTGCAGATTACTTTCCCTCCATCTTCTGCCTTCCTTATCTCCTTGTCTAGAGCCATGTTTGCCTCTTCTGTCTGATTAGGGAACCTGTAGATTACTCCTAAGTGTGCAACCCTCCCCATCTACTGTAAGTTGTGCCCATAGTGATTCTAATAAGCCCCCCATCTCCTTATCTTCTGTCACTCTGATACCTCCCCTAACATATAGTGCAAACTCTTTATTTCTCCACTTTACCCTGTCCCTCCTAAATGTTACATAGCCCAGGACAGTGAGATCTCAGTCGCTGTTGGGTGAGGCCCACATTTTCATTACTAACATTATGGCTGGGTTAGTGTCCATGACCATTGCCTGAAGCTCACTTATTTTATTTCCAAGGCTTCTGGCATTTAAGCAGACCACCTTCCAGAATTATTGACTGCCATCCTTTCTCTGCCCCAGGGCATATCCTACTTTGCTCCCTATAATAAATGTTTAACCAAACCTTCACCCATATCAGTTATGGCACTCACTCTCAAGTGTCTGGCTCTACCATTTACACCTGCTGTGATTGCACCAGCTCACTGAATGCTCTTTCTAGATGTGGAAGTATTTTAAAGTCACCTGGATTGGGTGTTCCCCATGGATGACACTAGCCCCAGCCTTCCCCATTCTAGTTTATCTGCCACAGAAAAAAGGCCTCAAACCTCTGTCTCAGTGCCCCCAGTCCCTCTCCCATTGATTGAAGGCCAGCTGGTTTAATTGGATCTTTGTCTCCCCAAAAGGCTTCCCAGTCCAGAAGGAAGCAACTCATCTCTTTGTTGTAAAACCCTTTCAAACAATCATTGGATTGGAAGACTTTCAGTTTCCTTGACAACCCTCCTGTGTACTGTGTGAACCTCTGAGAAGGTTTCAACAACAGCCAACCTGCTGAGCTTGTCCCCCAGTGCCATGAAATTGTCTTTAGCTACAGTATCCTTAGTCACTTTCCTGCTGGATTAATCATCCCAACATGGACAATAACTTCTGGCCTCCATCCATTTCCATAACCAACTTGTCTATCTTAGGGAGAACCTTATCTGAAGCCATTGCCAAGAGACTGCACTCTACCCTCCCTGCCCCACACAGTCTGAGTTAGAGACAAGTATTTCAGTACCCCTAACAGCTGAATCCCTCACTATAAGCAGCTTCTTCTTAGCTGTCCCTTAGTGACTACAGCCCCCACAGCAGACTTATCTGATGTTGGGCCCTAAGGGATAAGAGACTGCTCTCACCTGATTGTTGGAGAAGCATGAACCACTTCCCTCAGAGGGAAAACCACTTGCTAGTTGTTAGCAGAGGTGTGTGAAGTTGCTGAAATTCACTACATGAATAAAAAAATCTGAGAATTTTGGCAAATTCACAGAGCTGGGGACTGCAAGTCACATTGTGATTTGCTAGGCAGATTGGCCAAATTTGTGTGACAAATGGCCAGTATACAGTTGAATCATAAGGCACATTAATTGGAAATCATGATGCCCCCCTCCGCTGTCACTCATCTCTACACCCACATTCTCCGGTGAACATCACACTGCTGTCTGTGGCTATTATAAAAGGCAATTCTTTCCTCCCAGCTGTGAGTAAAATACACTCTACCCACCTCCTCATACCCATCTCTCACTGTCTTTATGATGTATATCTAGTCCCCCACCAAATTCCCCTCTGGTCCCAACCACCCTCCTTCCCCACCAACACCCAAAAAATCAACCTGCAAACAAAGAAAATGGTTTCCCAGTGCAGAGCATCTACTCTGTTAAGTCATGACTCCAGTCTCATAATGGTGTGAAAGAATGAATGTTGACATCTTTGCTCCTAGTAAAACCTAATTGGTTGAAAATTTAACCAATCAGGGTTTAATAGGAGCACAGACATCATCATTCATTCATCTGCATCATTACAAGATGGGGAGTCAGCACTGAACAGAGCAGACACTCGGCACCAGGGGACCTTTTTCTTTACTTGCAGGTTGATTTTGTGAGTGCTGGAGGGGGTGGAGGGTGACTGGTTGGGAACAGATGGGGGCTGCATGGGGTACTTGGAGTATATCATAAAGACAGTGGAACCTGTTTAGGGGGAGTGTATTTGGGACATGGGTTGGGGGAATGGATTATCTTTTTTAACAGCCACAGGCAGCAGCATGATGTTTTCTGGGGTGGGGAGGAAGAAGGGTGCCAGCTAGATGGGTGGGAGGGAAGTATCATGATTTCTATGTCCTTGGTTGGGGAGGGGTGGTTTCACAGAAGAGTTGGGGTGATAAGTTAAAAAAATCCACTGGAGAAGTTGGCATTTCTGTAATGGAATTTGCAAATTTTTCACAAATTTCAAATTCCAGGGATTTGCAGCAACTTTTCTGGTCAATGATAATTTTGCAAATCTCTAGTTGTTAGTCCAGAAACTCCTCCCTCTCCTTACACAGTGATCTTTTGCCTGCTTGCCTACCACCTTACATCCCCCTGTTTCAGACCCTAGGGGTATGCTGAGGGAGAGAAATGGCAGTGGACACCACTGTCCCACACATTAGCCTGCTGTGCAGCTGCTGTACTATGTTATGATCCACCCTGCAGCCAGTTCACAGTACAGCAATGAGAGCTTCTAGTAGACTGTGCAACCAATGCACACCTCCACAGTGTATCTAAGAGGAGTAAAGCTGCACAGATCATGCATCTAATTAACTTCCACTCCTAATACCTGCTCATCTGCCTGTTACACATGTCAAGTCTTGGACCCCTCTATTAATTCTTAACAGCCATTCAGATAGAACTATAGAGTCATCTACTAGGATTAAGAACAGTGTTAGTTCTACTGGGGTATCTTACATGGTACTGTAGGAGCTAAATGAAATCCAATGCTATTTACTCCAAAGTGTTAAGCAGTAATCTGTGAAATCTTACACAGAGGTCTTGATCCTGGTGTAAGGCATTGACCTTGTTTCTGTACCTCCAGTTTGGTTATGCTAGGCAGAGCCTTGTGTAAAAACTTCCTAACACATTGTATCTCAATCAATCAATCAATCAATCAAAATCTTTATTTATTCAGGTGAACATCATTGAGCAAAGCTCATTTACAAGATGGACCTGAGTGGTCATACAAATGAGGATACAAGTATTATTACATAGACAAGAATAGCATAAATAGCAATACAATGGCATGAAATGATTATATACAACAATTTACATATATACAAAAAAAGAAAAAAGAGGACAAAGGGTATAGCAGGCATAAAATATAAATTATATGGTCTAACTAGTTTTTATGAGAATATAATAGGTGATTCGGGAAGAAAGAAATTGAATTAATATAATGGATGGAAAAAGGAAGGTGGGTCAGATAGGTAGGGGACTAGGTTTTATAAAAGCAATTGCAGAGCTCTGGAAAAAGGGCAGAGAACAATCTTTTGAAGGATGCCAGAGGTAATAGGCTATCTAGCTTCATGGATTTTTGGAGAGAATCTCAAGTAGGATTTTGTTTGAACATCCACTAACACTAGCCTGCAAACAAAACTTACTCTCTAATGCTCCCTGGGTTAAAAGCCTTGCAGAGTGTCACTCCAGATAAATATTTCAACATTTTCCCAATTACCTTGGAAAAGGCCTCAGTACAAACCAGCTCACAGTATTTTATAAAAAACAGCCAATGTACAGATATTACACACAGGTAGATTTGAGCTCCATCGATGGGTGAACAGATGTTCCATAGCTTGGTCCACATAAAAAAAATCAGCAGAATATCCTGCAGATCTGCACAATCCTTTCTGGATCATTCCTTCAAGCTCCTTGGTCCTAGTGCTCTGAGCTCACTCATGCACTATTGGTTTGTTACAGAACAAAGATTCTCATCCTACCCCTAGTGGTTTCAGCTGCGACTTAATCCCTTGCTATTTTATAACCACTTGAACTGAATACCCAAACTTCTTGGTGCATTACATTTAAAAAGAATAAAAAAACTCTTAGATTAAATTATATACCTCTTGACTCCTAAATGAATATACTTTATTTCAGCTCTGAAGAACTATTATCTGTCACATTCCCTTTTTGATGGCCCAAATAAAACTACTCCCTTCAAGGTGCCTTCCTCAAGCAACTGGTCATGGAACCAACTCAGCAGAAGGCAATACTGGACCTTGTGCTCACAAACATGGACAGTGTGATGGGGGTAACAGTGGGGGAGCACCTGAGGAACAGTGACCACCAGTCATTGTGGTTTGAAATCACAGAAAGAGCAGAACCAAACCACACAAAAACACATATCCTGGATTTTAGGGGGGCAGACTTTGGGAAAATGGGGAGATACCTGAAAGAGGCATTAAGGGGAATGGGGCAGGAATCAGGGGTTGAGGAACAGTGGGCAGTATTTAAAATGGGGATTACAAGAGCAACAGAATTATGCATTAAGCAGGTTAGCAAGAGGAAAAGGAAGAGGATACCATTATGCTTTTCCAAAGAGGTAGCGAAGAAAGTGAAAGCCAAAAAGATTGCATTCAGGCAATACAAAAAGACACAGGCAGAAGGGGATAGGGAGAAGTACCAGGAGAAGCAAATGGAGGCAGGGAGGTCAGGAAGGGAAGCCAAAGCTCAGACAGAAGAACACATTGCAAAATCAGTGGGTAGAGGGGACAAAACTTTTTATAGGTACATAATGAAAAAAGAAAGGCAAAGGGAGGGATAGTGAGATGGAAGGGGGAGGATGGGAGCTGCGTAGAGGATGACTACAGTAAAGCTGACATATTGAACAGATATTTCTGCTCAGTCTTTACTGAGGAAGAGGAGGGTAATGGGTCTGAAGGGAGCACAAGGGGTGAGAATGGTGCAGAAATGGACACAAGTACCTTTACTCGAGAAAGGGTCCTGAAGGAACTAGAAGTAATAAGAGTTGATAAAGCAATGGGGCCAGATGGGGTGCACCCCAGGGTCCTTAAAGAACTAAGACAGGTGGTGGCTGAACCTCTGTCTATTCTGTTTAGCCAATCACTGGAAACAGGGGAGCTACCCAAAGACTGGAGGACAGCAGATGTAGTCCCCTAATACAAAAGTGGGAACAAAGAGGAAGCGGGAACTACAGACCAGTCAGCCTCACCTCGGTAGTGGGAAAGATCATGGAAGCACTACTGAAGGAGAGACTGGTGGAACATCTGGTTGTCAATGGACCTACAGGACCCAAAGCAGCATGGTGTCACCAGGGGCGGCTCAGTCAGACCAGCCTCATTGAATTTTGATTGGGTGACTAGGGAGTGGCTCAGGGAGGGCAGTGGACATGGTCTATCAGGACTTCAGCAAGGCCTTGACACTGGGCCACATAGAAGACTATTACACAAACTGGGGAATATGGGTGTGGGCAGGACAGTAGTGTGGTGGGTAGGTAACTGACTGGGCAGGACACAGAGGGTGGTGGTAAATGGCTGTCACCCACAGAGGGAAGAGTGACCAGTGGGTACCCAGGGATCAGTGCTGGGACCAGTCCTATTCAACATCTTCATCAGTGACATTGTGCAGGACCTAGAAGGCAGATTTCACTGTTCACTGATGACACAAAGCTCTGTAACAGAGTAGACACACCAGAGGGTGTAGACAGAATGAGAAGGACCTGCAGAAACTTGAAGAATGGTCAGGGTTTGGCAGTTGAAATTCAATGCAAAGAAGTGCAAGATAATGCATAGGGGTACAAAAACCCTGGCACAATATATCAGTTGGGGGTGAGGATATAGCATGCACCAAGCAGGAAAAAGATCTTGGGGTTTTCATCTCTGATGACCTCAAGGTAGGGAAACAGTGTGACAAGGAAGCAGGTAAAGCAAATAGGATGCTGGGATGCATAGGCAGGGGCATCACCAACAGGAAAAGGGAGGTCATAATTCCACTATACAAGACACTAGTGAGGCCCCAGATGGAGTACAGTGTACAGTTCTGGAGACCTTACCTACATAAGGACATAGACAGGGTAGAGAAGGTTCAGAGGAGGGCAACAAAGATGGTACATGGATTGCATCATAAGTCTTATGAGGACAGGTTGAAGGAACTGAATATGTACTCCCTGGAGGAGAGGAGGGAGAGAGGGGATATGATAGAGACATATAAGTACCTTACAGGGAGGAACAGGGTGCAGGAATACACTATTTTTAAGCGAAAAAGATGTTCCAGGACTAGAGGGTATGGGATGAAGTTGGAGGGAGGATGATTCAGAGGAAACATGAGGAAGAATTTCTTCACAGAACGGGTGGTGGACAAGTGGAACACACTGCCAGAGGAAGTGGTGGGGGCTGAAACAATCATGAGATTTAAGAATGCATGGGATAGACATAAAGAAATTCTGGAGGTCAGGGGTAAGGGGCAACAGACTTCTAGGAAAACATAAACTGAACTTACAAGCTCAAATGGGCAGACTGGATGGGGCACAGGCCCTTATCTGCCTACACTGTCTATGTATCTATGAACTCCTTCATAAATTACAAATGTGTCCTTTCACCAATTGCATAACTCTCATCTTTTGAAGTAGGCTGAGTTGATTATACACTTTTCCTTTCAGAAAAGCCTAACAGCATATGCTCTGGCTCCCAACAAGATCTTCACATGTGGTGCACTAGCAAATAACTATCAGTACTTAGCAATGCTTAATTAAATGAGCATATAACTATAGTGCCCAATACTTTGGCTATACCCAATAACAGACTAAACTGTCACAATTCCCTTAAAATTTGAAAGGAAATATCCAAGGAAGAGAAAAGGCAAACATGTATATAGGCCCCATAATGTAATTGAGGTACAGATAGAAAACAGATTTTCACTGTTAATCAGTGAAGACTTACTGCAAACAAATGATAGCCCAAATGACAATCAACAGTTGTTGCAGACTATTGTAGAGGATAATTTAGCTGACATTTCCAATACAGTACAGAGCATAACATCAGTTCCCATTGCAAATAATTTAAAATCACAACTGTAGAATGTTGCAGGAGAACCCATTATAAGTTATCAGAATACAACCCCGACCCCCAACATAAATAACACATTCATCCAGAGGCAAAGTGTTGTTCTGGGTGATTTTATTATAAAGTACTGCAATATACCTATTTGTAATGAGGACAAACTTAATAGAACTGTTAGTACACAGTGGTGCTAGAATTCACGATATAACAATGGAAGTGGACAAAGTATTAACATACTCTGGTCTAAAACTGTTAACTGTTGTTCATGTGGGAATAAATTATATATATAATAACACTTCACAAGAAATGAAAAATAACCTTCAATCTCTATAAAATGAATTGAGAGACAGACTAATGAAATCTGTTTTTCAGAAATACTTCCAGCTGCACGAATGGGCACTTACAAAAATCAGAAAATTAAACACTTCAATAATTGGCTTAGGAAGTGTTGTCTACACAATGGTACAAAATGTCTCACACATTGGGTGACTTTTGATGCTAACTTTAGCCTGTATGATAGAGATGGACTGCATTTGAGCAGAAAGGGCAGTGCAATACTGGGGAAATCCATTTCTACATGTGTTAACAAAAGTTTAAATTCATAAGTAGGGGGCAAGGGGCCACTAAGAGTACAAGTTCAAACAAAGTTTTTGTGGGGGAATCAAATACTGCTCATGATAACATTGTATTAAAAGGATAAATTCACTGAGTCTCAAAACCCAAGAAGGAGGGACTGAATATACTTCTGACTAATGCAAGAAGTCTCAATATGATAAAAAGATTGGAACTAGAGATTATACTAAAGGAAAAAAAATATAGAAATAGCTGCCATCATGAAGACTTGGTGGAATGAAAGAAACTTATAGAACAAGAATATATCAGGATATAATTTAATATATAATGATAGACTTAACAGAAGAGGAGGAGGAGGAGTGGCATTATATATTAAAGATAATGTTATGTTCAAAGTGATCATTTCTAATATACACCAAGATCCCTCCATAGATATGATTTGGGCTGAAATTACTAGGCAGGATTCTAACAAATTAACTTTAGGCATTTGCTACAGGCCCTCGGATACCACCATACAGAACCATAATTCATTGTTAAACTATACCCAAGAATATGCACAAAGGAAAGATGTCTTACTTAATGGGTGACCTAAATTGCCTAACATTGATTGGGTTAATGTAACTGCACATAATCAGTTGAAAGCTACATTCCTAGATAGTACATTGAGTAATGATTTCTCACAAATGATAAAAGTGCCCACAAGGGGGTCAAACATATTAGATCTTGTTTTAACAAATAATGAACACAGTATAAGGAATATTAAAACATTGGGAGCCCTGTTTAATAGTGACCATAACATCATAACTTTTCAATTAAATACATCTATAGTCCCAATTAAGGGAACTACTATAGTCAAGAATTATGCTAAGGCTGACTTTGTATACATCAACAAAAGGTTACAGCTATAGGACTGCAGAGCATCACCCAATATACTGTAGTTAATGTAAATTTGTTTTGGAAGGAATTAAAGCTATGTTTATTGGACCTAGAAAGCAAATATGTCTCAGATAAAAAGAAAACATACAATAAAAAGGGCAAAATATCAATTTGGTTTACAAAAAAAATCAAAAAAGTGATTAACTATACAAATACAATCTATAGAGCAATGAAAAAAGATAGCAATGCATTTAATAGATATAAATATAACTTGGCTTTAAGTACCTGCAAAAAAATTACTTAAACATGAAAAGAATAAGGTAGAATTCAAAACAGCATATACAAAAGATAATGGCAAGGCCTTCGATGCTTATGTTAATAACCAACATTATGACAGATCATTAGGACCATTACTAAACGACGGAACTAAAGTTAGTGAACCTGAACAAATGGGCACCATTTTTAATGACTTTTTTGCTTCTGTATACTAGGAAAAAAATATATCTACACAACACAATTTGATCGAAGGCATTCAACATGTAATTTGAACATAACTTCAGAAGAGATCATGGAGCAGTTGAATAAAGTTGACATTCATAAATTGTCAGGACCTGATGGATTGAGTACAAGGATATAAAAAGAAGCAATAACATGGATAGCTGCCCCATTAGCCACCTTATTTAAGATATCATTGCAGACAGGGGATATCCTGGATGATTGGAGAAATGCTATAATAATACCCTTATACAAAAAAGGCAGTAAATTAAACCCGTCAAACTATAGACCAATTAGCCTTATATGCATTGTATGCAAAATAATGGAAACAATTATTGAAAATAGGCTGGAAGCAGAACTACAAAAGAACAATTGTTTAGATCACAATCAGCATGGCTTTAAAAAAGGTAGGTCATGTGCAGCCAATCTATTGGTCTTTTATGAGAAGGTTAGTCAGGCACTTTCCAACAATCAGCCCGTGGATGTAATTTTTAGATTTCAAAAAGGCCTTCGATAAAGTTCCTCATGCATGTATAATTAACAAATTAAACTCTTTAAACACAGATAATACATTACTAAGATGGATTAATAAATGGCTGTATAATAGGACTCAAGCAGTAAGGATAAGATAAAGTATATCTGGGACAAGGGAGGTCACTAGTGGGGTTCCCAAGGGCTCTGTCCTGGGACACTCACTTTTTACTATATTTATATTAGATCTTGATAACAGCATTACCAATTGGTCTGCTAAATTTGCTGCTGACACAAAACTGGGTGCATTAGTACAAACTAATATTAAAATTGAGAAATGTAAAAAAGATCTCTTGGCAATAGAAACATGGGCCATTACTAATGACATGAGTTTTAACACAAGCAAATGTATAATTTTATACATGGGCAAACATAATAAATCCATAGATTATATACTAATGGGCAAAATATTAACAAAAATTAAGAGTGAAATCCACTTGGGGGTATTAATTATTAATGATTTTCAGTTTGGAAAACACTGTACAAAAGTAGTAAAAAAACAAAAACAAATTATAAGTTGCATAAAAAATGCATTTGTTTCTAGGGATCAACATCTTATTAAAACAATGTACACATCCTATGTAAGGCATCACCTGGACTACTGTTAAGTGGTCTGGAGTCCTCATTTGAAGAATGACATTTCTAGTATAGAAAAGGCTCAGCATAGGATAACTAGACTAGTGAGAGGATTTGAGGATATGGTATACAAGGATAGATTAGGAAGGCTTGACTAGTACTCTCTCTCGAGAGGAGAAGATTAAGAGGTGACATGCTACAGATGTACAAAATCATCAGAGACCAGGAATTAAGGGATAGCATGGGTTTAAGATTATGTAATAATAAAACTAGACTGAGATGTCACAATCAGCAAATACAAGTGTTTTACCGTCAAAACAACAACAGAAGAGGATATCTCACTTTAAGGGCTGTAAAGGTCTGGAATTCATTGCTAGAAGAAGTAGTTGAAGCAGCAACATTGAATGTATTCCAAAAGATATTAGATACACTTTTACTAGATAGAGGGAATTGAAGCCCCGCTCTGGTGGGAGACAGGTTTTATGGGCATGTTGCCTTCTCCTGTCTAGACAACCTAGTATTGAACCTAGTGCTGAAATAGATGTACACCCAAAAAGACATATACTGTATTCAGTATATGCAAAATTTAAGACAAGCAGTTGTATACTCACTCTGTGCATGAAGGAGTGTCCATGCTTCAAATGCCAGTCTCAGTTTATCTCAACTTTTAATAGGCAGTATTGATAACACTATGTTAATTTTCAAATACTCTCTATTGTTACAGTGTTACTGATTATGGTCCATTCCTCTCTCTGCCACAATTGTTGTCCTCCTGTATAGTCTTAGTAGTGTGTTAATCTCCTGTTCCATCTGGAGTATGGGAGTGAAAATGATTTTCCTCCTCTAATAACAGGAACTAAGGGGGAGCTATTTAGGCTGCTGGTTACTGTGCTATAATCCAATGCCTTATATTTTTTTCCAAAATGGATTTTTATTTCTTATGTGTATAAGTATTACTTTCCACTTTTTTTATTCCAATTAAAAAATACTTCCTGAAGAATAATTAATGGTGTCTCTTTCAAACTTAGCTATTAAAAACAATCTTTTTGGTCTCTTCAATCACCTTCTTTTAAGTAACCTCAGTGTCCAAAATCAGTAATTTAATATTCTGCCTTGATGCAGTAAGCAAACAGTCTTCCCATTTGTTCATAAACTGGGTTACAACTTGTCCTGATACTGGGCTTTTAATTAAATGCAACCCTCTTAACACTTGATTCACCTTAAGGTTTGCTTTCAATGAGGCATTTCACCTAAGCAAGTGCCCAGACCTCCAGACTGCTCTCTCAAACTGACTGTGGGCCTAGCACAATAAGGGCCACTAGTTCCTTCTGTATCCACACCATAAGTGTGATCTGTAAACAGAGGGCTTACCTCTTCAGGAAACATAAAAACAAGATCTAGTTAAGGGGTGCTGACACATGAAGCTCCCAGTGCTGTGACAATATCTTCTTCAAACAACATTTTCCAATAAATATTCTACAAAAATCAGAATTTATCTTTGATACAATGTACTGTGCTGGCTTCAACTGCAGTGCAATTCAAAATACAAAATGAAGCCACTTCCAAGAATAGGTCATTCTCTGGTTCAGTTGCAGAACATAGGAAGGAAGAGAAAACTGGCACTGGCCAGATGTATGTGTGAAATAACAGGCAAAACACAAAAACACAGAGGATAAGTTTTACTTTCAAAAGGTGCAATTATTTTGCTCAGTTATACACCAACACCAGAGAAATAACAGCAGACCCCATTTACATGCTGAGCTTCCTAACACATTTCATTCAGGGATACACTTTCTCAAGTAATACATCTCCAGTGTCTCTATCTAACATATATTTACAGTTTTTAAAGGAATGGGAACATAGAAAGCTAAATGAGTGAATCAATAGCCCAGTCATACCCATAAAGTGCTTGTGCACAATTACATGAGTTATGCCATTAAAAACAAATGAAACTGATAAGAAGAACTGGCATATGCATGTTATCAAACAGTTATAATACCAGTGCTCCCTACCCCAATAGTTGCTTCAAAGCTTGCAATTCATCTAAGTTAATTTAATTGTATTGCTTTGTCTTCATTTCATCATTTTAACATTTTAAAAGGATTGTTGGCCTCATCATGCAGCTGAATCATGATTAGTTAAATCACCAACAATGACATTTTTAAAATCAAATACATATGAAAGGTAATGAAATATCTGTGTATAAACCAGAGCTGAGCTTACTAAACCTTTTATATTGCCATACAAACAAGAGAGGTGTGGCCTTCTCCTAATTAGTAAGCTTCCCAATGGTCACCCATGAGTTTCTTATGGTCCAGAGCACACTATATAAAAGATGAAGCTAGTGAGTGGTTTCCACACAAGAAAGAGAAACAGGTAGGACCTCAGCTCATTTTGGCATGTTAACATTTTAACTGCAGGTACTTGACTGAAGAAGGGGTCACCTTATCATTGGTAGTTAGGCTAATCATGATCTGGCTGAATAAAGAGATCAAGAACCCTTTAGCAATGTATAAACGATCAAATGAATTCAAAGTAAGAACATGAAATTAACTTGAACTGCAAGCTTTCAAGCAGCTTCAGGGAGAGCACTGATACTACAATAGGCTAGGATAGGAACTTTATTTATAAAGCACCTTTCCATAGTTCAAAGTGCTTTACACTACAAATGAATTTAAATTAAAAATAATACATCATAGCAGTAGTAAATTTCTATTCACATTATACATTAAACATATGCATATTCCACGGAGATTAATGGAGCTTATTAGTCTCCTGAGAAGTCCAGGCAGATCATTACTTGATATTACAATGTTCCTGTGAGGGAGCAGAACAGATGGTTTTTGGGACAACATTCCAGAGTCTTGGTGCAGCTACAGAAAATGTGTGGTCACAAGCAGATTTTAATTTTGATAATGTGACTAACAGAAGCCCCTGGGTGTCTAAGCAGATAACTTTGGTACCCTGATTATCCTTCTGACAAGTTGACAGTGATTCATGAATGTTGAGGAGCCCAGTAGTACTATAACTGTTTGATTCTGCTTTAGGTCACACACCTGGAGATCCCCTTCAAAATGTAAGACAAATGTATAACAAAATGTGATAAAATGACTGTGTGTTAGCTAGGGTTGAGCTTGCTAAACATTTATTATTTCATATATGTGTTATCCCCCATCATTCTAGGATACATTCAAAGTGTGCACAGATACACTTATGCTAAAAAGTAAAAAAAATAATTGCATCCGATATTTTGATAATTTGAAATCATACAAAATACTGCCACAATTCCCTTACCTCTAAAAAAGAAAATACAGACACTGTAACTGATGAATATTCATCATGCAAATATTTATGCACCTAACTGCCATGATAAATATAAAATGGTTGTCAAAATCCATAATATTAACATATCAATACCTGAAAGGAAGAATGATAGAGAGTATTCCATCGACAATTTTAGTAGTACAGTAACGCTGCCAAAAAAGTTAACAAATAAATATGACCCTGCATTATACAGTACAGTTCAGTTGAATAGTAGAAAGGAAAGAAATGCCCATTATTGGTCAAAAATTAATTTCTAGGCTGGCCTCCTTACTTGTTTGATTTCTGTTGCATTATGGTCACCTCCTTTTGCTGAAAGAGGGAGAGTTAACAATAACTGTATGCATACTGAAGCAGAAGATCACAGAAGGAGAAACAAATCCTAACTGGTACAAGTATGGGGACTCACATTTCATATAGTCAGCTGGCTAGCAAAAAAGAGGAAATTATAGTCACATTTAGGACATGAACTGATTACAATTTGTTGTTTGTAAATGATAATAATCTTTTCACCTACAGGTTGGTGAGTACAGTACTTCACTGCAGCAAATCCTATTGAGTAGTGCTGTGCGGAATGCAGAATTCTTCTGGTGAAATTAGCATGGAATGACCATTCCGCTGGCAGAATTTCTGCCAGAATTTCACTGGTTGTTCTGCAGAATTCTGCCTGCTGCAATCTGTGGAATAATATTCTGTGTAACATCATTTCTTTCATGGAAAATTATTCCACAACCATTTCCACAGAAAATATTGAGATCCGTAGAACAAAAGTCTGTGGTAATGTTGCAGAAAAACTCATTCAACATTGTTCTGCCACAGAATTCCACCATTCCATTTCTGGCAAAATTAGGCAGAATTCTGTGAAATTTCAAAAATTCTGCAAAATTTCCTTTCTCCAGAATTTGAAAATTCTGCATAGCACTACTAGTACGTTAACATTTTACTGTCTGACTAAGTTCCAAAAAAGACTGGTGGATCCCTTAGGAAAGCTTATTGTTTTGGGCATTGGTTAATTGACTCAGTCTCTGGTGAAATTAGTAGATATGTGTCTAAGTGAAATTGTTATGGACTTACTTTGAATGTGTATGACAACTGGATCATGCAAACAGAAATATGAGGTTTAGTATTGCTTTTAGCCAATCACAAATTAATTACTGGATATCATTATTAAAAAGACAGCAAGGGAGTTGTTGAGGAAGATCTGTTCAGGAAGCCATTAGACAGAAAGACCCTTTTCCTGGTCAGCATTTGCAACCCCTGCTATACAATTATGGGTACCTCACCTTCATTCACAAGTCCCTAAGTGTGTGGAACTCCCTGCCACAGTTTCCATGCCTGGTAAAGGGCACCTTTCCCGACAATACAAAAGTCATTGAATGGGTTATTTTGAGTCTTGTTTGGGCTAAACCTTGCTGCCATCATTCTGGAGGTATAAAGTAGGTAGCAACAACTGTGAGCTTCTGCTCCTATACCCTCTGCAGTTGGCTTTACCTTGCAGTTGAAACTTTGTTATGCCTATGTAAACTTACAATGCATTGTAAGTTGTACATTGTATCTAGCACTGTTTATGTATGTAACATTTTTGCTAGTCATCAGATGTTTGCCTTAATATGGAACCATTGCAAATGAATTATGTTCAATGATTTTCATCCTGAATAAAATAGAATAGAATTGAACGGGTATCCCTGAGAGCCAATTTATTACACCCCCTTAAAATGCAGCATTGCAGTGACTATGAAAGTAGAACAGACAAGCTAAGTAGCAGGATGATATATCATGGCTATACACAGAGAGATATTACCCAAGCAAGGGAGTGTGTGAGAAATATGGAAAGAGAACTCTTAGTACAAGAATGGTTAGGAATACACTCATTGAAAGGAAATCCTGTTTTGTCACTGCATATACCCCTTGCTCAATGGAATAACTGGCATACAGTGCTGATCCTACTGTTAAAGAGATTGCACATGCACCACTGAGCATGTTTTTTTTGAAAGAGAAGAAATTGAGAGGTCTCATTGCCTACTGTATATATTCCAAGGAAGAGAGACCACTGATGTGGCTACCAGATCATACAACTATTGGTTACAAATGTGGACAGTGTAAATACTGTAAGTGACTGCCTGTGCAGAATTCTAAACAGGAAAACATGTACCAGTTAGGGGGTTTATCACATGTGCAAAACAGTGTATGATCTATTTTGTAACCTGACCTTAAAATGGCTTATACATTGGGATAACTGTTAGGCAATTTAAAGTGGGAGGAGAAGAACATGTTAGCGTTATGGCACAGGGAGACCAAGAGAATGATTTAGCTCATTGAACATCAGCTGCTGATGGAATTGGCAGAAATAAGTAGTACTTGTGGGCATAGTCAAACAATGAAACCAAAAAGAGGTGATGCCATGAAGGACAAGATCTGGTCAGAGCTGATATGGCTGTGGAGAACTTTTGGGATGCTTTTGCCCATTATTTTTAATGAATTCTCACAATGCAGATCTGTGGAGAGGCAGTTTCAATGTGGTCTTCCTTTTACACATTTTTACAATGTGTTTTCCTAGAATATGCCTGCTGATTGCTATATATTTGGCCTAGACAGTTCACAGAAGAAATGGCATCTTATTTTCAATGGGTCTCTACAGCTACACAATATTATGCTGCATTGTGTAAAATCAGAACACACTAAAAACAATATTTTACATCTGGGGGGATATATTAAGTGTTGGATTGATGCACAAGCAGAAAGACGCATTGCACAAAGAGGGTGCATCAGTTGGCACTGATACAACATTCAAAAAGAATGCACCACCAGTACAGGGTGTGCATACAGTGAAGCCCAACAGGATGAAGTGTAGCACTGCAGAATTCTGCAGTAGAGTTACTGCAGCAAACAATGTAATTTCAAAGGGAGTTTATCCCTTTTGTCATGCAGTAAACACCTGTGACACTGCGCTTCATCCTGGTGAACTTCATCGTTCCTGTTGAAAATGTGACCCTGGACTGGAGTTGTAGTACAGGTGGGCACCAAGTCAGGTGCATCCAGGGTGACCCTGACTGAATACCTTCCGGGAGGAATGTGTGGCACATACTGGTATGCACCACAGCCTCCATGAGTGATATTCAGCCTAGGAATGCAAATGAACTAATTGAGCATGCTGGGTGCAAAGGGGCCTTATGCATGCTCATTACCAGCCCACTTACATGTTAGCATGGGGATGAATACACCGGAGCAGCTCTCGCCCCCAAGCCTTGACCCCAATTACTCCCATGTGGGGCAGGCCCTAAAGTCTCTGGTGGTATAGTAGCACCCCCCCATTCCACCAGCCCTGATTGCACTGGAGTCCAAGATCTATTGGTTCCAAATTGTATGGACACCAATTCCACCTCTAATTGCAGCTGAATACACCCACAGTCCATGTCTGTAGTGTAGTGGCCCCTGCTTCCCCTCAACAGTGCACAGACAGCCCCCTTCCCTGCCCTTCCAGCCCATCCCATTGTGAATACTGGCTCTGTAATAGGATCATACCACTTTGTTGGTGGGTGGCAGAGCACTTGCAGTAGGATGCTGGAATGTGTTATATGTAGACATGAGCTGTGTGTGGGTGATAACACCCAGTGGCCTTACTCCTCAGGCACTCACATGCAGATCCATCTTCCCAGTGCTATTGCACTGCTCAGTGTGGGTGATGGCCAATGCTGTACCCACTCACACAGGTCCCAAAACAGGCATGTTACAGCCAATGTCCCATTCATTTGTACAATTGGGGAGTTGTTAATGAACTATCTATAGCCTGAAGCATACACTGCAAATGGCATTACAGGATACCGCACCCCATGGCACCTGGGATATTTCAGAAGTCCAAGGGGGGTGGCATGTTACACAGGGGAACGGGGAGAGTGTGAACTTGCAGCAGTGTATGACATCAGAAAGATACAGCATTGACAAGGCATGCATTGGAGGTATGTAAATTCCCTCTTCAGGTTGCCAGGGATGTACACATGGCTGCATACACTGGTGGATCCGTAGCTGGCATGGTGCCCCCATGCACAGTAGCCTGTTGGGTCATTCCAGAGTGCAGATCCCCAGCCTGGATTCAGTGCAGTCAATTGCTGGCCATGGCAGGGTGTGGAGGGCAGTGCCAGTCTTTGCAACAGGTTGGGTATGGGGGAAGTGAGGGTGTCTGTGTATAGAGGCAGTGGATGGGAGTCCTCTAGACTATGGATATGGACCATGGTTTCCTCTGGTGAAATTGGGTCTGGGGGGGGCCCTACACTATGGAACTCTTCAGGGATGGAGTTGGCTAGATTGGGGATGGAAAGTGGGTACCTCTAATCTACCGGGGCAGCCAAGCTGCTGTGCACCTGGGTACACATCTGCAGCCTACCTGTGGGTGGCTGACTGGGTTATACCACCTATTCATATCCTAACTCTGGTGCCCTGGCCCAATCCCTTGCAGCCGGTGCATCCTGCACATCTGAATATTGCACTGTTGTGCAATGTTGGAGCTGTGTGGCACATCTCCCTTTTCCACCAGGATGCATTGCATATCTCCTTTGAATAGGGGGGCACTGGACATGGTAGCCTGAATACATTATAAAAAATGGTAAAACCATGACCCCACTGAAAACAAGATATTGCATCTTCTCTGGGACAACCTGAGTAAATACAGTACAAAAATGTGTAAATGAACATCCCTGTGACAATGAGATGTAGCATTTCCCCTGCCCTGTCTAGGATACAAAATATAGAATAAGAAATATTCAGTGCTTCCAGATCCAAATAACCATTACTCTCTAAGAAGCCTTCATTTCCCTGTGTTTTCCCCACAAAGGCAGAATGAAATCCCTGTATAAATCCCTTTAAATGTTTCCATAAGCCACTGGTTCTTTATTTATGACTTTGTTCTTTATTTATTATATCAGCAGCCTTTTTATTAGGAAAAGAGCTCTGATTTGCTGTTCAGTATTACTACTATATGTCACAATGGCTTTGGAATGATTTGGATTTATATGCTATGCATAAGGCATAATGGGGGACTATATAAAATACGAACATATGAACATATGAACATACAAATGTGCCAGCAGAAACAGACCACCCAGTCTATCTAAGTCTGCTCATGTGTGCAGCCAAGACCCCTAGTTTGCAGCTTAACTATCATGAATTATACTCAAAATTAGTAATCACAAGTCAGACCATCTTTCAAAAGATACTAGTAATGTCTGTAAACAAATTTATTTCAAAGATATTTCCATATATATATATAGTATAGCGGCATGGTAGTGCCACTATAGTTAGGGTTGAGTACCCCATTTAAGATTAAAGTGTGAAATTTTGCAGCTTAATAACTCTGCCAGCATATGACAGATTTGCCAGAAATTTAGCACTCATAGACTGAACAGATTCAAGAAAGTATGGGACCCCTTCCATACTTTGTTCTTGATCCAGAATACCACAGAGTAAGGCTCTCCTTCGTGGTGACGTAGAAACATAGAAACATAGAAACATAGAAGTTGACGGCAGATAAGGACCGCAAGGCCCATCCAGTCTGCCCATTTCTTTTTCTACCTTTCAAATGTGCCATTGGCCTTTGCTCTGTCAGTGACCTATCTATTCGTAGTCATTTGTATTGCTCCCTTATGCCTATCCCATGCCTGTTTGAAGCCCTGCACTGTATTCATAGCCACCACTTCTTGTGGTAAGCCATTCCATGCATCTACCACCCTTTCTGTGAAAAAGAATTTCCTCACATTCCCTCTTAATCGGCCTCCCTCTAATCTCATGCTGTGTCCTCTTGTCCTGCTATTTTTCTTATATTTAAACATGTTAGACTCTTTCACCTTGTTTATGCCCTTAAGGTGTTTAAATGTCTCGATCATATCACCTCTCTCCCTCCTTTGCTCAAGGGTATACATATTGAGCTCCGTTAATCTGTCCTCATATGTCTTCTGATGCAGTCCCTGCACCATTTTGGTTGCCCTTCTCTGGACTGCCTCAATTTGGTTAATGTCCTTGTGAAGGTGTGGCCTCCAATACTGCATGCAGTACTCCAGATGGGGCCTAACCAATGTCTTGTACAGAGGGATTATTACCTCCTCTTACGACTTGTGATACCCTACTATACACCCGACACACCCCTAGCCTTACCTACTGCTTTAGAGGTCTGCTTGGATGATTTTAGGTCATCAGTGATGATGATGCCCAAGTCTCTTTCTTCCTTTGTGACTGCTAGCAACTCCTCCCAGCCTATAAGTGGCTTCAGGGTTCTCTTCCCTATGTGCATGATTTTGCACTTCTTTTGCATTAAATCCCAGTTGCCACTCTTCTGACCATTCTGCTAGTTTATCCAGATCTCTTCTCATTCTGCCCACCCCATCTGGATCATCTACTCTGTTGCAGATCTTGGTGTCATCTGCAAACAGACAAGCCTTACCTCTAGTCCATCTCATGAGGTCACTAATGAAGATGTTGAATAGGACTGGCCCAGGACTGATCCCTGAGGTACCCTATTGTGACTTGCATCTCTTCTGACTGTATACCATTTACCACCACTCTCTGTTTTCTGCCAGTCAACCAGTTTGCCACCCAGTTGACCAACTTCTGACCCACTCCGAGCCTACCTAGCTTATTTATCAATCTTCTATGTGGAACAGTGTCAAAAGCTTGGTTGAAGTCAAGGTAGGCGACATCAACTGCTCCCCTTGGTCCACCACTCTGGTTACCCAGTCAAAGAAATCTATGAGATTAGTTTGACAGGACCTTCCTTTGTAAACCCATGCTGTCTTGGATCCTGTGCCCTATGGATTCCAGGTGTTGCACTATCCTTTCCTTAAGGAGTGCCCATAATCTTGCCCACTACTGAGGTAAGACTGACCGGTCTGTAGTTCCCGCCTCCTCCTGCTACCACTCTTGTGGAGTGGGATCACATGAGCCCTTCTCCAGTCTTCTGGGACCTCTCCTGTGCTCAGAGACTCACTAAACAATTCTGCTAATGGCTCTGCTAGTTCCTCCTTTAGCTCTTAA
This sequence comes from Neoceratodus forsteri, assembly GCA_016271365.2. NCBI lineage: Eukaryota > Metazoa > Chordata > Ceratodontiformes > Ceratodontidae > Neoceratodus > Neoceratodus forsteri. The sequence goes on from CM028131.1 coordinate 1,163,702,397, forward strand.
GTACCCTGGGATGTATGCCATCAGGTCCCATTGCCTTATCCACCCTGAGCTTAGCAAGCTCTTGTGGGACCCTTTCTTTTGTGAAGGGAGTAGTGCTCACCTCCCTCCCCTGTGTCCATGATGCTGAGCTGTGGGCCCTGCCCTACCTTCTCTTCAGTAAATACTGAGCAAAAGTATCTATTTAGGATAGATGCCTTTACAGGGTCCTCCCTCACATGCTCCCTTTTCTCCATTAAGCTTAATAGCCCTCTGGACTTTCTCCTTTCACTAATGTATCTATAGAAAGTCTTGTCACCTTCTTTTACTGTTCGTGCTAGTGTTTCCTCAGTTTGGGACTTTGCCTGCCTTACTGCCTTACCTGCTTCCCTTAGGGCAGTTTGGTATGCCTCCCTATCTTCATCCCGCTGTGTTCCCTTATATTTTCTGAAGGCCAGTCTCAATGCTGGGTATGATCTGTGCTATAGAAATAGTAGTGAAAAAAGATCTAAGTTTCATCTGTACCTTTGGGAGGGGGAAGGAATTTAGGGAGGGAGCTGGGGGGTTGCAGGTCTGGTCCCATGTGTACTGTACATATGACTTGTATCTGTTATGGAGGATCTGTCTTGTTTGGTAAAACTCTAATAAACTTTAAATTGAAAAAAAAAAAGAAATTTAGCACGCGTAGAGTAGAACCAAAGATCTCTGGATCTGCCAAGTTTCATACTGATCGGATATACGGTTGCGGAGCTATAAAGCACTGTTCTTTGCTGCATTTCTGCTTTTTTGCACATTCTTTGCTCATGTCTACAGGTCACACGGTTTGTGTGACCAGTCCAAAACCTTCAGGGAACATGCAGCTGGCATTTCCCATGTGTCTTTTGAAGATTTCGTGAAAAAAATATTAAACCATTCAAAAGTTATTCAAAATACAAGTTTCCCATTATAGTCAATGGGAAAAGTTAACAAAATATTCAACAGTGTCACAAATACAGTTTTTAGTGTCGCAAATGACCCCTGTAGTGTTGTGAGTCAGCCATTTTTTTTTTCAGTTACTAGTCACAGAAATGCTTGCCATTTAAATCTGGAACCCTCTAGGGACACAATTCTTTTTGTGTTCACCAAGTCGAGCCCTGAGGATGCAAGCCATGTCTTTTTGGGGGGATAAACACCCCAGAAATATGTTTTTGAAAATTTTGTAAACTGTAGTGTCGCACCTGTGACACTTTGGTGATTTTTTTGCCTAAGTGTCATGATTTGTGACACTAGTTTGTGACACTATGCCCTAAATAACAGGAATTCCTAGCCACCCTACTAAAAAAGAATAATTTGTCCTTTTGGGCTGGAATTTGGAGGGAAGAAAGCTAACATCCCACAGATGTGCCTTTTGGTTGTTTGGTGACAAAATATCACAGGGATGCAAAGTTACGGTACTCCGAAGTTGACTATTTTTCCCTTAGACTAACATTACTGCGTCCGTGGCACCTTTTGGGGACCATATCTCAGAAACGCTTTGAGATACAGACTTTTTGTAGGAAAAATGCTTAGCCCCCCTCAGGGGGCTAAGTGCAAAACTAGCCAGGAAAGTCATAAATCATATGAAATAAAAAAAAATGTACTACGTTGTATGGTTCCTGAAATATAAGCAATATAGTATTCCAAGTACTCATTTTCTGCTTTGAGGCCCATTATTATGCATACATTCTTTGTATTCACTGTGTTTCTCTATGCAGCTTTTGGGGGGGAAAAGGGTGTGCACTTTCATTACTGATACACTTACTGTTTCCACTTGCATTTCCATTACCGTTTGCATTACCGTTTCTGTCTATGCCACCATGTGCGTTAACCTTTGTGTTTTCATTTGCACTTGCATTTGTGTTACAATTACCATTTGCGTTTCCATTACTGTTTCTGTTTGCATTTCATTTTGCGTCACTGTGTGTATTACCATTTGCGTTTGCGTACGTGCTTCCATTTGCATTTGCATTTGTGTTTCCTTTGGCCTCATCATTGCTGTTACCATTAGCATTTACATTTCCAGTTGTGGTACCATGCCCATGCGTGTTACCATTTGTGTTTCCATACGCACTTACGTTTGCATTTCCCTTTGTGTTACTGTTCACTTTGGTGTCATCATTGCTGTTACTATAACTGTTTGCATTTCCAATTGCGTTACCATTACTGTTTGCGTCTTCGTCACCATTTGGGTTTCTGTTGCCCTTAGTGTTTGTGTTTTTGGTTGTGTTTCCATTGTCAATTGCGTTAATGTTTCATTCTATGGCACCATTGCCTTAACCATTTGCATTTCTATTTGGGTTTCTGTTACCATTTGCATTTTTCTTACCATTTGCGTTTCCGTTGGTGTAACCATTTATGTTACTGTTTCCGTTAACGTTTCCATTTCTGTTGCCATTAGCATTTGCATTACCATTTGCATTACCATTTCTGTTTTCATTAACATTTATGCTTGTGTTTCTCTTACCGTTTGTGTTACCATTTACCTTTGCATCACCATGTGCATTACATAGAAACATAGAAGTTGACGGCAGAAAAAGACCGCAAGGCCCATCCAGTCTGCCCATTTCTTTTTCTGCCTTATAAATGTGCCATCGGCCTTTGCTCTGTCAGTGGCCTATCTATTCATACTCATTTGTATTGCTCTCTTATGTCTATCCCATGCCTGTTTGAAGCCCTGCACTGTATTCATAGCCACCACTTCTTGAGGTAGGCCATTCCATGCATCCACCACCCTTTCTGTGAAAAAGATTTCCTCACATTCCCCTTAATTGGCCCCTCTAATCTCATGCTGTGTCCTCTTGTCCTGCTATTTTTCTATATTTAAACATGTTAGACTCTTTCACCTTGTTAATGCCCTTAAGGTGTTTGAATGCCTCGATCATATCACCTCTCTCCCTCCTTTGCTCAAGGGTATACATATTGAGCTCTGTTAATCTGTCCTCATATGTCTTCTGAAGCAGTACCTGCACCATTTTGGTTGCCCTTCTCTGGACTGCTTCAATTTGGTTAATGTCCTTGTGAAGGTGTGGCTTCCAATACTGCACGCAGTGCTCCAGATGGGGCCTAACCAGTGTCTTGTAAAGAGGGATTATTACCTCCCTTTTAAGACTTGTGATACCTCTACTAATACACCCTAACACCCCCCCTAGCCTTACCTACTGTTTTAGAGGTCTGCTTGGATGATTTCAGGTCATCAGTGATGATGATGCCCAAGTCTCTTTCTTCCTTTGTGACTGCTAGCAACTCCCCTCCCAGCCTATAGGTGGCTTCAAGGTTTCTCATCCCTATGTGCATGATCTTGCACTTCTTTGCATTAAATCCCAGTTGCCACTCTTCTGACCATTTTGCTAGTTTATCCAGATCTCTTCTCATTCTGCCCACCCCATCTGGATCATCTACTCTGTTGCAGATCTTGGTGTCATCTGCAAACAGACAAGCCTTACCTCTAGTCCATCTGCAAGGTCACTAATGAAGATGTTGAAGGGACTGGCCCCAGGACTGATCCCTGAGGTACCCCACTGTGACTTGCATCTCTTCTGACTGTATACCATTTACCACCACTCTCTGTTTTCTGCCTGTCAACCAGTTTGCCACCAGTTGACCAACTTCTGACCCACCCCGAGCCTACCCAGCTTATTTATCAATCTTCTATGTGGAACAGTGTCAAAAGCTTTGCTAAAGTCAAGGTAGGTGACATCAACTGCTCCCCGTTGGTCCACCACTCTGGTTACCCAGTCAAAGAAATCTATGAGATTAGTTTGACAGGACCTTCCTTTTGTAAACCCATGCTGTCTTGGATCCTGTGCCCCTATGGATTCCAGGTGATGCACTATCCTTTCCTTAAGGAGTGCCTCCATAATCTTGCCTACTACTGAGGTAAGACTGACTGGTCTGTAGGTCCCTGACTCCTCCCTGCTACCACTCTTGTGGAGTGGGATCACATGAGCCCTTCTCCAATCTTCTGGGACCTCTCCTGTGCCAAGAGACTCACTAAACAGTTCTGCTAATGGCTCTGCTAGTTCCACCTTTAGCTCCTTAAGTACCCTGGGATGTATGCCATCAGATCCCATTGCCTTATCCACACTGAGCTTAGCAAGTTCTTGTAGGACCCTTTCTTTTGTGAAGGGAATAGTGCTCACCTCCTTCCCCCCTGTGTCCATGGTGCTGAGCTGTGGGCCCTGCCCTACCTTCTCTTCAGTAAATACTGAGCAAACATATCTATTTAGGATAGATGCTTTTACATGGTCCTCCTCCTCACATGCTCCCTTTTCTCCATTAAGCTTAGTAATACCCCCTCTGGACTTTCTCCTTTCACTAATGTATCTATAGAAAGTCTTGTCACCTTCTTTTACTGTTCACGCTAGTGTTTCAATTTGGGACTTTGCCTGCCTTACTGCCTTCCCTGCTTCCCTTGGGGCAGTTTGATATGCCTCCCTATCTTCATCCCGCTGTGTTCCCTTATATTTCCTGAAGGCCAGCCTTTTGGCTCTGACCTTTTCTGCTACTGTATTTGAGAACCAAAGTGGTTTCCTTCTTCTTTTGCACTTCCTTTTCTGTCTAACACAATGGGATGTTGCTTTAAGTATTGCATCCTTAATGCTTTCCCACTTTGCCTGTACCCCCTCACCTGTGTTTCTTTTGCCAGGGCTAGCTTAACTCTGTTAGCCATCTTATCAAAGTCAGCTCCTCTGAAGTCCCATATTTTTGCCTTGGAATGTGATGATTTAGATGTAGTAGCCAAATTGAACCATACCATGTGATGGTCACTGGCCCCCAGGTGACCTTCTACCTGGAGATCTGTGATCTCTTCCCTGTTAGTCAGTATTAGATCTAGGATAGCCCTGTCTCTTGTGCGTTGTTATACCAGTTGTTTGAGGCCCTCCCCCTGCAGGGAATCCACTATGTGTCTAGTTCTGGCAGATGTTCCTGCTGGTATTGACCAATCTGTATCTGGCATGTTGAAGTCTCCCATTATCAGAACCTCCCCTTTAGCTGTCATGTTTTGTATATCTTCTAACAGTAATGTGTCTATGTCCTCCCCCTGGTCTGGGGGCCTGTAGACAACCCAGTTCTTATGGCTGTCCCATTTCCTGTTTCCAGGGTGACCCACAGTTCTTCTGGCTCCTTATGTGTATTCTGAATTTCTGTAGCTTTGATATTTTCATTGACATACAGGGCCACTCCTCCCCTTTTGCACCTCGGTCTCTTCTGAACAATACATAGCCAGGTACTGAAGTCTCCCAAGTATGGTTACTGGTAAACCACGTCTCATTAATTGCTACTATGTCCAGTTTAGCCTCTGACATTATTGCCTGCAGGACTGGGATCTTATTTCCCAGGCTGTGAGCATTTGCGTACATGATTTTCCATTGGCCAGATTTCAGTGTGTTAGTTGTTGGGTGAGGTGTGGCATTACCCTTGTGCATCGTATGGGGAGACAAACCTTTTTTCTTACCTGGTGATGCAAATGAACTGCAAACATGCTGAATCCCTGTTTGACCACTAGCTGAGGGGGGGTTGGGTGTTCTTCAAATTCGATGTATGGGGTGCTGCACCACTCTCCCCATTTGCTAGTTTAAATATTCTGAAAAGACGTCAAACTTCTGCCCCAATGCACTGACTCTCTCCTTAGTCAAATGCAGTCCATCAAATTTAAAGAACTTTCGCTCCCAGAATTGTTGCCAGTTCCCTACAAATCTGTGTCCTTTTTCCTGGCACAAGCCCTTGAGCCACGTGTTTAGCTCCCCTATCTCCTCTTCTCTGACCTTCCGTCCATCTGTCCCCCTTTCCCAGACTGGCAGGATTTCAGAGAAGGAGATGCCGGATGAAATGGATGATAGTTTGTCACCCAGCCTGGTCAGGTGTTCCTTGGTCTCCACAACTGACTGGCTGGTGAGATGATTAGTCCCTATGTGTACTAGGACATCAATGTTTTCTCCTGCTTTGTGAACAATTTTAGCAATGTGGTCAGTGTCTCTCCATGCTGATTTACCTGGGAGACATCTGACCATTACCCCTGGCTGGAGATGGGTATCAACTCCCCGAATCATGGAGTCTCCTATGATCAGAAGTTTTTTGGATTTCCTTTTTGCTTTTTTTGTTTTGGTTCCTGATTTGGGTGAGTTTTGTTGTGCTAGTTCCTGTGCTGCAGTGTCCTGCTCTGCAGTGTCTTCTGCCTCTTTGATTTCAGAGATAGAGGCAGATACCTGTTTGTAGTGTTTATATGGTTTTTGGAGGTAATATGTTGGAGAGCAGAGAGTGATGGGGCACCCGATTTGCCCCTCCTAACCACCTGCCAACCTCCTGGACAAACTACCCTCTGCTGTTGAGGTTTTTCTGTTGGATGCTTGGGAAATGACAGGTGGTTCTTATAATGTATTTCCTCTTGAATATAAAATTTGAGGTGTGCCATATCTGCCCATGCTGCCAGAGCTAAGCCCTAAGATCTCCAATGGCCCAGCATGTAGGACAGTGTCCTAAATCCTGTAAGACTGTCCTTCTGAAAATTGTTCCATAGTACCTGCAGTTAATGATATCCATTCCAGATAAGTTGCTGGGTTTATAACCTAGTCAGAGTAATCAGAAGGAAAAAAATGCAAATAATGGTGTGATTGTGTTTTGTTTTTGTTTTACTTGTTATAACAAGTTAAATTACTAATGCCCCTGTAAATGAGCTCACCTTGTGGATGCCCCACTGATCCACCCCTTCCTGCTCTGTCACAGGAAATGTCACAACTGTGGTACCGTATAAAATGAGTGTAGTGTGGGGTGGTTGGGGATGGGGGTGGGTGGCTGGGCCTTTTCCCTGCCGAAAAAGAAGAACCATGGACCAAAGAACAAGGAGGTAAGAGCAGAAACAATCAGTCAACAACAAATACAGTAACTCTGAAAGCTTATCCTAATGTTAGATAAAACTGTAAAACCTGTAAAACACCACCTGTAATAATTTCAGATAAGATATACGCTGTAAGAAACACTTTGCTACAGAGAAAAATAAAACAATGAAATGTTAGCAACAAACCGTAGCAATCCCTGTGAGTAAAAAATAAAAACAACACCACACAGTAAATCTGCTTAGCCAAAAGAAGTCTTAATCCTTTTCCCTTGCTCTGGTAAGTTTCTCTACTCTGCCTTTCAAGCCGTCTTAGAAGGAAAGAGCTCAGGTGAAGCTAGGTGCCTTGGCCAGCAAACCAAGTCTTCTACCTCCAAGATATCAACTAACCTGACCTTTTAACCCTTCTTTCTGTTGGAAATTACTGACAGTTTGCCAGCTCCACCCCCCACATACACACCTAATCCTTTGGAAGAGCTGTGGGAGGAAAGCAATTAGCTCCTTCAATGTGAGAAGGAGACGGAAACACCTCTGAGACAACAAACCTTTTCAACCCAAAAAAAAAAATCAAGAATAAAATAAAAGTGTCAAACAGTAATTTTGCTTAGCCCAATGATAAAAAATTCACAAAAATGTAAGCTCCACCTGTAATAATTTCAGAGAAGATATACCCTGCAAGAAACACTTTGCTACAGAGAAAAATAAAGCAGTAACAGAAGATATACCTTGCAAAAGACAATTTGAATCAGAAGATTACAGCAGTAATCTGTTAGCACACACCTGTAGGCACACCTTGTAATAATGCAGAAGAAGGTATACCAGCAACAATTTGAATCAGAGAAAAATAAAGCAATGAAATGTTAGCAACAAACAGTAGCAATCCCTGTGAGTAAAAAATAAAAACAACACCACACAGTAAATCTGCTTAGCCAAAAGAAGTCTTAATCCTTTTCCCTTGCTCCGGTAAGTTTCTCTACTCTGCCTTTTGAGCCATCTTAGAAGGAAAGAGCTCAGGTGAAGCTAGGTGCCTTGGCCAGCAAACCTAGTCTTCTACAATTACCATTTGTGCTTGCATTTGCATTACCGTTAGTATTACTATGTGACAAAAAATTCAATATTTATAGTGCTCATACTCAAAAAGAAGGGAAATTCATGGCAAAAATCAGTTTAATGCATCAGTTAGGGTTGTTCCACAGTGACAAAAGAGAAGGCATTCGATGTTAGAGTTTCCACCCCCTTGCACCCCACCCCCACCAGACCCATCCAACAGGCATTGGGGTGTGCATTGGGGTCATCTGTCCTAACTCTCAACCCATTTTCCTATTATGCATCACCTCAGCTTGTTTACTCATGGGATGGGGTGAGAGTTAGGACCAATGACCCCAACACACACCCCGATGCCTGTTGGTGGGGGTGGGGTGCAAAGGGGGTTGGGAACCTTAACATTGAATTTCCTCACTTTTGTCGCTATGGAACAACCCTAACTGATGCATTAAACTAATTTTTTTTTGCCATGAATATATATATATATATATATACACACACACACACACACACACAAATGCTATTTTTACATCTTATAGTTGTTAGTTTTCAGACAAATTCTCATAGAATTTTTTCTAGCCACCTGACGGAATCATGAATGAGTTTAGTAAATGTTATTATTTTATCAAGACACTGATCCAGCAACTCAGTAAATACACACTCTGTATATCATATTATAAAATTACAAAAAAACAGTCTTCTGTTTACAGTTTGATCAGGAATTTTATAAATGGTATACGTTAATTTTGTCACATCTATGTTGGTCCAATAAAAGGTATCAGATCATTTGCTTCTGTATCACTCATAGTTTGTCAGTAGTTAATTCATTAGATGAGGTCTCCCTTGCCTAGAGTTTGACTGTTTCTCCACCCCCTCCTCAAACACACACACACACACACACACACACACACACACACACACATATACACTCTTACTATAAGAGATATCAGTAGCTCTTATCTGTTAAGTTTGGGAAGCAGGCTGCAGCCCTTTCTGTCAAAAATAAATTTATGTATTTAGTCTAGGTAGTTCACTGAAGACCTGGCATTTTATGAGATAGGTACTGAAATGTTAAAAACAGTGTAAATCTTTACAACAAATGATGGGAAAGGGTAACATTTATCAGGTATGAATCTTTCTTGAAAGAAATTCATCCCCATTTGAATTAGCAGCAAAAAATGTTTAAATACTAATCATTTAAATGTGCAAGCTCTTGCATTTCAAAGGGGGTAAACAAAGCTCCAGTTTCACAGGCAACCAATATTTAACAAGCTGCTTCAGTTTCCTAATGGCCATCAGATAAGCAGCTTGGAGTTATGTCTCCAACATTCTAAAGAGAAAGAAAGGATTATTTTATTTTAGTTGTCATAGTGATTTTTAGATGTGGAAGAATACATTGAAATGTTCAAAAAATGAGTTCCATGAAACTCCATTTTCAAGCTACAGATAGCAAAATGGCGGTAGGCTCTGCCCACAGCCATAAAAAGTGGGATAAATTATTTTTTTTTTCAATTAGAGCCAAAAGATAGCCAGGCTGGAATGACAGGCTAGAGACAGCACTATTTATTTAATAGTTGTACCAATAATAGGTGGCCAGGCTATTTTCTCCACTTTTTTGTCTAGTAGGTTACCTATTTCAACTGTAGCTCCCTATATTTGTCCTATATTTGACTTATTTCTCCTAAAGTACATGTTTGCTTTAATCTGTTTAAGGTAATTTTTTACTCTTCGTCTTTAGACAAAGGAAGTGGCCATTGTGCAACAGGAATCTTACAAGTAATAAGACTTTCATTACTTTTGTCTATCTATTGTGGGTTCTACTAACATTTTCATCACTACTGTACTCATCTCAGTCAGGGAGGGTCTTGTTTTTTAATTAACATTTAATTTATTTCTTGAATAAATCGTAAGTCACATAACAACAATGGATCTTTAAAAAGTGCCAAAATAGAATCTGATAGGATCAGTAAGATTACAACATGCAAGGGAGAGTCATATTTAACTATTGGGTTTAGGGGGAAATTTTGCTCTACTACTATACTCTGTGGGATATTCAGTTTTATTCTTCCTTTGTTATATTGATATATGCATAGTATGGATCATGTTATCTGTATTGCTATGTATTTTTCATGGCAATTAGTTACACATTTTGTGCATAATGAATATGTCTGTTAGTTTGTATATTTTTCCTTTTTAAATTTATTATAATTGTTGCAGTAAAGTCTATAATTTGGTATAGATGAGATAGTGGGTGCTATCATTATATATATTTTTTTCTTATATTCTTACCATACTTTGTACATGCTCAAGAAATGATTGGGATGACACATGCAGTAGAGCTCATCAAAATGCAGTTGTGTTAGGGATTCTCATCCTTTGGTGGGATTACAGGTGAATCTAGATTTAGTTCAGTTGATCTGGGACTATACTAGTATAAATTTGGCAACTCCTGAGCTGTCTACAACTTCAGACTTAATTTTTACTAATTCAGTAGGGAACATCCTCTCAAGTGGGGTGTTACCAGATGCCATATCTGACCATCAATTTGCGTTCTGTACTAGAAATAGGTTTAGAAGACAAATATGTACTAAACAAATTTCTTGGCATAGCTTTAAAAATTTTGATTATTTTGATTTTATGCAGGAAGTGGGTAGTATAGAATGGGATCGTTTACTTCTTATGCCTACAGTGGATGATGCCTGGGACTTTTTTCAGCAAGAGTTCATACAGGTATGTAATAAACATGCCCCTATTAAATACAGGCAATTGAAATAAAAAAAAAATGATAATTGGTTTTCAAATGATTTGAGAAAGTTTAAAAACATTAGAGACAAAGCTTGGATTAAAGCAAAAAAATCAGGTAAACAAGAGGAGTGGGGAAATTATAAAAAAGTATGTCACTATTATGTTAAAACCATAAGGTCTCATAAGCAAGTTTATTATAAAACCATTTTGGAATCCAAATGCTTAAACCAGCCTAAAGGATTTTGGCATACAGTGAATTTCCTACTAAAAGGACAAGGTACTGAGATCTCCAACACTTTTATAAGTGATGGCCAGACTACTCCTGTGTCTAAACTAGTTGCTGACAAATTTAATGAGTTCCTTGGTAAAATTGGATCTAACTGTAAAGAGGAGATAGATATAGAACAATTGATGCTTAACAAAGATCCTCATTACAAATTCTCATTTTCTTAAATACTACCCCATAGGGTTTTTATGGAGTTATTGAAACTTAATACATCTAAAGCCCCAGGTTTGGATGGTATTCCCTCTAATTTAATAAAGTATGCATCCCCTGTGATTGTGTTCCCATTAGCATATATATTTAACTTCTGTATTGAAACAGGTGTATTCCCAAGGACCTGGAAACAGTCAAAAGTGGTACCTATCTTTAAAGGGGGTAACAAAATATGTGTGGGTAATTATTTACCTATTTCCTTTTTACCACAGGTCTTGGAGATTTTTGAAAAAAATGTGGCCTTACAAATAACAAGTTATCTGGAATCTGAGGGCCTTCTGAATGTAATGCAATCAGGTTTTAGGAAATCTCATAGTACTATGACTGCTTTGGTAAAGGTCACTGGGGACATACAGGTGGCTCTGGACAGGAGGACACCAGTGGGTGCTATTTTTGTTGATCTGTCTAAAGCATTTGATTCTTGGAACCACAGTGTCCTCCTGTCCAGAGCAGCCTCATTGGGGTTGGTGGGTTCTAGTCTTTTGTGGCTTCATTCATACTTGACAGGAAGAACACAATGGGTTGCTCTGGGGAGATGGACTTCGAGTACTGTTCCGGTAGGATCAAGAGTGCCCCAGGGTTCTATTTTGGGTCCTTTATTGTTTAACATTTACATTAATCAATTAACATTTTCAGACCCATTTCCTTTCATTTGTATTCAGATGATACAATTATTTATACTTCAGATGTGACAATAAATAGAATTCAAATTAAACTGCAGGGTGCTTTTAGGGAACTACAAAATGACCTTGAGGAAAGTAAATTGGTATCAAATTTGAAAAAAACACAGTCAATGTTATTTGTTGGTTCTTTATTATTACATGAAGACCCAGTTTTGGAGATTTTTACCAAGGAGGGACACCCAATCCTACAGGTCCAGAGCTATAAATACATAGTCATGTGGCTTGATGAGTCCCTAAACTGGGAAATCCACACAGGTAAAGAATTAAACACTGTAAAGAGAAAATTGGGTGCTTTGTACTGAGTTAGAAATACTATGAGTGTTGAGACGAGGGAGAGGGTAGTTAATGCCATGATTTTCCTTATATTCTATTATGGGGGACTTTATTTATGCTACTGCAAGGAAAATTGATTTGGATAGGTTGGACATGTGTTTTGTGAGATTAGCTAGATTCATTTTAGATACTAAAAAGTTTAAACACAAATGTTTTTTATTTCATTGTCTACAATGGATGAGACCATCAGAATATAGACAGGAACACTTATTAGCTTTTATATATAAACATTGGATTGGTACCTTGCCTCCTTATATCAATGAAAGGTTACTTTTTAGAGATTGATTGGGTTCATTAAGAGCAGCTTTTGCCCTGGAGTTTGTTGTCCCTAAATATAATTCAGTGATAGGTCAATAGTCTGTCCTGTATAGGGGCCCCCTGGAGTGGAAGAAGATCCCAACTGAAGTTAAATATTTTAAGGGGAGACCTTCATGGCTGGGGATTAAATTATGGTGCAGGCAGCAGACCCTGGGCCTAAGGTGTTGTTTCTTAAATTAATAAATGTTCCTTCTTGTTTTTTTTTCCTTCCTGTCAATGAAAATGAAAATGTGTTTTTATGTTTATTTAATGAGTGTTTTAGGACAAATGTTATTGTGATAAGTTATTTTGTTTAAGGTAGCATTTGCTATATGTAAAGTTTATATGTTTTGTTCCTTGTTCTTTGTTTGCTCTAATTAAGAATATTGTTTGTGCAGGACCTCATTGTAGATGAGCTTTAGCGCAATCAAGTGATTCCTGGTTCATATGTTGGTATATGAATACAATTTTACAATACAATACAATACAGCAACATTCTGCTGTAGATTTTCTGCAGGAAACAGGATAATTTCAATGAAAAATAATCCCTATGCCATGCAGTAACCTGTGACATTGCATACATACAGGCAGGCTATACTACATGCATTAGTTCTTCATTTATGAGATTTAATTTTTGTAATTGTATATCATGTGTGATTTTACATATTTATTTTATGGGAATATTTGGGGTTTTGATGCACTCTTTTATCTTGCTATGTTACCATGCCTTTAATTACAATGAATATTAGTTGGATAAGTTTAGGAAAGTGTATTCCTGCATGACATGTGCTAGAGGCTTAGCATGTGAAGCATGTTGCTGTGATTTCTTTGGATTTACTATTGATTTGTACAGAATAATGGAATGGCAGCTTGTGAAAGTAAAACTTAGACTATGTTTATTTCTGAGTGCTGCCTGTTAGCATAATATCATATGTTATGTCTAGCTAGTGCTTTTTCTCTCATCTGACCTTTGGTGTGAAACACAGGGTTCCTGATGGTAACCTTGTACAGCTGATAAAGCTATGGGGCCAGATGGGATACACCCAAGAATACTGAACGAACTAGGGAGGGAACTAGCAGCCGCCTTAGCAGTGCTCAACAAATCATTAAGGAGTGGGGAGGTGCCGGAGGATTGGAAGAGTGCAACAGTAGTGCCACTCCATAATAGTGGAAGCAAGGAACAGCCAGATAACTACTTCTGGTGGTTAGTCTAACATCAGTCATGGGAAAACTGATGGAGTCCCTGCTGAAGGAAAGAGTCATAGCTTTTTTGGAGCAAACTGGTCAGATCAACAAAAATCAACATGGTTTCATGGAAGGGAGTTCCTGCCAGACAAACCTGGTTGAGTTTTTCAATTAGATCACCAAAACAGTGGGTCAGGGTGGGGCAGTGGATGTGGTTTACTTGTACTTCAGCAAAGCTTTTGACTCTGTTCAGCACAGGAGACTAGTCAAAAAACTGGAGAACATGGGAATTGGGCCCAAAGTTACAAACTGGGTCAGAAACTGGTTACATGGGAGAACTCAGAGAGTATTAGTAAATGACACTCTGTGGAGGGGAGGGTGACTAGCAAGGTCCCACAGGGCTCAGTTCTGGTGCCGATCCTCTTCAACATATTCATCAGCGACATTGCAGATGAACTGGATGGAAGGGTGTGCATGTTTGCAGAGGACACCAAAATTGGCAACAGGGTAGACACAACAGAGGGACAACAAAGCATAGAAGCTGATCTCCAAAAACTGGAGGAGTGGTCCAAGACCTGGCAATTGAAATTTAATGCCAATAAATGCAAGGTCATGCACCTGGGAAAGCGTAACCCAGGGAAACTGTACTCAATGGGAGGGGAGCAGCTGGTTGCTACCAGGCAGGAATGAGACCTGGGGTGATCATATCAGATGACCTCAATGTCATTAGACAATGTGAAAAGGAAGTACTAAAGGCTAGTGGTATCCTGGGATGCATAGGGAGGGGTATCACGAGCAGAAGACATGAAGTAATCATGCCTCTGTATCGGTCCTTGGTCAGGCCTCATCTGGAGTACTGTGTCCAATTCTGGAGGCTACCTCTCAGAAAGGACATAGATAGGCTGGAGATGCTACATAGAAGAGCAACAAAGATGGTGCATGGCATGCATCATACACCATCCGAGGCAAGACTGGATGACCTCAAATTATACACCCTAGAACAACAAAGGAATAATGGGGAAATGATAGAAACATTCAAATACCTTGAAGACAACAACAGGGTGCTTTTGCAGAACCTGTTTCAGGTAAAGGACTACAGCAGGACTAGAGGGCACAGCCTTTGAATTAAGGGGGGACGTTCAGAAGCAATATGAGGAAATTCTTCTTCAAAGAGTGAATTGTGGAACCATGGAATAACCTGCTGGAAGGGGTGGTGAGAGCCAAGACAATGGGGAAATTAAAGCAGGCATGGGATAGACACTGTGGGATACACAAGCAGGCAGCTAAGTAGGGGGGTAGGAAGCCAAGAGCAGGCTTGATAGATCATACGGTCCCCATTTGCCAACAACTCCTATGTTTCTATGTTTTTATGCCCTTTCAGTGCTGACAATAATCTTAGTGGAATGAAATGCTTTTTCTATCCATTATTACTGTTTCTTCAGAAATGCTGTCCCAAAATGGCTTGTTAACTAAGAGCATTTAAAAACTTTAGTAGTTCATCTCCAAGTTGGAACATGAATTCCTGCAAGAGAATACATACTGTACTGTGGTTTGTTCCTCATATCTCAGTGAAGGGAGATTAGAATGTGTGACAGAGCATCCCATTATTGCATTCCTCACAGCAACCTCCAATGCCCATACTTTGAACTTGTAAAACAAAAATAGTCACTATTGGGTAACCAAACACTGGAATCATGAATACATATTTTTTTTCAAATGGTGAAACTGCAAAGAAAAGTATTTAAAACTATTTGAATATATAGTTATATATCTCTATCTATCTATCTATCTATCTATCTATCTATCTATCTATCTATATTGCAAAATACTTTGTTAATGCATCAGTTAGGGTTAATGCAACAAAAGTAGGGAAATGTGGTGATAGGGTTTCCAAACCTAACTTCCCACCATCACTCTTCACAGACAAAGAGGCAAAGGGGAGCGGCATTGATGTCATCAACTTTAATGCTCACCCCATTCCATTAGAAAACAAGCTGGGTGGGTGCAGCATGGGAGAATGAGGTGAGCATTAGGGCTGACACCCCAGTGCTGCCCCCGGTGCCTCTTCATCTGTGAAGGGTGGGGTGTTGGGTGTTAGGGTTGGAAACCTTAATGCCACATTTCCCTACTTTTGTCTCTTTAACCCTAACTGATGCATTAATGCAGTTTTTTTTGCAATGTATTTTCTTACTTTTTGAGATAATGTAAGGGTCCTGCACTCCCATTCCTCCATAGATGTGTATATATACTTATCTGTGGACATTTATAGGCCAAGAGTGAAACAGTTGTCATCATTGTCATGTTATTACCCCACATGATGTACCTAGTGGCGAAAAAATTCAAATCCCCACTGAAACATAAATCTGTGAAACTGCAATGCCATTTCTGTGGTGCAAGTGTGAAAACTCATTTCAGCCAGGATTTGAAAAATGACAGCTGTGGTATACATTTGGTGGGGATAATAAGAATTCTGTGTTCCAAATTTGGGGTCAAAATATTTTTAATTGACAAACGTATGAAAGTGCATTGTGCAGTTCCAATGAACCATCATAACCCTGCCATTTTTTGACATTTTGACCCAAAATTTTTAACATGGCCTTTTTCCTTTCACCTCATGAACAATATGACTATCATTATGTAAATCCTGCTTGAAAGGTGAATTTGCCAACTGATCATGAAATCACCTTTTGGTTAGAGTTATGGAATGACAGTTGTTTTGTTCCACAGTAACAAAAGATAGGAACTTCAATGTTAGGGTTACCACCCAGTACCCCACACCCACCCACCTACCAACAGGCATCTGGGTGTGTGCTGGGGGTCATCGTGCCTAACTCTGCCCCATTCTCCTATACTGCACATCAGCTTCTTCACACATGGAATGGGGTGAGAGTTAGGCAAGGCGACCCCAATGTACACCCAGATGCCTATTGGTGGGAGTGGGGTGGCTGTGAAGTGCAAGGGGTGCTAACCCTAACATCAAATTTTCTGTCTTTTGTCACTGAGGAACAACCTAACTGATGCATTAACAATGTTTTTGCAAATTATATATATATATATATATATATTTTATATTTATATATATATGTATGTATTTATCCTGGCTCAGTATTGCCAGTATAGCAAGGGTTGAGTAAGCAATTTAATGTTAAACCTCATATTTTGTACCTTAATAACTTTGCCACCATACCACGGATTTGCCTGAGATTTTGCAAGCATGGTCTGGTACCATAGATCTCTAGATCTGCTAAGTTGCATTATGGTCAGATGTACAGTTGAGGAGCTACTGAACACCAAAAAACGGACTTTTTACATGTTTCTTTGCTCGTGCCCACTGACCACACAATTTGCCTTTTCATCCAAAATCTTCAGGGAAGATGCAGTCTAGGTCACCGATGTGACTTTCGAAGATTTGGTGTACAAATATTAAACCGTTCAAAAGTTATTAAAAAAACAAATGTCCCATTATAGTCAATGGGGAAAAATATATGTGTCTCATGAAAGTTTCGCAAATGCAATTTTACTTTCGCAAATTGCCCTTTTACTTTCATGCTGCAGCCATCTTGTTTTCAGTTAGTGAGAGAGAAAAATCCCTGGTGTTTAAATTTGGGATCCTCTAGGTAAACAGTGCGTGTTTGGTTTACCTAGTCTAGTTATGAGGATGCCAGCCCTATCCTTTTTGGGGGATAACCCCCAGAAATGTCTTTTTAAACATTGGAGAAAAAATACTTTCACAAATCACGAAAGAAACTGCCAAAATACTTTGCAAATACAAAAGTTTCATGCTACTTTTTGCAAAATTTTCGTGATTTGCGAAAGTATTTAAAAAAAAACACATCAAATCTTTGCTTTCACCCTGCAAATGAATGGTTTGGTGTTTTGGGCTGCAATTTGCAGGGTGGCAAGCCCTGGTACAACAGATGTGCTTCTTAGTGGTTTGGTGCCAAAACATTCAAAGGGCCCAAAGTTACAGCATTCTGAAGTTGAGAAATTTTCATTAGGATAACATTGCGGCATCCGTTATACCTTTCGGTACCCGTATCTCAAAAATGAATCGAGATATGGAGTCTTTGCTACCCACAGCTTAGCTCACCTTAAGGTGAGCTAATCTGTGGAAACAAGTTTGGAAATCATATGTTACACCAGCAGTGGAATTTTTTTCCTACCTTCTACGGTTACAGAGATATTGGCAAAAATATGTTCCAATGGTTTCAAGGGTGCCTTTTCAGCCCATATCAGTGCCCATATCTCATAAACTATGCAAGTTATGGATTCAGTCAGTATATGCTGCATAGATGTCTCACTGTAATGTTTATAACGACACTTGATTTTTTTTGTAGCTGCTACGGTTGCCAAGATATTGGGGCATTACTGTTACAAGGGTTCCTTGCCCTATAGGGCTGCTGTATGGCTCCTCACTTAGGTGTGAGTGAGAGCGCAGGGTACAGAAGGCCTGTGCTCCCTCTAACACGTATGACTGAGATTACATGTTCTCAGAAAGAATGGCAAGTTATTGTAAAAGACTCCATTAATTCATAGAAACATAGAAACCATATAAAAACTACAAACATGTATCTGCCTCCATCCCCAAAATCAAACAAAGGGGCAGAGGACACTGCACAGCAGGACACTGCAGCATATGAGCTAGCACAAAAAAACCTACTCACAACAGGGACCAAAACAAACAGAAAAAGCAACACAAAAAACTCTTCTGATCACAGGTGACTCCATGATTCAGGGAGTTGATGCAAACCTCCAGCCAGGGGTAATGGTCAGATGTCTCCCAGGTACTGTACATTGGCATGGTGAGACACTGACTACATTGCTAAAATCATGCAGGAAGCAGGAGAAAGCATCAATGTCCTGGTACACATAGGGACTAATGAACTCTCCAGACGGCCAGGTGTGGCAACCAAGGAACACCTGACCGGGCTGGGAGACAAACTGTCATCCATTTCATAAGGCATATCCTTCTCTGAGATCCTGTCAGTCTGGGACAGGGTGGCAGATAGACAGAAGGTCAGAGAAGGAGAGATAGGGGAGCTAAATATGTGGCTCAAGGGCTGGTGCCAGGAAAAAGGACACAATTTGTAGGTAACTGGCAACAGTCTTGGGAGTGAAAGTTCTTTAAATTTGATGGACTGCATCTGACTAAGGAGGGAGTCAGTGTATTGGGGCAGATGTTTCACGTTTTTGCAGAATATTTAAATTAGCCAATGGGAAAAGAGGTCCAGCACCTGCTACATTGAACAAGAAGAACACCTCTCCCCCCTCAGATAGTGATCAAACAGGAGTTCAGCAGGTTTGTAGTTTATCTGCAACACCAGGTAAGGAAAAATGTCTGGGTCCCCATATGATGGGCAGGGGAAACGCCGGACCTCGCCCAACAACTAATACACCGAAATCTGGCAAATGGAAAATCACATACACAAATGCCCGCAGTCTGGGAAACAAAATCCCATACCTGCAGGCAACAATGACAGAGGCTAAACTGGACATAGTAGCCATTAGCGATACATGGTTCACCAGTAACCACACTTGGGAGATTTCAGTACCCAGCTATGTACTGTTCAGAAGAGACCGAGGTGCAAAAAGGGAGGGGGGGTAGCCCTTTATGTCAATGAAAATATCAAAGCTACAGACATTCAGAATACACATAGGGAGCCAAAAGAATTGTGGGTCACACTGTAAAAAGGAAATGGGACAGCCATACGAACTGGGGTTGTCCACAGGTCTCCAGATCAGGAGGAGGACATAGACACATTAATGTTAGAAGATATACAGAACATAACAGCTAAAGGTGAGGTTCTGTTAATGGGAGACTTCAACATGCCAGATACAGATTTGTCAATACAAGTAGCAACATCCACCAGAACTAGACACACAGTGGATTCCCCACTGGGGGAGGGCCTCAAACAACTGGTACAACAACCCACAAGAGACAGTGTATCCTAGATCTACTAATGACTAATGGGGAAACTCCAGGTAGAAAGTCACCTGGGGGCCAGTGACCATCATATGATATGGTATGGTTCAATTTGACCACTAGAACTAAATCATCCCATTCCAATGCAAACATATGGGACCTCAGAGGAGCCAACTTTGATAAGATGGCCAACAGACTTATGTTAGCCCTGGCAAGAAGAAATATAGGTGAGGGGGTACAGGCAACGTGGGAAAACATTAAGGATGCAATACTTGAAGCAACATCCCATTGTGTTACGGAGAAAAACAAGAGCAAAAGAAGGAGGAAACCACTTTGGTTGTCAAAAACAGTAGCAGAAAAGGTCAGAGCCAAAAGACTGGCCTTCAGAAAATATAAGGGAACACAGCGAGTCGATGATAGGGAGGCATACTAAACTTCCTTAAGGGAAGCAGGGAAGGCAGTAAGGCAGGCAAAGGCCCAAACTGAGGAAACATTAGCACAGACAGTAAAACAAGGGGACAAGACTTTCTATAGATACATTAGTGAAAGGAGAAAGTCCAGAGCGGGTATTGCTAAGACAAAAGGGGATAAGGGAGAGTGTGTTGTAGGACCAAGGAAAAGCATCTATCCTAAATAGATACTTCTGCTCAGTATTTGCTGAGAAGGTAGGGCAGGGTCCACAGCTCAACACCATGGATGCAGGGGGGGGGAGGTGTGCACAAGTTCCTTTACAAAAGAAAGGGTCCTACAAGAGCTCACTAAGCTCAGGGTGGACAAGGCAATGGGACCGGATGGCATACATCCCAGGGTACTAAAGAACTAAGGGTGGAACTAGCAGAGCCATTATCAGAACTGTTCAGTGAGTCTCTGAGCACAAGAGAGGTCCCAGAGGACTGGAGAAGGGCTCATGTGATCCCACTCCACAAGAGTGGTAACAGGGAGGAGGCAGAGAACTACAGACCAGTCAGTCTTACCTCAGTAGTGGGCAAGATTATGGAGGCACTCCTTAAGGAAAGGATAGCACAACACCTGGAATCAATAGGAGCACAGAATCCAAGACAACATGGGTTTACAACAGGAAGATCCTGTCAAACTAATCTCATACATTTCTTTGACTGGGTAACCAGAATGGTGGACCAAGGGGGTACAGCTGATATTGCCTACCTTGACTTCAGAAAAGCATTTGCTACTGTGCCACATAGAAGATTGATTAATAAGATGGGAAAGCTTATGGTGGGTCAGAAGTTGTTCAACTAGGTGGCAAATTGGTTGGCGGGCAGAAAACAAAGAGTGGTAGAAAACAGTATACAGTCAGAAGAGATGCAAGTCACAAGTAGGGTACCTCAGGGCTCAGTCCTAGGGCCAGTCCTCTTCAATATCTTCATCAGTGACATTGCAGATGGATTGGAGGGTAAGGTTTGTCTGTTTGCAGATGATACCAAGATCTGCAACAGAGCAGATGATCCAGATGGGGTGGGCAGGATGAGAAGAGATCTGGATAAATTGGCAAAATGATCAGAAGAGTGGCAACTGGGTTTTAACACAAAGAAGTGCAAGATCATGCACATAAGGAAGAGAAACCTTGAAGCCACCTATAGGTTGGGAGGGGAATTTCTGGCAATCACAAGGGAAGAAAGAGACTTGGGTATCATCATCTTCGTCATCATCACAGATGACCTGAAATCATCCAAGCAGACCACTAAAACAGTTGGTAAGGCTAGCTAGATGTTGGGGTGTATTAGTAAGGGTATCACAAGTCATAAGATGGAGGTAATAATCCCTCTTTACAAGACACTGGTTAGGCCCTATCTGGAGTACTATGTGCAGTACTGGAGGCTGCACCTTCACAAGAACATTAACAAAATGGATGCAGTCCAGAGAAGGGCAACCAAAATGGGGCAGAGACTGCATTAGAAAACATATAAGCAAAGGAGGAAGAGAGGTGATATGATCGAAACATTCAAACATCCTAAGGGCATTAACAAGGTTAAAGAGTCTACCATGTTTCAATATAAGAAAAATAGCAGAACAAGAGGACACAGCATAAGATTAGAGGGAGGCCAATTAAGGGGTAATGTGAGGAAGTTCTTTTGACACAGAAAGGGTGGTGGATGCATGGAACAGCCTATCTCATGAAGTGGTGAATATGAATACAGTGCAGGGCTTCAAACAGGCATGGGGTAGGCATAAGGTCGAAATATAGATGAGTATTGAATAGATAGGCCATTGACAGAGCAAAGGGCAATGGAGCATCCATACAGTACGGTAGAAAAAGAAATGGGCAGACTGGATGGGCCTTGTAGCCCTTATCTGCCTTCAACTTCTAAGTTTCTATGTTTCTTCTATATTACTTTTCAGATACTGTTCAGGTATGAAACTAGCACCATCACATGTTGTTAAACTTCTGCGTCACCTGGAAGTACTCATTAGCAGCAGGTTATTGTTAGCTTTGGATGTTACAGCTGTTGCTTTCACATGTTACTTGTAAACTATACTACAAATAATTACTTTTATTATTAATACCATTTTTTATTAGGACTGACTCACTGCATCAGAAAAATAAATGCCAACATCCAATGACGGTTGGTAGGCTTATACAAATTAATTTCCAAGAAACTGTCTGTGGATAACATACTATGTGTTTCATCACTTCTTCACTATTGAAATATAGGCAACTGCTTAAATCGTGTTATTGCTGTTTGCAACACAAACATTCTTACTGTGGGGCATCACCCATGGTTGCCCAGCAGACATGTGTACCCCCATGGCACTATGATGGTGGCAGAACTCATACAGTTGGTGACCCCATGTTGATAGATGTGTCTTGAAGTACATTCAGAGTTGTACGCTACTTCTGTTACCTGGTGCTGGTTGTCTCTGATTGGCTGTGTTGCCTTAGCCCTTCCCCTGCTTGCATGTGTATGTGTGGGGGGTGGGGTGGAGGGATGAGTGTGGAGTTAGGGTTTTGTACCCTAACAGCACATTTCCAAACTTTTGTCACTGTACTATTAACCCTAACCAATACATTAATGGAGTTTTTCAATATATATATATATATATATATATATATATATATATATAGTGGCAAAAGTAGTGCCACTATAGTTAGGGTTGAGTACCCCATTCAAGGTTAAATGGTGAAATTTTGAACCTTAATAGCTTTGCCACAATTTAATGGATTTGCCTGCAATTTGGCAGGCACATAGTGGTAGGATAGATCTTATGATCTGTCAAGTTTTGTACCGGTCAGATGTACAGTTCTAGAGTTATTAAGTGACATTCTGTAGCGCATTTATGATTTTTTGCGCATTCTTTGCTCGTGCCTACAGGTCACATGGTTTGTGTGACTAGTCTGAAAACTTCAGGGAACATGCTGCCAGGGTCCCCAATGTGCCTTTTTAAAATTTCATGAAAAAATATTAAATGGTTCAAACATTATTCAAAAAACAAGTTTCCCATTATAGTCAATAGGAAAAGTTAACAAAATGTTAGACAGTGTCGCAAATGCAGTTTTTAGTGTGGCAAATGACCCCTGTAGTGTTGTGAGTCAGCCATTTTTTTTTCAGTTACTGATCACAGAAATGCTTGGCATTAAAAATTGGGGCCTTCTAGGGACACAATTGTTTTTGTGTTTACCTCATCGAGCCCTGAGGATGCTAGGCATGTCTTTATTTTGGGGTCAAACATCCCAGAAATATTTTTTTGAAATTTTTGGGGAAAGTAGTGTCATAAAGTAGTGTCACCCCTGTAACACTTTCGTGATTTTGTTTTGCGAAAGTGTTGTGATTTGCGACACTATTGTTCGACACTATTGGGAAAATAACAGGAATTCTTTGCCACCCTGCTGCAAAACACTGGTTTTGTCTTTTGGGCTGAAATTTGGAGGTAAGACAGCCAACATCCTACAGATGTGCCTTTCACTGGTTTGGTGACAAAATATTGCATGGGATGCAAAGTTACGCTGCTCCAAATTTTACAATTTTCCCCATAGGCTAACATTACAGCATCCGCCGCGCCTTTCGAGGCCCTTATCTCGGAAATGCTTTGAGATACAGACTTTTTATCTGAAAAGTGCTTAGCCCCCTTACTAGTGGACTAAGTGCAAAACTAGCTGGGAAAGTCATAAATTTTATGAAATTAAAATTTTTTTTCTATGTCGTACGGTTCCTGAGATATAAGCAATTTAGTATTCCAAGTGTTCGTTTTCTGCTCCGAGGCTCATTATTATGCATACATTCTTTATAGTCACTGTGTTTCTCAATGCAGCTTTCGGGGGGAAAAAAGGGTGTGCATTTTCAATATTGTTACAGTTAGCGTTTCCTCTTGAGTTTCCGTAACTGTTTGCATTACCATTCCAGTCTACGCCACCTTGTGTGTTACCCTTTGTGTTTCTGTTTGTGCTTGTGTTTGCATTACTGTTAACATTTCCATTTCCATTACTGTTTTTGTTTGCGATTCCTTTTGCATCACTGTTTGCATTTCCATTTGCATTGGCATTTCCATTTCTGTTTGTGTTTCCTTTGCCGTCATCGTTGCTGTTCCCATAAGTGTTTGCAGTTCCAATTGCATCACCCTGACCATGCGCATTACGATTTGTGTTTGTGTAAGTGCTTGTGTTTGCATTTCTGTTTTCATTAATGTTTTCACTTGTGTTTCTATTACTGTTTGCATTATTGTTTACGTTTGTGTCACCCTGTGTGTTACTGTTTGTGCTTGCGTTTGCGTTACTTCACTATTTATGGTGCACATTCTCAAAAAGAAGGGCAATTCATGGCAAAAAACTCAGTTTAATGCATCAGTTAGGGTTGTTCCACAATGACAAAAGTGAGGAAATTCAGTGGTAGGGTTGAAAACTCTAACTGCGCATCCCCCTCCCCACCACCACCACCACCACCACACACACATATACATGCAAGTAGGGGAAGGACCAAGGCAACACAACCAATCACACACAACCAGCAGCAGGTAACGGGGATAACATACAACAATCCAAACCACAAAACCACACACCCCTGCTCCCATCGGGCTGTGGCATAGGGTCATCACTGCTAACTGTCATCTCTTACATTCCACGCACCGCTAAACACATATCGAGCTATGACACTTTCATGTTTGTGAAATCATTTTTTTTAAAGTATGTCCTAATGACTGCACATCTTTGCCATCATCCTGCAAGTAAACGGTTGGGTCCTTTGGGCTGACATTTGCAGGGTGGCAAGACCTGGTCACACATATGTGCTTTTTCCTGCTATTGTGCTAAAATATGTAAGCATTACAAAGTTACACTGTTCCAAAATAGAGCAATTTGCCAGACACTCACATTGCAGCACCCATGATGCCTTTCATCACCCATATGTGGAAAACAAAGTGAGGTACACCATTTTTGCTACTGTCAGCTTGGTTCACCTTATGTGAACTAACCTCGAAGAACAACTTTGTAAATAATGTTTCATATATGAAGTTGGATTTCTCCACTTCCTATAGTGAAACAGGTATACACCTCCTGCTGGATGTGCGTGATTGGTTGTGTTGCCTTGGTTCTTTCCCTACTTGCATGTGTGTGTGTGTGTGTGTGTGGTGGGGTTGGGGGGGATGCGCAGTTCGGGCTTTCAACCCTAACACCGGATTTCCTTGATTTGTCACTGTGGAACAACCCAACTGATGCATTAAATGGATTTTTTTTGCCATGACTATACATATATATATATATATATATATATATATATATATATATATATATACATATACACACAGATATACATAAACATACATTGATATAATTGTGGCATGGTAGCACCACTATAGTTAAAGTTGAGGAGCAGGGCTTTCTATTCTAAACCCTGAATTTTGCTATTTAATGTCTTCACAACTGTTCATTACATTTGCTCAACATTTTCATTCGTGGTCTCATGAGGTAGATCTCTAAAAGTATCACTTTTTTCCTTATTGGATATGCAGATTCCGAGATGCATATAGTGAAAAAATATTAAAAATCACTGTTTTTTATGTTTTTCTCTCATCACG
Source organism: Neoceratodus forsteri (assembly GCA_016271365.2). Lineage (NCBI taxonomy): Eukaryota > Metazoa > Chordata > Ceratodontiformes > Ceratodontidae > Neoceratodus > Neoceratodus forsteri. Next base: position 1,163,727,953 of record CM028131.1, read on the forward strand.
CTGGGCCCAGATGGTTTGTAAGTTTTGTCTGACATTTTCAGGGTAGAAAGGACTTGCAGATGTGCCCTTCACTTGTTTGGTGAAAAAATATTAATCTGTTCCAAAGTTATTATATTTTAAAATTTTAGTTACTGTCAATTGGGATCACAGTGTCTTGGCTAGCTGCTTGGAATAAAAAAAGATTTTGGCTTGAATGAGAAAGGATTCTTTTTCATTTGGGGACATTCCTTTTTCATTTGTCACTATCTTGTTTTCTGTTTTTTCACAAAAAATTGAAAACCCACTAAAATGACATTTTGCCGAGACACCAATACATGCATCTTGCTCACTGCAACTCCATTAGGTGGCTTCTGCCCTTATCTGGTGGAAAAATAATCCCAGGATATTTTTTTTTTACATTTAAAATCCTTTTTTGTGACTCACTAGCATATTTTGTATGAGCCTTTTTTTATTCAAACGATAAAGGATCTCTTGATACAAAAAAGTATCTGGGACTTAGTTTTTTTTCCCAGTTTTTTTTTCATTCATCCTTTTTTGTTCAAGTGAAAAAAGAACAGTTGTCACAAAAAAGGATGTCACACTTAGTTTTTTTGCTGATTCGTTTTTCATAAGAAATGATCCTTTTATGTTAGATATTTTCATTCAAATGAAAAAGGATCCCTTGACACAAAAAGAATTTCAGAATAAATTTTTCTGCCAATTCTTTTTTCATGACAGAGGATCCTTTTTCATTTGAAACTATTGTTCAAATGAAAAAGGATGTATTCACATGGAAAAAAGATTTCTAACTTCATTTTTTGCTGATTCTTTTTTGTTTGAAGGAATCTTTTTTCATTCCCTTTTTATTTGATACAGAAAAGAATTCCTTTAAAAGAAAAAAGGCTTTTCTATGTGCTATCCATAATTGTTTGGATTTTCCATGGTGTATAGTGGCACCCCCACCCTCCCATTGCTGTTTCCCTTATTTTATACATTTTTGCTGGTGCCTAGTGGCCCCCCAACCTTCCAGTTGCTGTCCCCATATTTTTATTTTAAATATTATTTGTTTTTATTTATTTATTAATGTTATGTGTATATATATATATATATATATATAGTATCTTTATTGGTTTGTTTCAGATTTTAGACAAACATGCATTTATCCTGAGCAGGCCCAGGACCCACAATCCCAAAGCTGATTGAGTAAACTATGTACAGTAACAACTATGTACATACACAGCTGATGGGATTGACCCTCTATTACAATTACAAATTCTTATTGCAACTATATCGCGGGGTAACAATATCATTGACTAAACTTAACCAACAGAGGGAAAACCCCTGAAACAAAAAAATGTTTTACCCACTGAATTAATGAAACCTAAGCCACAACCTAAGCAGCATTACACCCAGGAGGTGGCCCCCAGCTGTGTCTCCTGGAAAGAGAGAGAGAGTCCCCACCCACCCTTGAACCAAAGCAAACCAAAACCCTTACCCTAATACCATTTAACTAATACCAACTCAACCCAAAAACAGTTGTATATAATACAGCCATTTAGAAATTAAATAAATCCATATAAGACTGTATATTTCTCTGAATTAGTAATCTCTTGCTAATCCCAACCCCGACAGACAGGCCTGTGTTTGGGTATTATTAACCTGCAATGAATAGATTACATCTAGTGTCGACCATCTTTTATTAAATAACCCTTTCCTATCCTCCAAATAAATATGCCTCTTTATTCTTCCTAAAGCCCAAATAAGGTCTCACCCATTGTTCATAGGTATAGATATGGTCATCTTTCCAGTGTTTCAATATAAAGGATTTGACTATCGCTGTCATCAGAGATAGATGGTATTTGGGTGTGGCACCTGATATTTGCGACATGTCACCTAATATGCAAATTTCAGGCAACATAAATTCTGAATAATCCAACAAAGAGTCCATATGTTGTTTAATTTCAACCCATAGAGGCCATATTTTGCTACACTCCCACAACACATGTAGGATATCACCTGATCCCACTTCACATCTAAAACACAGCTCTATCTGTCTAAGGTGTCTATCACATAGTTTCACAGGGGTAAAATACATATTAGAAACAATAAAGAACTACATAAGCTTATACTTGGGTATAGGTATATACTTGTTAGTCCTCCAGATGTCGTCCCAAGCAGGCCTCTGGGAGGCCAATGTTCTGTCCTAATATAAAACCCTTGTTGGAGAGTTCAGGCTAACATAGTCCAATAGCACCTTGTATACTTTTGAAAGAGAGTTAGATGTAGGGTCTACTTCCTTTAGACTGTCCCAGGTAAATGGATTTTCTGGTGGGGCCCCTAGCCTTCTCCATACCCCTCCAGCATTTTGGTAAGCTGTAACCTTCTGTAAAAATGCATTGCATCACACTTAGCCAGGAGAGCCACCCTAATGTCCTTTATAACATCCATTAGTTTTAGGCCAAACAGCTAATCAGCCCAACATTTAGTAATTACCTGACCCCCAATCAGTAAATTGGGATTACCCAGCAGAGGTTGGTCTCGGGTCTTCATTTGGTCCCTTCTCTGGGCAGGAGTGAGAAACAACCACCAGACCACTGATGATTTAACAATTGGAGTCAAGGTTGCCTTTTTAAGGCATTTCTCTAGATTAGCAAAAAGCAACGCCTCTGGAGAGAAGCCTGAATCTTTTAATATTTGCCTCTCTATTTGTAGCCATATTGGAATATATGTCTCTCCCTCCAAGTTTCTAACCCATTGACTCATAAGACCCAATTGTCCTGCCACATAGCATAGATGGAGATCAGGCAGTTTAATCCCCCCCCCATGTTGTGTGGTAAGCACAGGATACTATGTTTTTTCCTGGGAGGCTTGGAATTCCACAGAAATTCGGATAACAGTTTCCTAGTTTTTATGAACCATAATTTGGGAATGCTATATGGGGCTAAGTATATTGGATATAATAACCTAGGCAATAGATTCATTTTAACTAGTCCCAATCTAGCTGCAAAGTTCAAGGGGAGCTTATTCCATCTGAGTATGTCCCCTCTAATTGGTAACAGGACCTTATCCATATTTGTTGCTGCACCATCTTCCATACTAGATGTGATCCATATACCCAAATATTTAATCCTTTCCATCATCCAGTGTAACTGCAGTGGTACAAAATCTGCTTTGCATATGTGCAGTGTCAAATGGAGAATCTGTGTTTTGTTCAAATTCAATTTATAGTTCGAGACTTTGGAAAACTGCCCTATAATTTCAACTGTACTTTTGAAGCTTGATGCTGGGTCTTTTAAGTGTAGAAGTATATCATCTGCAAAGACCAAAAATTTTAGGTCCTTCCCTGCTATTGTAATCCCCTTTATGTTAGCATCCTTATTAATAGCTTTTAACAGGGGTTCCAGGTATATATTTCCAATTGTTTAACCAGGTGAGACACACTAAGCTGGAAGCTTTTTTACAGGTGCAACCTGGGAGCACAGAGAAGTTAAGTGACTTGCTCAGGGTCACACAGTATATGCAAGTGGGGGCTGTGGGATTCAAGCCCAGGTCTCCAGATTTGCAGCTCAGAGCCTTAAACCACTGCGCTATACTTCTATACTGCTTGGCGACAGGGGGCATCCGTGTCTGGTCCCATTTTCTAACTGGATCTCCTGTGAGACATAACCATTACACAATACTCTGGCCGTAGGAGCTGTGTATAGATTTGTAATACCTCTGAGAAGGCCCTCAGGGAAACCCATCTTCTCCATTGTAGCAAACAGAAATGGATGGGAAAACCTATCAAAGGCCTTCTCTGCATCTAAAGATATCAAGGCTAAGGGTAGTTGAGAATCCGGCACATAACTGAGTATGTGGTGGAGTTTTCAAAGGGTGTCATGTGCCCCTCTACCCGGCATAAATCCTACCTGTTCGTGACTAATTAAAGTTGGAGCAATATTCAGGATTCTATTAGCAATAATCCTCATTAGGGTCTTAATATCTTGAATCATCAAGGCTATAGGCCTATAACTGCCAAGTAAATCCTTATGCTTGTCTGGTTTTGGAACCAGGGTGATTCATGCCTGATATAGCAGAAGATGACACATCCCCCTTGCGTTATATTACTAAAAAGTTCCTTAAGTAGCGGAAGTGTAGTATGGAGATGTGTCTGACAGAACTTAGCCATAAGGCCACCCGGCTCCAGAGTTTTACCAGATGGCAGAGATTGTACCACTTCTATTATCTCAGTTTCTCTTATTGGAGCTGCTAACTCTCTGACCTGTGCCAGGTCTAGCACCAGTAATGATATTCCATCTAGGAATGTCTTGATTTCTTTCTCCACAGCAAGATGTCCTGCTTGGTAAATTTTTTTATAATAGGACACCAATGCATCCGCCATTTTCTGAGGATCTGTTAAAGTTTTCCCATCATACCGTATGGAAGTGACTGTTCTAGTGGCTTCCCATTCCTTAACTCTAGCTGCTAGGAGGTGGCCAGGCACGTCTCCTTGCATTAAATATTTAGCTTGAATCTTTTCTAACCAGAATTCTACTTTACCATGCATGATGTCTGCCATGTCCCCTCTTAGACTTTTAAGTTCAGTATCTATTTCCATGGAGGACCCTTCCAAAGGAGCCAGCAATTCAATGGCCCCAATATAAACTCCTCCTTTGCATGTCTCATTCTATTTCTCTGTGCTGTGTATCCCTGCACTACACCTGCATACAACACCTTACAGGTTGGCCAAGCTAAATTTTTATTCTGAAGCATAGGCAATTTCTTCTATATTATCTCCAGGAGGGCTTCCTCTAATTAGCTCTGGACTGAGATCTCTGTCAGTAGGGAATCATTCAGTCTCCACCTATACGGCCTAGGAGGAGCAGCTGCTGGCTCCCAAATCAATTGAATTGGGGAATGATCCAATAAAATTCTACACTGGGTTATCACCTCCTTAACCTCACCAAGTGCCTCCCTATTAACCAGAAAAAAATCAATTCTAGATTGACTCTTGTGGGCCACTGAAAAGAAGGTCATGTTATTGCCCCCTGTAGAATGGGTCCGAAGTGGATCTACCAGGGCAGTGACCTCCAATAATCTATTCATGGCCGTCTACGCCCTGGACAGAGGCCCTCTGGACAGTGGTATCCTATCCTCCCAGTTATTTAAACAGAGGTTCCAATCCCCAGACAAAATGAGGGAGTGTGGGGAAAATATAGTAATATCCAGCTCAAGTGAAGCAAAGAAATTCGGATTAGAAGGGGTTGGACCATAAATAGAGGCAACTGAGAGCTCTTTACCCAAAATATTACCAGAGAGGTAAATCCCTCTATAATCCTCCCCTTGTAATCACCTGTGCTATGGTATATGAACAGGTTTTCCCTATTAAGATTGCGACACCCCCGAGGCCATTTCCTTACCTACCCCATAAACCTGGTCCACCCACATCCACTTAAGGAAGCTCAGCTCCTCTGTCAATAAGTGGATCTCTTGTAGGGCAGCTTTGTGAGCCCACATCTGACCAATATGCCTCAAAATTACTATTCTTTTGCATCTATCCATGAGACCTTTTACATTCCATGAAATCATTTTGACACATGACATTTTTAAATATAAAAAATATTTTTTTTCAAACCATCATTCTTTGCCCTTGCAAGGTCTGCATCCCTCTCTCTCTTGCACTTTATTGGACTCTCTCTCCTTCCAGATCCCATTAACCCCAACCCCCCTGTTCCCCAATTCCTGGATCGCCCTCCATTAAAACACTGATTCATGGATGAGCCATTTTCTGTGCACCCCCCAGCCCCTCAGATTAAAGGAGCAGCTCATAGGACCCTGCCCGTAACAAAATACCTCTATTTCAACCTTACTCCTCCTTCCTTGTACCCCAATCTAATTGGTTCTCCTCAGATCCCCTCATCCTCATAATTCACCCCATTTAGATTCTGCCCCATTCAGAAAATTATTATATTTGTCTAATAAGCTCCCTTGTCCTCTAGCTTATTAAAACTGATAGAGGGTTAGCTGAGCGGAGCAATGCCCACACCCTTAATCCAGTCTGCAAGGGAATCCAAACATGTAGGATGGGTAAAATGCCCTAAGTTATTCCCTCTACCATCCTTCCTTGCTATGATGTTGCCCAACCCCTTCCCTTACTCCTATCAATACCCTTCAGGGATGCAATGTCCCTCATAACTAAGAGGCTTCCTATAATACAGTGAGAGGAGTTGTCAGCTTCATCAAACAATGAAATGCTAATCACACCTCTATTCCACTCCTGTATCACACATTAGGGTGAGAGGTTAGCACCCCTTCCTTTGACCTAATATTTATGTCCATCAACTCCTAATTGTCCTAAACTCCATTTGAAGTCAACCCAGCAGGGGAGGATTCAACTTCTGGTCTTTGTCACTCCCTAAGCTTTATTCCTTCAGTCACCACTAAACTTTCCCCATCTTCTCAGTCTCAAGAACACTGAACATGGAGTCCAGAACAGTGTTTCCAATAGCCCTTCAACATATAACAGTAAATTGTACTCTCTAGTGACCCCTTCCATCCCTCCCCCAAATAAACTACCAGGCTCCTAATTCAAACCCTACAGCCTCTTGAGGGTGTCAATCCACTTTTGGGCCCCAAACTAATGCCTCTGTAACCTAGCAACATTAGCCTTAACATTATAACCAAGTGTATTAAATTTTTATAAAAGAACCTGAAAAAGGAAGACAAGTTTTGCATCTCCTTCCCATCTCTCAAGTCCCAACTTTTTAGATAATGTCAGCCCACTTCTTTTCTTCTGAAACTCAGGTCTGCAACTTAAACAACGCTGGAAGTTCAATCCGCAGACCCTTCAAGGCGTCATGCACAGTCAAGTACCTTTTCTCCTCAGATTGAAGTTGAACCATCAAAGTCACAGGATATTGCAAAAGAAATTTAATTCCAGCAAGATACAGCTTTTTCTTTATCTCCGGATACTCCTTTTGCTTCTCCCTAACCAAGGGTGTTTGATCCTGGAACAGCCAGATAGACGAGCCATTCCACTGAAGAGCTTTACTTTGCCTAGCACTGAAGAGCACATGGGACTTTTCTTTGTAGTTCAGGAACCTCATAATTAGGACCCAAGGTCTTGCTCCCAGTGGAGGCATCTCTCTCTTAATGCTCTATGTGCTCTTTCCAAGTTGTAAGCCTCTCCAAATGGTGTGGGGCTGAGCAATTTAAGCAAGAAATCTTGTACAAAAGAAACACAGTCAGACCCTTCAGCCCTCTCTGGGAGCCCTGCTAGGATAAGATTATTCCTACTACTCCTGGATTCTTGAACATGGCAAAGTTATGACCATTCATTGCAATTTTGCAATGCACACTCATAACTTTGGAAATTTTAAAGACTTTTCCCCCAAAACATTCATCATAGACTTCTTATTACCCCCCCCCATGTATGTCATAGCTGTAATTTTTCAAATCCTGGCCAAAAAATGTGTTTTCACACCTGTCCCGCAAAATGGCATTGTAGTTGTATGGAATAATATTTTGACATGGATTTGAAAATGTTCTTTACCAGGTACATGAGGTGGGGTAATAAGATAGTTATGCTGGCAATTTGGTCACTGTTGTTCTATAAATGGAAGTGCAGGGCCCTTCCACAGCAACATACATATACCCATCTATGGATGGATGGATGGGAGCACAGGGGCCAAAGGGCACTGCACTCCAACAAGCAAATAAGGATATGATTGTTCTATCTCAAAAATTATAGATGGGTGGGAGTCCAGGGCCCAGAGGACACTGTGTTCCCATAGGCAACTAAGGTTATGATTACACTATCTCAAAAAGTAAGGAACTCCTTTGCAAAAAAAAAAAAAACTACGATAATACATCAGTTAGAGTTGATATCAAACCATACAAAGGAGGGAAATAAGACATTGGGGTTGCCAACCATAAGCAGCCACCCCCACCCTACATACAACAACTGGTGTCAGGGGTGAGCCTTGGGGTTGTCAGCCATAACACTCACCCCATTCTCCTATACTGTTCCCATCTCAGCTTATTTACTTATGGAATGGGGTGAGCATTATGGATGATGACCCCAAGGCAAATCCCCAACACCTGTTGTGTGCAGGGTTGGAGTCAGGGGTTAGGGTTGGTAACCCTAACATCATATTTCCCTCCTTTTAATAGTTTGATGCCAACCTTAACTGAGACATTAACATAGTTTTTTGATATATATATTTATACAATGTATGTTTGGGGATAAATAACAGTATAAAAAATGTCTGAGCTGCCCAGTGAAGATAACATTGTTATCTTCATGTTCCTATATGTCATACATTTATCTCCACATTCCTATAAGTCATCATGATGAAAGTGAAAGTTTTTCACTTTTCATCATCTGGCTGTCTCTCTTTCCTGTCTCACTGTACAAGCAAGCACCCCTCTCCCCCCAAACACACACATCTCTCAGATCTGGTTGATCCTGCCTATATCTTTAAACAAATAATTATTTTTAAAAATATCTGGTTGATCCTGTGACTTTGTTTTATCCACGTCCAACTGTAATGCAGCATGACCAATCGGTATACAGTCAAATGTAGCGTAACCGAGTGCTAGAAGATTCAAATCTGAAGTACTGTCAGAAATTGTTAATTGTGCAGCCTGTGCTGTAAACTGTAGAAAAGTGTTCTCCTTTGTTAATATTGCCTCTATTTTAGGAAAAGAAGCTGCCGACAGTACTGAGGGAAGATCGAGCGAGTCGGCAGCTTCAGAACACCAGACGAAAGCGGCGGCGTCAGTTGCCATAGCAACACATGATTGCACTTTCGTCTGGTGTTCTGAAGCTGCTGACTCATTCGTTCTCCTCTCAGTACTGTTGGCAGCTTCTTTTGAGGAAACAGGGCTAAAATAAGAAGAACAAAACACTTTTCTGAGTGTGGCAGTGCTGACTCCCTCATTCTAAAAATCAGACACTGCCTCAGGTTTTCATGTGTATAGCGCTCGTCCATGCTACACTTCTGGGGAATAGCTGCTTGGTCACGCTGTGTTCCACGAAGAAGTAGATAAACAGAAGTTGCAGGATCAACCAGATATGTTTTTTTACCAAATATTTTTTTAACATACAGGCAGGATCAACCAGATATCATTTATTAAATACCTTTACAGTGCCAAGATCAGACATTTTTTAACATTTAGTATATGTAATCTGTTGGATTGGTGATGAGGGGGTATGAAGAGTTGTGTTTGGGTAATCCAGAACATGCTTTTTTTTATTTTAAAGTGGCAAGATCAACCACACACATTTGTTTTAAATAACATATGCCATCTGTTGTGTTACAACAGATATGCACAGTTGAGATGGAATAGACATTACTTCTATATGAGGGATTGTATCAAGGGGCCATTTGGGGGTTGTGTTGAGTGGGGCCCAAAGCATACATTGTATAAACAGAGCATGACATGGCCTAACTGAAGATATTATATTTATCTTCACTCGAGGCTAATGACATCATGATATCATTGGCCTGTCGTGAAGATAAATATGATATCTTCAGTCAGGCCACATCATATCCGCTATATATATAAATATATCTATATATATATATATATATATATATATATATATATATACTGTTTTGGGATCAAAATAATTAATTACATGAACAGAATATGACACTCCAGAGTGTGGTCTGTGACATATTGACACATCTCACAGGTGGTAGAAGCACTTGGCCTATAGTTGTAAGCTTCAACCCAGCCACTATGTGCCACTGTCCCATTACAATGCAAACCCTGTCATGTCTTATTGCTTTAAAATCGCATATAGTTGTGCATTAAGTAACAGTGAAAATGGGACCTCAGCCACACTGAGACATCTCCATCGACTGCATTCTGGAATTGTCTGGTGGAGTATGATACAGTATTAAGCAAACAGTACAGAGCTGCTCACAGAGCATGGTGCTCACAGTAGAGAAAGTCACTTTTCAAGCACTGCAGACTGTGGCACACACTCACGCAGGAAACAGAGGCATCATTATTTTAGATGCTGAAATCCTTATCATACAGCATGTCCAAATCAAGCAACATACACTTGTCATCCACTTTCACCTTGCTTATTTTGTGGCCTAAATTACTCTAAGTCCTAAAGGGTCTGAAAATATTTTTGTATTATCTGGGGTGCTCATTATGGGATTCTCCTCACCAAAGTTTGACAAGACCACTCCATGTAGACTGTCTCCTATAGCCCAAGTGCTTTTAAGTAAGTCTTTCGACTGCCCTCAAAGGGTACTGCACTGTCAAGCTCTTCTGCAGACACTAGATCATTAAATTCTGTGATCAGAGCAGATTTTTAGAAGCCTCCAGCCTGATGCGGTATTTACTGTAGATACACATTATTCTTTATCACTGTCAAATGGACTGTTAAAGCTAGATCCTCTTGCCTTGCAGTTTCATCAAAGCAGGACCTCCGGTTATCAAACTACTGTTACAATGCCTTTAGATAGCTAGTGATGGAATACATGTTCTTATCTGCTATTTGAATGGACAAAAGAGTTGGGCTGTATTTTTATTTTGTAAAGCCTCTTATGCAGCCAAGTGTGAGCTCCCACGTTTTAAGTATCGGGTATGGTTATAAGCCACAGGGTTAGAAATTGGAGGTGATGGACTGCCCATATTTCCCTCCTCTAGTTTCCCCATGACAGATTTTCAGCTTCAATTGTTCAGAAGGATAGTATATGTCAGTCTGAAGTTCAGTTAGAGAAAAACCTGTAGTTAGAGGGCTATAGGACAGTAAAATGGTAAGAACATGCAGCACCTTTGCAGAAAAGTATCTGTGCACTGAAACATGGACAATGATGTCAGAAATAGACCAGTGGTCCATCCAGTCTGCTTGCTTTCCCTACTGTCCCTAAAGTATTCTTATCCTCCCCATCTTTCCCCCATTATCTTTAAAGTTTCTGCTGCCACGAAAAACCACTATAACCTTCATTCTGTCCCATCCATGCTTTAAACCATCAACAGTTTTAGCACTCACTACTTTAGCTGGTAGCTGGTTCCATGGTTCCACCACCTTTTCTGTAAAATAATACTTCTTCATGATCTCCTGAACCTCCCTCCTGTCAATTTCCAGTCATGTCCATGTGACCATGATCTAATATTCTAGCAAAATCATCCCCTGCAGTTCAACTATTAATTCCTTTTTAGAACTTCAAGGTTTCTATTGTACCTCTTCTCTCCTTTCTGTAGTAGTAAATAGTTTGTTGTTGACAAAATTGCCATTACAATGTAAACAAACTTCAATGCACAACATAAAAAATAATAACATAATACATTAGCACATACATTAGTAAACATTAATATATTAATAAAATCAGAGATCCAGACCCCTAAGGGACTGGCAAGCTCCAGTACAAAGTTTTATAATTCAGTGATATCAAAGCACTTTTACAGCTCTAGCAGCCATCTTTTTCTTCCTACATATTGATACTTGTATAAGATACAATGATAATTTTTCCAGCATGGAGATTTCCTCTGAATTGAACCTCAACTCCAAGACATAATGAGTAGGTAATACCATGGAACCAATAACTTCTCCATGAATTTTTTCCTTAAATCAGAATACCAAGGGCATATCAATACTATGAGATGTTAAGTCCTCAAGCTGATTCATACCACAGTTACAGAACCCCTAGTTTTGAGGATAATTAGAATATTTATCCATTAGGGCATTACTTTGAAAGAACTCAAATCTAAATTGTATTATGATTCTTCTATAGTCAGGATCATATAAGTTAGTTAAATAGAACATTAAACTATGTTCTTTCGTATTATTAACAAGCCAATTTGAAACCTTCAGATCACTGATTAGTCGTAAATCATTTTCTTTGGCTCTAGTGAATACTACTTTTTTTATAACTTTCAGATAGGCCAAGTTCACTGTACTCTTTTTATCCATCCAATATTTTAACTTTCTTAATTCATAAAACTACAATAATAGTTCTATATGTGAGTACCAGTTAGAATTTTTATTCTCTGACCATATTTTTTAACACATTTTTCAATAGAACATGTTCTGATTAGTTAGGTTTTAACCAGAAAGATAGAATGCAAATATGAATCAATTATTTTATTGAAATTTGTCCCAGCTGTGACCTGACCAAAACATTAGGAGAGCTATATGAAAGCTCCAAGGTTTCTTTACAAGTTCTATTTACAACTACATCCATTTTACATGAATCCACATAATCTCAGGTTTCAGCAGAATTTAAATCTTGGGGTATTAATTTAGAATTTATTGCTTTAATCATTGGTGCTACTGTATGTCCTCCATATCTGGCAATGAACCTTTTCAAACCTAAGGCTGTTTTATTCATTTTATCTGCAATAAAAGAAATATGTTTATTCTACTTCATATCTGAGGAAACTGTAACCCTGAGATACATAAATTCTGTAACAAAATCCAATAAAGAACCATCCAATGAGAGCTTTACATATTTTTCCTTACATCCAAATATCATTACCTTAGTTTTCTGTGGATTAGACAATAAATTTAACTTTTTACACAAGCGATTAAGTTTATCCAAGCTTATCTGTGGTCCTAATCTAGTCAATGAAAAGATTGCTAAATTGTCTGCATAGGCCAACAGTGGAACAGTTAACTGAGCCGGTTTTGGAGAGTGAAAATAATTACTCGTTATATTAACTATTAGTTCATCAATATAAATACTGAGTAAAGTAGGTGCCAATACACAACCTTGCTGGACACTGCAGACAGTAGGAATTTCTTTTGTTAACTGACCCTTATTATAGTATTTTTGACAAAGTATTAGACTATAAATGCCTTATTAATATTAAGTTTGGGTCAATGCCCAGATTGCACATTTGAAGCCATAAAATGTTTCTGTCTATTGAATCAAAATCAGACTTAAAATCTACAAACACAACATAAAGTTTTTGTCTCTTTATTACACAATATTTTTCTAATAGATGTTGAAAAATGAACATCTGAGTTTTTGTACCACAGCCTTTAATAAAACCTTCTTGTAGAAAAGATAGCCCTGTATACTTCATAATACAATCCAATAACCTATTAAATAATATTTTTGTAGCCGGCACGTCGGTGCAGCGGTGGGATTTCCACTTGCGACGCTGACGACCCGGGTTCGGGAATGGACAAGGATCATCGGAGGGCCAGCTGGGGGAGAAGGATGAGCATCCTATGGACTGCTCTCCTTCTCTCAGAGAACGAGGTAGCAGTCAGTGTACTACGGACCCCTGACGGAGGAGGGCGAGAGCATAGCGGACGATGCACGTACAGTTCCGGGGAAGCGGAACGGACACTAGCATCATTACATCGCCCCAGCCCCCAATGAAATGGCGGAAAAAGGAGGCGGGCAAGGACCACTGTCGAGATGAAGCCCTCCCAGAGACCTCAATTCGCCACCGTCGTTGTGGGTCCCCAACCAGACACTAGCCCGTGGCTACCAGAAGTGGTGGCCGCCGCCCCGCCCTCCGGGGAGGTAAGCCGGGGGTGACCGTGGGACCCTGGCAACGATGGACGGTGGTGGAGGTCTCCGGGGGCCGTGACCAGGGCTGAGGGCAGACGGTGGTCCTGCCAAAAAAAAATAATATTTTTGCATAGACTTTAGCTAAAGTATCAATTAGGCTGATTGGACAATAATTTTCTGGAAGAGCCCTGTCGTCTTTTTAAAGATAGGTAAAATATGACTACCTAGCCATGTTGCTGGTATATAACCACACATTATAGATTTATTGAAGAAGTCCACCAACAGATTTGATCACCTGTCTATATCTTCTAAATAGAAATCAATGACTATATTATCTGGACCAGGTGCTCTATTCTTTGTACAGCTTTTTAAGGCAACTGCCACTTCTGATGAAGAAAGCCAGATAAAATTATAATTTATTTCTGTAGGTATTAAATTTAGGGCTATAGTATTTCTGGATATCCTATTGTCTAAATAATTTTGATTATATACATCATTATAATACTTAGTCCAGCAAACAGGATGCACATATGAATCAGTTTGGATTTTAAATTGTAAAGTCCCTTCTGGTCCCCAGGGAGTAGATGTTCAGTTCCTTGAGGTTCTCCTTATAGGACTTGCCCTGTTATCCCTGAATAATTGCTGTGACTCTGTGCTGCACTGTCTTCAGCATATCCCTGTACTTCCTGAGGTGTGGGCTCTATATTTGGGCACAGTACCCCAGGTGTGGCCCCACAAAGGATATAGACAGGGGAAGTATTACCTCTTCCCTTCTTCTATTAATACTCATACCAATACATTCCAATATCCTACTCACTTTGCTTTATGCCTTGCTGCACGGACCTGATTGTTTGAGGGAGTCACTGATGATAACTTCAAGGTCCTACTCCTCAGAAATAGTGTTAAGTCTTACCCTACTCATCCAGTACTCTGTCCTGGGGTTTTATTTCCCTAAGTACAGTACCTTGCACTTTTTGGCATTGAATTTCAACTGCCAAACCTTAGACCATCCTTCAAGATTTTGTTAGTCACTGTGCATTTCCATGATTTCATCATCACGATCCACCCTCCCACTGAGCATAGTGTTATCTGTGAAGAAACACAACCTGACCCAGATTTCTTCATCACTGTGGCTGATGAACATTTTGAACAGGACTGGACCCAGGACAGATCCCTGTGCTACCCTGCTCATGACTTTCCTCACTTCTGATTTGACCCCATGGATTACAACCCTGTGCTCTGCTCCCTTTAGCCAGTTACCTACCCTCTTTGCTATTATTTTAGCCACATCCAGATCATCCATCTTCTTCATCAAGCATCTGTGAGGCACTGTGTCAAAAGCCTTATTGAAGTCAAAGTAGAGCACATCTACAGTTTGGCCCCTTATTCCCTCATTGCATAGTCACACAAAACTATCAGATTAGTCTGACATGACCTCCCTGCCACAGATCTGTGTTGTTCACTGTTCTGGAGATAATTACTCTCCAAGTAGTCCATGAGGTCCTCTTTGAATAGTGACTCCAAACAGAGGTAAGATTGACAGGTATCTAGTTCCCCGCATGTCCCTTGTCTCTCCCCTTATGCAGCAGAGCTATGTCTGCCACCCTCAAATTCTTCAGCATCACCCCACCCTTTGTGAATGCAGCTGTATGGCAAGTTCCTCCTCCTTCCCCACAGGAAATAGACTAGCATAAAAAATAAACATTAAAAGTAAATACCGGTTCCGGGATCATTTGGCACTAGGGGAGACATGAGGAAAATTATATGAACACTCATAGCAGTGGCCCTCAAATGCCAAACAGCTAAATGTTTGAAGCCTGCCCCCACTGAACTAAATGAATGGACAGCCAGGGTGACAGGGGTTCTGCCAATGGAAGCCCTTACAGCCAAATTATATCTGAAATTTGAAACATATGAGCAAAGATGGTGGGTATGGCATGCCTGGCTTCAGTCGTGGGCTGTACAACTGAGCCAACCACAATAGCTAGGGCTCAGGGAGATTCATATCTTAAAATAGAATTCACTAAAAACTTATTAGGGTGGAGGGCAGGGATGAAGTCATAGGTCCGGGAGATATTTTATATCCCATTTTAATTTTGGAGATGAGGGGTCTGATGGGGGGAAGAAGAAGGGGGTGGCATTCCTAATGGCTAGGTACTGAATAAACCTAATATAAATTATTTTATGAATCTTTTTACTATCATTGACAACTTGTGTTCCTCTGTTTTCCTGGGAAGTTTCAATCCCAGAGGTTTAGACATTAAATTAAACTTTCTTTCAGGCAAGGTGAATCTCCTTTTGGGGATAAAAAATAATCTCTACCTATGCTACAGCAGCTCAATTATTGGGGTTTATTTCAACAGGATAAAGACACAAGACAATGACACAAGAGATTTTTTATGTGGACATTCAAGAGAGACTCTTTATTCTGGATGTTAATATGGCTCACATTCCCTATGTATTTAAATCCAATAACATGTATGAAATTGTACAACAGGCATTGTACAACAATGTACAACATTGCTTTTTCCTGTAATAAAGCTGAGTTTGAAAAAAAAAAATATCAGTAATACCTATCGCCAGAAGAAAATGAATTTGTTATATTCTAACTCAGGATTCCAATCTAACAATAAACTATCTGCAGTTAATGAACAATATTATTTAATGATCTGTAAGTCTGAATATTTGATGTTGATATTTTTACACTCAAAAATATCTGATGTGTAACAAAATATATAATCAATAAATAATTTGGACAGAATGTACTATTATGCTGTATTGGGTTAATTAAATAAATATAACATGTTGATTTTAAAAATGTATGGTAGGAAAGAAGGGACTTTCTCATAACCATAAGAAAGATGAGTGGAATGTGTTCTTGGATGCTTAGTCAGTCCTCATCCTGGTGGACAGAAAACATGCCTCATGCTCAAGTCACTAACTTGGGTTGGCAGCATTGCAAATGACATCCAGGCTGCTATGCTATTAGATCAGCCTTAGCTGGTGTATTTACTTTAAATCCAAAATATATGAAGCAGCCTAAAATTAAACACTAATCATAGTGTAAGAAATGCTACAACTAAAGACAGTAGTAAATGTATACCTGTAATTACCCCCACACCAACAGGTCAGGATGATTTCACAGTAAAGTTATTTTTTCCAAAGTTCTTCACAGCAGCTAAGAAGTCATTTGCAAAACTGGCAAGTCAGGTTCATGACTTGAGCATGGGACATATTTTCTGTCCACCTGGATAAGGACTGATTTAGCATCCAAGAGGACATTCTACTTCTCTCTGGAGGGAGGGCTGAGAATTTTGCTGCCTTGTTGGCACCTGCTTGACTACTTCTGGTGGCACAGTTTGGAGTGTTCATTGTACATGGTGGGTGGGATGTGCAGCAGTGCATTAATTGCAATGAACCCATGCTATCCCAGAGGGCAGGAATGAGGTTATGCAATCAGTAAAAAGTAAGAACTAATGCAGATACTACTGCTAGGTCCTGCACATCTGTTTGGACCCATCAACTCTACCCATCTGTCCTTTTTCACCTGATCTGATTTCTCATCATCTGGTTGTGTAGCTGATGCCATACCAGGGAGGGAAGCCAATAATTCTGGCTGGGCATATTGGGCTTGGAAGCAAAGGCAGTGGACAATCCTGGATCTGGGAAGTGACTGTTGGAGTAGTCAAATGTGGCTTCAGGTAGTGCCAAAAACACCAGAAGTTTACAGAAGGTTGAGAAAATATACAATCATGTTAACTTAATTCATAAACTCTACTTTGTAGAAACAAACATAATAGATCATGAACAATTAAATGCACAAAATGTTGCTCTTTTGTTGAATCACTCCACTGTCAAACCACCTGACAGCCTCAGAAGCAATACAAGAATGTCAGACTATTAAGTCATTTTATGGAGAGTACACATTAGTTCTTTAATGAGTGAACCAATCAAGTACTAAGTAATCCATTTCTGTGGAAAACAACTTATCATTCATAGGTTTGATGTTTAAGATCCTTGGTTTGAATCCCAAATTAGTACATACTCAACATGCATTCCTGAGACAATATATTGCCTTTCCTGTGCTTATAATTTTAGAACTGTAAAACTGGGTAGAAGTAGCACCTCACTCAAAGTAAAATGTCACACCTTAGTTAAGTCACAGTATTCTGGATAAATATTTGTAAAACAAACTGCAACTGATTTTCAACCATGGGGCTATGCTATTTTCCCTAAAACACTAAAAAAATAATGGATTGTCTGTGAAAACTCAGCAGCACTCCTCTGATGGATCCCTCCAGCAAAGCCTTAATATATCTGATTTGTCAAAGTCAACACCATAGCTAATCTCTCCAGCCAGTGCTAAGCCTGTAAGCTAACTTCTATGCAATATGTAGTGATGTTTCAGTCATACTCCATTCAGATAGTGGGGGAAGGGGAGATGATTTTCAAAATGTGGACATGAATTACAGCTGCCCTAATCTGATAATTCCAGACAAATATGAAGTAATGGAAAGATATGCAAAGTAATTAAATTTGTTTCTTTGGGCAACTACAGTAAACAGTGTTGGCAACTGAGAAGAAAATAAACAAATCAAGTAACATTACCATTCACAAAGGTTGCTCAAGGAAAACATACTATATGACAAAAGTGCATAAAATAAATTGTGTGAGGCACCCAGAAGAATAACACATACTCTACAAAGCATACACACTGCAGGTGTACTAAATCCCTGTTTATTATTATTACAGTGCAGCCCTTTTAAACCCATACCCTTGGGACCAGCAAAAAGTATGTGTTTAAGAGGGCTATGAGTTTATCAGATCTTGTATTCTTTCAATGGTGGGTGCAATTTACCGTATGTGTCAGGGGGCTGGATAGGGAAAAGAAATGCCAGGAGCACTTTAGTGCTTCTTTGGTTGGGATAAAGTGATTTGTGACATACTGTGGCATTCCTAACTCTGATTCCTGTATGAGGGAGGGTGCTTCTGGAATTTATATCAAGTTCTTCTGCGACATTCTTTGGGGTTCTTTGCTTTGATTTCAGTGTGAGGGCAGGTTGCTTCTGTGACTTGGGTTTGATGGTTAAAAGGCTGCAGTAGGTGATTAACACCACAATTTAAATAGATCAGCCCATTAACAGATCATTAATTGCTAATTAGTAAGGCAGCTACATGTAGTGTCAGTAAACCTGGGCCAGTCAGTCCACACTTGAACAGCAAATCTAAGGGAAAAATATGTTTTTAAAAGGGCTCCTTATATGCTTTAATCAGGTCTATTTAACATAGGATATATAATATAAGTACCTATAAAGACTCCTTTGTAGGACAAAATATGTATTTATTCTGTACAATTGTTAGCACCATTAAAACAGATTACTCTGATTTTCACTTAAGGCTAGTAACTGATAAGAATATTTTTCCACCGTTAAAAGAATTACAGTAGAATAAATCAGCAAAATTTGATGGCTGAGAATCAAAGTTAGTGTGGCTACCCCTGTTATATCAGCTCCAGAGGTTTGGCTAATTAACCTTTCCTTTCTTACTGGAATGGTACTCAGAAAATGCAAAGTGGCATTGGTTATTACATCGCACAAGAGTAGGGCTGGTATCTTGCTGGAGAATTATAGAGCCATACTGATTTTATGTACCTTAGCCTGAATTCAGCAGCAAAGGGTGGTATATAATCAGGTAGAATTATATATAGAAATGCATGATCATTTAAAGAACAGCTGACGCCTTTGGGAAAACTTTGGAAAGTATCATATTTAGACACACTTCAGCTTGTATTTCATATATATATATTGGCCTAGATATTCAAATTGCACCCAAAAAGTGGGCAACAGCAGGAGCAAGTGCAAGTCCACTGTGCCCATGCGCAAGAAGCGCGATATTCAAAAACTGCACAGGCCAAGATGCACCTATGGCATCGCACCACCTGCGCCATAGCACAACTAGGGATGTGAAGCTGAGCATATCTGATGTGCCATAGCGCAACAAGGGATGCTCAGTAGAGCAGTCCAGATGTGCCATAGCGCAACCAGGGATTCCACCTTCAGCAGGGCAGCAATGCAACAGCACAACCAGGGATGCAGGGGCCCACCACCCATGCCACAGATGGGCAGAGGAACACACAGCAGAACAGACATCATCCACCACACCCCATGCACTGCACAACTGGGGAGAGCTGGAATAACCACTGGCCCATGGATACCAGCAACCAACCCACAGCCGGGCCATGGTGCCCCAGCACACCCCCTGGCAAGCTGTGACCGGCACACAAGGAGGGCCGACCACCCCATACCACACCATCCCACCAATGCAGAGCACACCCTGCACCATGATCTCCATATACCCTGCCTGCCCAGGAGTAGCACCCAACAGTGCAGGACACCCCATGCATGCCACCAGCCCCACTGTGACAATGCAACCCTGTGCACCATGGAGCCATTCAAGGCAGCTCCACCATGAGCACCCTACAGTGGGTGGCAGCAGACAGCGATGCAACAGATGCATACACAGTGCTGCCCTGTACATCCCCCAGAGGTACAGCTGAGAGACCGACCATGCATCAGCACACGAGGTACCTCACATGTGACAGGGCATGCCCTGGACCCCACCTCCAGTGGTACAGCACCCTGCACACCCTTCCAAGGACACATCCTGTCCCAGCACTGGCCACAACAGTCAGCACAGACATGCACAGTGTAGCATGGAGGCATGCACCACACAGGATGCAACACAGTGCATGGACAAACACCCACCCATACCCAAGGGCACACCAACACAGGGACACAGTAGCAGATCAACCAAGCCACTGGCATGTGGCCACAGCTGACGTGTACACATGGCCAGCACCCCTACATTGCACAGGTGTGCCAGCCACCCTGCACAGGCACCATGAAGCTGTATGCCACCAGCATACTGCCGGAGCACAAGTGACAGACACTGGAGCACATCCCCTGCAACAGACACAAGTGACAGCATGGAGGGGGGACAAAAACAGTGGAGGCCACAGTGCCACAGGAGGCAGACGTGCACCATACAGGTGATGGCAGGCAACCTGGAATTGTGCTGGGTACAGTTGTTATCCAGCATGGACAGCCACCAGTAACACGTCAGCAGACTGTGCATATCACAGACTTGCAAGGGTGTCAGCTGCACAGGCCATGGACAGTCTGACAGGGGTGCCATGCACACACTGCAGGCCCCATGGACTACTGCACACAGGCATCCAGTGCACAGAGTACAACACACAAACCATAGACAGTGACTTATCCCCCTGCCCACATCATAGGCGGTTCACCTCTGCTCACACACACACACACACCGCCCATGCGTGCACCACCCCTGATGCCATGCACACCACTGCAGCTGAGCACCTGTAGCCCACTGCAAATCAGAGACCACAACAGTTGTCATAACAAAATGCATATATTTAAAAGATGTAACAAATAACTATATACAATTATTTACAAGAGGGGGAAGGGCCATATAACAGGTGGGGGTGGGTAAGGGGCAGGGGTGAACATATGGGAGAGGGAAGAAGGGGTGTGAGGGTGGGTCAAAGGGGGGAAGGTGGCAGTCAGGGCATGGGGACATCAACGGGTGCCCCGGTCCTCCTCCTCATGTCGCCGATGTGTGCTTCTCCGTCTCCTCCTCACCCCATGGTGGTGGATCCTTTGAAGGAGCTGCAAGGTTTCCCTTGCCACCTGGAGCAGCTCTTGTAGACTCTGCTGAATTTCCTGGAGTCGCTGTCCACCTAGGACGAGGGAGCAGAGTCAATAAGTGTGACTGTCCAGCCCCCTGCAGCCCACCCATTATGCATGGCATACAACCATGTGCCACACCCCTGTGATGGTGTGCAACCACCCACAGTGACCATGTCCACAAGACCTGCCCACCCAGGCAGCCACAGCCATGTGGACCACTGCACACACCCACCGCCCATGTCCTGCACAGCACTACCATGGCCGTACAGTGACTTGGCTATGCAGTGTGAAGGCAGTGCCACAGGCATGTGCCCGGTGCATGAATGGACCATCACTGACACGCTCCCAGACATGCAGTGCCATCTGACAGTGCTGACTGTAACAAGTTGCATGCATGGCAGTGATGTCAATGGATGGTTGCCATGCCCCACTGCCCGCCCAGTTATACAGCATGCAATAGTAATCATGGATGTAAGGCACTCACCATCAGGCTGGTCCATGCACCGCGGACCACCATAATCCCTCCTGGCCCACTGCTCCTCCATGTGATGCCTCCAGTCCTGGTTCTGCCAGTGTTCTTCTGGCCCTAAGGTGCAAACATGGAGAGAGGAACATCAGTACAACCCGGTATCAAAGTCCCCCCACCCCCATGTGTGTGCAATCCCACACAGCCATACCCATCCACCCCACACCCTAATACCACCACCAAAGCCAACACCAGATGGCCCCCCCATGTGCAGGACACATGCAACCATGATACCCATATGGACGATAATAGTGTATGGATGTTGCACCTACCTGGCCATGGCACCGTGCCCCTCCTGGCACATGCCTGCAGGAGGGCAAGCAGGTCCGGGTCCCTGCGCCTCAGGTCCCCATAACGGTGGCAGCATTGCTCCGCCATTCACCCCATAATGGTGGCCTCCTCCAGGGAATCATCCACCTCCTGCCAGACCGCACTCCTGGCCCTGTCCGGGTGCCTCTCCATACAAAGCCCCAGCATGGGGCTCAACTATAGCCACCAGGTTGGCAAGCTCAACCTGGCTCCAAACGACTGCACGCCTCCAAGCCATCTCTGCTGTCTGGTTGAATCAAAATGGCACTCGGCAGCGTGGTCCTGCCACATGCAGATGCTGCACGGTACAGCGCTGCCATTCCCTATCACGCTGTCACTGAACAGCATGATAGTGGTGCACCATGCCTGATGCATGGTGCCTAGAGGGCCAAGGTCGGGCACAGGGTTAAGGGTCTCTGGCGCACGGACAGCCACACCATGATTGGAACCCAATGCATGTAGTGCAATTGGGTGCCTGTGTGCCACCTCCTGTAATGGCCTACTGCGCTGTTGCCCCAGTGTGCCTATGATGACCCAGTGCCACAGCGCCATATATGTGAACAGCGCTGTAGCACCACTGGAACAATGGTGGCCATGCCCTGCATTGCCTTCTGCACACAGCACGTCAGCAGCGTGGCAAGTGCCTGTGTCATTAACCCAGGCATGCGCAGTTAGGTGTGCACTGCGCATGTCACAGAACTGTGCCCTTGGCTCAGCACGTTCAACACAATTGCGCAAAATGCAACAGCACGATAGTCAGCCAGCATATGCAAATCACCTAATCAGCCATTCAATGGCACGCTAACTGCATTTGCATCCACTTAAAGATGCGCCTCTCCTCATTTGCATGGGTTGCGCTATAAAAATGCGACATTGGGCTGCACTGGCCATAGTCAGTTACTACAGTCTATTGCGGTGAGTTGCATGCTGTTTGGGAGTGTGGACTGTGGTGTTTGGGACATGCACGGGACTGCACAGTCACAGGTAACACCTGTCATTCTCACAGGATGAATCATGACCGATCGTGTGGTGGAGGAAGAGGAACAGAGTCGTGGGAGGAAGAGGAGGCCAAACTTTACAAAGGCCGAGACAGATGCCCTGTTTGAGGCCTACCTCAACCAGGAGCCACTTCTCAGCGGATGCCAGGGAACACCACAGGCCCGTTCTGCTGCATGGGAGGAAGTGGCGCATGCTGTCAATCTGCACGGCAGCCACCAGCACTCCGTGCAGGAGTGCAAAAAGAAGATGGGCACGGACAGGTGGAGAATGAAAGAGATGGTGGCTGCCATTAGGGCAGCACAGTCTGCGACCGGTAGGGGAGAGCCAGAGGTGCAACACCTGACCCCACAGGAAGAGCGGGTTGCTGACAGCATGCAGCGTTGTGCCATTGAGGGTGTTTCGGGTGGTGGATTCCAGATGGGTGGTAGCCCATCACTGAATGGTAGGTCATGGTTTGTCTATTGGGGGGGGACAGGGTAGGTCACATGCAGTAATGCTACTTTTTTTCCCCTTACAGCTCCTGAGCGTCTACATGGGTCAGTGGTGGTGGGCTTCTCCACTGAGGCCAGTATCATGGAGATGGAGGAGGGCCCATCCACCTCCACAGGAATACGGGGGTCAGGGTGACAGTGGGCCCGCCTGGACATCAGGACTGATGTTGGTGGAGCAGGTGCGGAGGAGGCCCTGCCTGTGTCCCAGCATGCCGGCATCCATGGATGCCGGCATGCTGAGACTCAGGCTGGTGCTAGATCCATCACCGATGATGATCGAGCTAACGTCATGGGCAGTGACACGTGTGGGCCACAGGATGGCCACACAGCAGGTGACATTGTGGCCATGGCTGAGGGTGGTGCTGCCGTGGAGGCCTGCATGTCATCACAGTCCCAGGCTGTGCCTGTCTGCACCAGTGGGGCATCACTGGTGTGTGTCCAGGACAGTGGGACTGTTGCGGCCACTGCAGCAGCACCATTGAGCCCTGGAGAGCGGCAGCCGGAGTGGCAGTATCAGCAGTCAGCCAATGGCCATAGGGGTACAGTGTCAGGGGGTGGCATCAGTGCACCACCTGTGGACATGCCCAGGCCTGGCCCTGGTGTACAGCACCCACCTTCAAGGGGTGATGAGCATCAGGGCTGTGAACACTCTGAGGGACAGCATGCCAATCAGGCAGATGACCTCTTAGATGAGCATACCCACATACTGCAAGCATCAGTCAATCAGCAGATGCGGCTTGTGATGGCGGTGGATGCACTGAGAGTGGCTCTGCACCAGGCAGAGGAGCAGCACAGCAGAAACACTGCTCTGCTCCTGGCAGGGATGGACCGGTTGCAGGAGGATGTGACCGCTGCCACTGACAAGCAGACACAGGCATTCACAGCTGTCATGGCCACAATGGGCACACAGTTATTTGCCCATGCATTGCAGACACCACGCAGTGTAATGTCCACCCCCCATTCCCGGTGTCATGAGACACCATCCTTGTCGACACTGGGTTCAGCTGTGGGCATCCCGAGCCTGCCTGACGCAGGCATGTTCGGTGTGCTGCAGACCCTTGCGCGAGCACGGTCATGTTCAAGCAGTGGAACCCCTGGGGGACCGTCGGTGCTACCCCATGAGGCTAGTGATCAGTCTGTCACTGCTGGTGGGTCTCAGTGGGGCCGCCCATGCTTCCGTGGTGGCCGTGGCACTGTGGCACATGACTGACCTGTCTCCTAGCATGGTTACTGTCTGATGCTGCCCTGTGTGCATTGTGTTGTTCAGCGGGCAATGCACGGGTAGGGTACCCGGCCCTGCACGCACACACATGTTCCATCTGCACACTCTCCCGGATGCTGTTCACTGTGGCGTGTGCATGATGATGCCTGCATTGTGCTGTATGCCACTGTGCAATGGTGCCCAGCTTCTGACACATGCACAATGACAGGCAGTGGGCGTGGTGGTCTGTGGATGTGTGTGTGGCTAGGGGTGGTAGTCTGGGTCGGCGTGCCTCCTACCCTTTGTGCATGTCTTGTGAGGTGTGTGTGTGTGTCTGTGTGTGTGTATGACCATGTGCCATGTTAGACCTCGCCCATCCCTGGTGGTGTGAGCGGTTCCATGCTCGGCCACTTCCTTGATAGCATGCACCCCTGGTGTGTGTCCATGTGTCTTTTGTGGGTTGTGCCTTTGCCACTGTTGGTTGCACATGGCCCATGACTTACCTGGGTTGGCTGAAGTACTCCTCTGTGATGGTGTCCCGGTGCAGCTGTGCCAACTGGAGCAGTCGGGGGTCCCATCGCCCAAGGGGGGACTGCCCATCACCATCATCACCAGCATCCTAATCATCCCCATCACTGTCCCCCTCTTTGACCTGTATGGCTATCCCACAGTCATTGGCCATGTTGTGCAGGATGCAACAGGCCAGGAATAGCCCACAGGCCTTTGAAGGGCTGTACTGTAGGGCACCACCGGAGATGTCCAGGCAACAGAAACGTGCCTTCAGCATCTTGAACACCCACTCAATGACATTGTGTGTGGTGGCATGTGCCTCATTGTAGCATTGCTGCGATGGGGTTGCGGACCACCCGTATGGTATGAGCAGCCAGGGATGGAGTGGGTATCCATTGTCACCTGTGTGTAGAGGGTGGAGGTTAGTTTGGTGATCAGTGTCGCCCTGCCTTGGGCCATGGAGGCCACTACCCATGTCACCTCTGACCATGTCCCTCCCAAGCTCCATGTTTTTCCACATGGCTTGCAAACTCACCCTCTAAGTGGCCAGTGGGGATGTCCCCACTCTTGAATCTGTGGCACAGTGTCGACTGGTGCCAGATAAAGGCATCATGTGCTCCCCCAGGGTGCGTGACACAGACATTGATTATGCGCCCCCTGGCATCGCACCACCTGGCAGTTGATGCTTGCATAGCTCTTCCGATTGATATATGCAGCCCCCTTGGGGCCAGGTGCTGTGTGGATGGCCACATTGGTGCAGTATATTGCCCCTAGCATGCCAGGCATACGTGCTACTCTGTGGATCTCCTGTATGTTTGCTGTGCACTCCGCCAGTGTGCTGGGGAAATGGATGTACTCCGCAGCATGTGGCAGCAGTGCGCTGAGGAATTGGGTGATGTGACATGATGTGGCCGACTGGGTTATGTCTGTGGTGTCCCCTGTAGGTCTCTGGAAGGTACCCGTGGCGAGCAAGCACATGCAAGCTGTCACTTTAGTCTCCACTGACAGAGCATGGCTCCATCGTGTGGGTGCCTGCATCACATCACTGCACAGCTCACAGAGCTGCCTCAGATTTGCCCGATTCAGGCGGTACTGGCCCACAATCTCGGTATCGCTGTACAGCTCAAAGATGGTGCGGGCTCGGTACTGCCTGTTGAGGGCATACTGCTGACGGGCCCTTCCAAGGCCACACCCCCCCCGCTGCCTGCCTTCTCACCTACCTCATTACTGCCTCCATCTGGATGGTGGCACTGGCCATGTCCCTGGCTTGTGTTCCCCCCCAGCAGCTTTTTCTGTTTTCCCCCCACTGTCCTGGCTACTACTTCCCCTTCCTGTGGTGGCCTCAGTGTTGTGTGGCACTTCCCCCTTCTGCACTGGCTGTGGCTCTCCACACCTTCCCTGTGCCTGAGGGTTCAGGGTGCCCTTTCCCTGTCCTGCCTTGTGTGTCTGCCTAGTGGTCAGCAACATGTGCCTTCCCTGTAGCATTCTTGCACCTCTCCCTTGTTCCTTTTTATTTTGGATCATTTCTGCTATCACGCAACTTCCGCTTGCTCCCCAATTGAGCATGGCACATGTTGTTGAATATCACAATGAGTCATTTATGCATGGTTCCTCCCCATTCAGTTGCGCATGCATTCATTATCATTGCGCTCTTGCTCAGCGTGATTTGGGGGCGCATCTGCCTCCTGTTGAATGTCACAAAATGGCGCATTTTCAGACTTGCGCTGGAGCAACCCTATTGTGCATGGCACAACCCTTTTGAATATCTGGGTCATTGTCTATAGATATCACCCCATCATTATTTATTACTGATGAAATTCACACAAAACAAGAGCCTTACCCCTTAAAGTTCAACTGTCTCTATAGTACATTCCCTACTTGATATTAAAATGCTCTGTTGTGACATCATGGTCTGTAGCCAAGGGAATAACTGTGATGTCGCAAACATAGTATAATGACATCAGTTCAATGTGAAAGATAAAGTTACACTTGAAAGTATTTAAACATATGTGATTGGTTGCTTTTGAAATGTATTTTGGGTGGGAAAAAACATTTGGTTTTGGTTGTCTCTATAATCCCCCTCAAACAGGTATAAATGGTTTAAAGGATTGTTTGGATGCTGTTTCCTCTTTCTGTTTGCATAATGATGTAGTTTTTGTTAGGATATGTAAATCTGAACTGGGAACTTAGGGATAGTCTTGGTTTGAAATCATTATTACAGTCTTAAGGTCTAGTGCAGAAAATATCTTACCCTACTCATCTTAATTTCCATTTTGTTAATCACTCAGTCTTGAGTGGGTGATTATTAATCATGAGAGTATAGTGTCTGCTTCTGGCATATTACCAGAAGCTGTAAGTGACCATCAAGGTATTTTCTGTATCTTGTGCTTTAGGACTGTAAGGATTCCACCTCATATTTTGAAACTTCACTGTTTCAGAGGGATTGATTTTGAAGCTGTAATTGCTTCTCTTTCTGCTGTTGATTGGTCGTATCTTTATGAAATACCTGATGTGGATTGTGCTTGTGACTATTTTCTGAATCAGTTGTTGGTTATTCAGGATACCTTTTTCCCATTCGAACAGTTAGATTACGAGGTAAGGTTAATAAATGGTTTTCAGATGATATTAAGTTGTGTATTAAGCAGAGACATTCCACATGGGTGCATTTTAAATGTAACCCTTCTGCTGCTTCATTGGATAGTTATCGTAGATTGAGAAATATGGTCTCAGAAAAGGTGAAAAATGCTAAAAGGGATTACTTTAATGAACAATGCACATCTAATTAGTCAGACTCAAAAATATTTTGGCAAAATGTTAATTGTTTGCTGTCCCCTAGGATTAGTAGTGATATGGATGAATTGAGAGTGAATGAAGAAATAGTTGTTGATCATTCAGAAATTGCAGAATTATTTAATATATAGATACATAGACAGTGTCGGCAGATAAGGGCCTATGGCCCACCCAGTCTGCCCATTTGAGCTTGTAAGTTCAGTTTATGTTTTCCTAGAAGTCTGTTGCCCCTTAACCCTGACCTCCAGAATTCCTTTATGTCTATCCCATGCATTAAATCCCATGATTGTTTCAGCCCCCACCACTTCCTCTGGCAGGGTGTTCCACTTGTTCATCACCCGTTCTGTGAAGAAATTCTTCCTCACATTTCCTCTGAATCATCCTCCCTCCAACTTCATCCCATGCCTCTAGTCCTGGAACATCTTTTTTGCTTAAAAATAGTGTATTCCTGCACCCTGTTCCTCCCTGTAAGATACTTGTATGTCTCTATCATATTCTCTCTCCTCCTCTCCTCCAGGAGTACATGTTCAGTTCCTTCAACCTGTCCTCATAGTACTTGTGATGCAATCCATGCACCATCTTTCTTGCCCTCCTCTGAACCTTTCTTTACCCTGTCTATGTCCTTACATAGGTAAGGTCTCCAGAACTGTACACTGTACTCAGGTGGGGGCCTCACTAGTGTCTTGTATAGTGGAATTATGACCTCCTTTTCCTGCTGGTGATGCCCTGCCTATGCATCCCAGCATCCTATTTGCTTTACCTGCTGCCTTGTCACACTGTTTCCCCTACCTTGAGGTCATCAGAGATGATAACCCCAAGATCCCTTTCCTGCTTGGTGCATGCTATATCCTCACCTCCCAAATGATATATTGTGCCAGGGTTTTTATGCCCCATATGCATTATCTTGCACTTCTTTGCATTGAATTTCAACTGCCAAACACCTGACCATTCTTCAAGTTTCTGAAGATCCCATCTCATTCTGTCTACAATGTTAAATTTTCTGATTATTCAAGCTATAGGTTGGGATTATCTGATGCTGTTTGGGTTGTGGAGAATGTTCAAGTAGTAGAGTCACAATTTCAATTTAGGGAAATCGATCCATCTGAAATGTTTAGTTTACTTTGTTCCTTACCTGAGAAGAGTATTGATTGTGGTAGGGGTCCTGAGGTGAGATTTTTGAAGTTGATCCGTGTTTATATTACTGATCCACTATGCTATATGTTTAATTTATCTTTGATATCAGGTCAATTTCCTTCTGACTGGGAAATGTGCAAGGGTTGTTCCAATCCCGAAAAAAGCCAATACTGCAGTTTTGGACAATTTTAGGCTCATATCAATCTTAAATCCTTTAAGTAAGTTGTTAGAGAAAGTAGTGTCTAGTCAATTGAAGGAGTATTTGGATTGCCATAATATCTTGAGTCAGCAACAGCATGGCATTCGACGTGGATATGGAACTGGCACTGCCTTGGTCCGGTTCACGGACACCGTCCTCAGGGGCTTTGATAATGGTTTAATGACTGGGATGGTGTTTGTGGACCTGACCAAGGCATTTGATTTGACTAATCATGATTTTTTATTGAATAAGCTGAAGGGTATTGTTTTTTCTCTTTAAATACATTATCCTGCTTTGATGAGTATTTGGTAAATCATCAACAGTTTGTGCGAACTAGATCACAGGATTCCCAAAAGATTTATATTTAATGCGGTGTTCTGCAGGTGTCCATTTTAGGACCCTTGCTGTTTTCATTATTTGTCAATCAATTGCCTGATTATTGTGGCTCCTGCAATTCAATAATGTATGCAGACGACTTGATACTTTTTAGCCAGGGTAAATCACAAGATGTGTTGGTTAATGTTTTGGTTGTTGGTTTCAGGAGTGTTTGTAATTGGTTTAAAACAAATTTGATGATGTTAAATTCAAAAAAATGAAATCAATGATCTTTGGGACCCCATTTATGTTGAGAGATGATCCTCGTCTATTGCTTTTTGATGGGGATGGTGCTGCAATAGATCAAGTGACCCAATTTAAATATTGGAGTGTGTGGCTGGACTGTGGTGTGTGGCTGGACTGTGGTTTAAACTTTTTCTTACATGTTAAGCATGTTGGTCAAATTATAAACCATAAATTGGGTATTTTAAGTTTTGATCGTTTTTTTCTTTTGAAACCAGAAAATCAATTGTGGTTGGCTCATTATTACCACATTTTGATTATGTTTGTTATTTATATCAGAATTTAAATGTTAAGGAATATAATGCATTGTCTGTGGCTTATAATAATATATGTAGGTTTATTTTATTGGTTCCATTCAGGACTCATCATTGCTCTTTGTATTTACGTTTAGGTTGGTTATCACCTAGGGAAAGAATTAATTACTTTTCTGGTTGTTTGCTTTATAAACTTCTTTTTTCATATAGATTTCCATTCGCAGATATGATTTCAGTTCATTTGTCCCTCTCCAAATTGAGGTCTGCAAATAGGATGTTGTTAAATCTCCCAGTAGTGAAAACTCAGAATGGCCAGAGGCCTTTTTCTTTTGCAGCCCCATCCCTTTGGAATACTTTACCCTTAGCACTTCATCAAATCATGTCTCAGCATTGTTTTAAGAGGTTGTTTAAATCATTTTTGTTAGGTAGGTCTAAATGTAATTGTTCATGTTTGTTTATTTGTATTGTCATTTGTGGTGTGTCTGGGTCGGACATGAAAAAGAACATTGTCCAGAGTGCCAACCTGGTTAACAGATTACTAAATTAAAAAAATGTAATCACCAAGCATGCTAGCCTATGAAAAATTTGTTAGGCAAAGCACTTCCAGTATGTATCTGCAGTTGGTGTCTGTTCTGCAAGTTCTGCAGGTAAATAAATATGAACTGATGCACTTTACTTGATGTATCCAGTGTCTTCCATAAGGTGGTGAGTGCCTGGCTTTCCTTTTGTACATATTATGACATCAGGTTGGGAAAAAGTGATGGGAGATGATGAACCCTCAAGGGATAATTATCCTGTTGTCATGCATATGACCTCAGTAATATATGTGAATAAGGAATACAGAGCATATGAAAAATATAAGCTGCTTGATGTCCAAATATTAGGTTTTTCAAAGTTTTTCTCGAGGTATTAGTGGTTGTTTAACTGGTTCACAAAATAGTAACAATACAGGTTTCAGAACTTTGACAGTCTTAGTCAAATTCTCTAATTATATATATTGTGGTATTGAAACTAATGACAGATGCAGTGTTAATAGGCTACGCAAAGACTGTCACTCTTGGGGATCACAGCATATTGACAAAAATATTAAAGGGATCCATAACTGGATGGTTAGTCTCTATAATGGTTTATAGGCTACCTAAATTCACAGTAACATAAAATTAAATGTGGTTTTGTCACTTCTCAAAAATGTAGAAGATGGTGTTCTTCAGACTATATCCTGGGTACACTGTGACAGCCTTGGACAGATTCAAAAATGATGCATATTGTGCATCTGAAACTAGTCTAACGACAGGTGAAGTGTTAAATGGTTACACCAAAGCCTTCAATTTTGTGGACCATAGTTTATTGATTAAGAATTGAATAGACCCTGACTGGATGATTAGTCACTATACTGGTTGAAAAGCTATCAACATTTCTAGAAGCATAAAAATTAAATAGGATTTTGTCACTTGTTTGAAATCTAGAAGATGGTGTTTCTCAGAATATATAATGAGTGTTACTATTCACCCTGCTTATTAACAATTTGCTGTTCCATTGTCTTAACACTAATACTTTACTTTGTACAGATGATGTTTTTATATATGAGCTTTGAAAATATCGGTGACATCAACCTTAGACTGGCCAACACTTTTGGTCAGTTACAGGGATGACTCACTGTAAACCATCTGTTGTTGAATCGGCATGAAGCTAAGGCTATTGAGTTTAGTACAAGTGTGAAGGTGCATAAAAATAAAGGCTTATAGTAGTTGATGTCCAAAGTGCTGAGGGACTTGAATATATGGCCAACATCAAATATGTTTGGGTATTTTTTGAATGTACATCTATTGTGTCTTTTGATGCACACACTGATTATTTCAATTAGGGCTGATCGGATCTGGGGGTATTTTTGGATTTGGTGTTGAGTTTGCTATTCCCCCATTTATTTGATTTGGATTTTGAGGATTTGGATTCAGTCTGTAATTGATGAAATATTGATTTATGTATTAAAAAAGAGAATAATAGATACCTAAGTGTCTATTACCAGGCAGTATTTCCATTGAGAAGTTTTGGGGACTTGGAACCTCAAAAGCTTTGCTCTTGAGGTTCCCAAAGCTCCCAAAACATCAAGAAGGGATTACTGCCTGACAATAGACACTTAGGTATTTGATTTCTCTTTTTTAAAATATGGATCCATTTTTATTTTGTAATGGATGGTCAGCTTACATGGTGAAGACACTATTCTGGCCAACTGCTGCACTCTCTAGGTCCTCTACCCCCCCCCCCACTGGCACCCCTCTGGAGTACAAAAGCTTGTTTTTATAAGAAGACCTACCTAAAAGGGAGCAATGTCCCAGTTGCGATTCTCTCTCGTTGAGTGAGAGATGGCCGCCATGTTGTTCCAAATGTTCTGCATGCCCAAAGAGAGAAAAAGGCCAATTATGAGCTTAATTTTCAGATGCTACTGCTTGATTGACAGTGGTAACAAGAGTGATTTTGGAGAGCTTGCGATTGCGCTGTTGACTTTTTGTGATAATACTATCATTCAGAGCTCTGAACCATACTATTACACACTCAGAACGGTAGTATTATCACTTGCCAAGTATGCTATTATCACTTTGGAGACAATGGTAGTATGATGATTTTTATGTGTATTTTACAATAGTATTATTTTCGATATTGATGTATTAAAAATGCAGAATTACATGATGAACTTGGATAATTTTATCTTTCACCTACAACAGTTAGCAAAGTCAAATCATGGAAAGACAAGTGACAGTGCCAGGTAATGTAAAGAAAGGCAAGTAAGAGTACCCAGGCCAAGTTAAAAAAGCACATCTGAGAGTGTCCAGATCTGTGCAGTAAAACAGTTTGGAGTTGTATAGACATCTCTCCCCTAGCACCATAGCAAGCAACAAGTCAGTTTTCTTCATTTTGCTAACAGACATACTGCTCTTCCAATGAATTCCATGAAAAGAGTGACTCATTTTGAGCAAAGAAATATGAGCAACACAGAAATAGTGAATGCTACATCGGCAATGTGCGGTTAATAGCTATGTGCTATTAATAGCACATGTAACCTGAGCACTGATTGTACGGACGTCTTTTGTCAAGTATGTAAGGGTTTGTTTGTGGGGCTGATTTTAAACTGGCTGTCTGGAGTGCTAGATAGGTACACTACCCTAAAGTAAGGCAACCTGGTTCAGGGCTGGCTATGGGAATACTATTTTTGTCCTACTTTTGTTTTTAGTACTTATGATGTTGATCCTCAATTTGACTTACCATTCTTCCACCCTCCTGAGTTTGTTCCCCCACCTGTAGGTTGCCCCAATGTTCTAGCTCTTCTGACTGCTGTCCCCGATGTAGCACCCACCCACATTTTCCCTCTCCCCAGTGTCATGCCCCTGGAGCTGATTATAAGTTTCAGGAGGGTGGGGAATAGTCCTCGCATTAAAAGTTATTTTGCTATGTGGATTTTAGTGATTGAAAGTGCCACTAGATTTTTTGAAAGAGTTGTGCTAGCGCATTTTGTTTTTGGTGATGTGCTTGCTGCTTTCTGTCAGTACCATTATGCTGGCCATACTATGACATGGAACCCTCTTTCAAGTGTAGTTGCAGTTTAAACTGAGAATGGCATAATTGCGCTGGTTGACAGTGATGGTCAAGACAATAACTTGTATAAAGTCAGTGTGGGAAGAGGTAAGGTGCCAGTGTCTTAGCCCTCTTCACCACTGGGCCTGCTTCAGGCAGCCTGTTTTCTGAATGGCTGTTACAGTTAGGGCTGGAGACTCAGACAGAAGAGTGTGCAAAAGAAACTCAGGAGGCAGTCACTATCATGTAGTCAACAGTTTGGTTACTTGCTCACATGTCAGTGGTGATATGTCATTTTCAGACCAAAGCCTGCACTAAAGCATGATTAAGTTGTTGACACATTTTATTGTGCCTCTGGATGACTTGCATCATATTTGGAAGACATTTCAAATAATTCTATCATTCTTATCTGTTTTTGGTCTACTGGAGTACTTGAAGCTGGAGATGGCAAAAAGCTAACTATTGACTACTCCAACCCAACCAGTTTAGCTGGTAAGGACACTCAAGAACAGAGAAAGAGAAGGTGCTACTCTGTGAGCTGGAAAAATGAGAACCTTCTGATTCTTTATGAGAATTTACAAAAATTAACAAAATATGTGTATGAGCTAGTTCTTTGAGATGGAAGATTTCTGACTGTACCACCACTGGTATGGGCATGCTACTCCTTTGCCTCACCTTCTTACCCTCCCCCTGCTACCTTTAACTTTTTTCTCAGGTTTGTAACTGGACTTAGTGCCTTATCATAGCTGATGTGCCAAGACTGCTAACTTTCCTTCCTCTGCCGGCAACCTTTTTACACAGGACAACTGTAGCATGACATACATTTTTGTGGTCTACGTGAAAATAATTTCACACCACAGATGTAGCAGTCTTGGTTTTTGTGCTAGGCATAAGATGCTGATCATCTTGCTCTTGCAGTGTCTCTTCCAGAACTGGATTGACCTCAACTTGGGTTTGGAAATAATTCCAACTATCTGGTTCACTTTCACACTCACTACCATTAACATTTTTTTCAGTAACTATAGTACGGATATTTTCAGCCTCCTGTTTATAATGCTCATGGTATGGTCCACTTCAATATCACTGGCCCAGCTAGTAGTGCTTAATGAATCATCATTAACGTGAAAAAAAATTATAACATTAGTTGCCATTCCTTCAATCCCGTGAGTTGTATCTGTAAATTGTTTGTGTTCATTTTCTTTCCCCGGTGAAATAAGCACCTGCTCTAGTACTACCCTTGCTTATCTTAGGGGCAGGTACCACAGATTAGTTCCATTTTGTACATACTTTTTAGGGCTGTGGGTGGAGCCTACAGTCATTTTGGGATCGATCGTACCTTCTAAAAATGGCTGATCATGGAACTTTCTGTTGGACACTTGGAAGTATCGTTCCAAATGTCCAGTGGAGCTTGAAACCCTCTGCCATGATCGGCCACTCTGGAATAACAGCCGCACTACCTCAGCTGTTAGTTTTGCATTCCAGGGCATGAACTACACATGGATGACTTGCGCACATGCACAGTTCTGTTGGTGCTGTCATGTGGTGAATGGCAAAATGCCATTTACCGAAACTACACATGTGTGAGTGCCACACATGTGCAGTTGGGTCACCAGCACTGGCAACAAAGAAAATCCTCCTGCAGCCTCCCACTGCTGCTGTCCTCCCTGCTACCTCCACTCCTGTCACCATGCTGACATCAGGGTCCCCAATTCCTATATTGACATTTTATCACCCCATTATGTATCCCTCCAACTCATGTGGCACACTGGGAGCCCACCCTAGTGTGCTCAAATGTTTTTCATTTTCCCTGTGCTGACAGCAGGGTGCCCAATCCCCATGTTGGCATAATGTGCACCCTCCCACAATCATGCAGCACGTGGGGAGCCCACCCCAGTTTGCACAAATGTTTTTTTTCTTTCCCCCACCCCCTGCAAACAATGGGGTGCCCAATCCTCATGTGGCATCATGTACCCACCCCCCACACTCATGTGGCACACAGAGAGTCCACCCCAGTGTGCCCAAATGTGTGTGTTTTTGTTTTTTTCCTATAAATAAAGAAACTGTCCCCAATGTGTTTTTTTAATCTGCAAAAAAGAAAATGGTCCCTCGTCATCACCCCAGTCCCCATCCTCCATCCCCACCCTCCCACTGAGCACCCACTTCCCCTAACACCCCTTACCCCATACTTACCTCTAGAGATCAGCGCTGTCATCTTCTCTGAACTGGGACATGTCTGCATGCTTCAAAGCTGAATCATAAACTGAAGAATCAAAGGTAAGTATGCAATAATGGTATTCAATGGGGTTTTCAACGTATGTTGATAAATCAACCATTTTCTGGAATTTTGGCCCCAAATGTTCAACATGTGGTTCTTGGGACCCCACCTCATGAAAACTGTCACTGTCATTTTTTTTACTCAGTCCTGAAAGGTGATTTTGCAGTCACTGTGTGGCACTCCCCCTGACTGATGCTTTATGCTACTCCATGCACCCTCTCTTCTGCATTCTTACATCCTCCTTGAACCCTCTATACAAAATCACCTTGTCCTTCTCTGCTCCTACCTAATCTTCCCCTGTCTCCTACTCCCTTACCCACCCCTCTATGTCTATTCCCTCCCTGCCCTTTTCCTGTCTCTGCTATCTGTCTATCCCTCAGCAATCATTGACAATCTGCACTAATGACAAAATCTTACTCTGACTGCCTTTAAACCCTGTACATATTTACCACTGCAAACCTGTTCTCTATCCTCTACCTTCTAGATAGTGTACCATGTACCTTTTCAAGGCATGTTTCAAGCTTACAGTAGTAACTGTGGCACTACAGCTGTCCCAAGTATTACTACAATGAAATGTTCTGCATTTTGTCCTATCCCATTTGTGTTGTCTACTCTGTTTTTGGACGCAGAATCTTTGTAAAAGAATCGCTGGTTCAAAGGTAATTTGTAATCCTAGATCTCAATAAATAAATAAATAAATCACCTTTCAGGACTGATTCATGAAATAACAGTGCCACTGTTCATGAGTCGGGTTCCCAAAAATCTCATGTTGCAAATTTGGTGAAAACTTCAAAAAAATGACTGCATTATGAGCGTGTGTTGCACAGTTTCTACATGTACTCCTAACTTTTCCAATGTTTAATATTTTCATTCCACATTTTCAATATTGTGATTTTTGCACATCTCCTTCTTAACAGTATAGCTGTCATTTTTGACATTCTGCCCAAAATGTGTTTTCACACCAGTGGCACAGAATGGCACATTTGCTCTGTGAAATCACCTTCTGGGACAAGTGAACAAAATGACACTGGCACTTTTCATGAGGAGGGGTCCCAAAAATTCCTTGTTGAAAATTTGGTGCAATAACTCAAAAAAATGGCCAAGTTACACCTGGGTGTTCAATAATTTCTATGCACACGTGTAACTTTGGTGATTTGGCAGCTCATCACATCCCTATCATCTCTGGCTAGGACCTGTTTTATTATGCTCTTTGTCTAGTAGATTTTATGCTCTCATTTTTGAAAGTACTCTTGACTATAAGGAGGACTCAGAGAAGTGAGATGGATATAAAATACCAAAGGAATATGGCTTCTAGGCTCTCAAAGAATTGATATTGTATCAAACTACTCATATCAAGGGATTGTTTTCAATGCAATTTTTCTATGGAATAGACATATTCTTAGAATTTGGCTAATTAAAAATGTTGCACAGGTTCTCAAAAAGTTCAGCTATATGTTTGAAGGGTCAGTCTTTAGACCATTAATATGAGCAGTTAAAGCTAAACTTCACACACAAATTATTTCTGGCTCCAAACTCTGGGATTTCAAATATAAGTATAAATTAACTCTTCTACCTTTTTAAATGCCTAGAATAATCATGGATCTTGGTCCTTCTTGATCCACTTCTTATATTAGATCTGAGCTTTGTATAACTAATATAAATGCACTTATTTATACTAGAAAGTTGAATTTCTGGATAAGGCTCACTAGATTGCCTTCCTACAGATTAACATACCAGTGTTTATTAGAAAAGGTATATGGTATGATTTGAGGTATAGACAAAACTCCTGGTACGCAACTGTTATGCCTCTACCTAACAAGTACAGTCACATGACTCTTAAGTCCTACGTGGATAATGGAATCCAGCTTATTGTTAAATATAAGAGTTATATCTCTAAAATGATTACTAATACCTGGAATAATGAAGATCTGAAACATATAAGTAAATCAGCATACTCAAGATGGTTGCTAAAAATAATTACCTTTTTTGGATTCAGATCCTATTTAGATACTCTGACAGACCAAGAATTAAGGACATTCATAAAATATAAATTTGAGAGATTCGAAAGCAAGATCCTACAGGTATGCCATACTAACTTACTTAATGACACTGAGAATTGTACCTGTTCAATGGGAGGAACTGAGCACTTATTGCATGTGATGTGGGAATACACTTGGTATAGGAAAAAGAAAATCTACTGGATGGGTCCCTTTTTAAATGAAATACATAATTTAGATTTTCCCAGTTTGACATTTATCTTATAACATTCAGAAGACCCATGAACTATTGAGAAGCTTGCAAAATATTTTCTAGCACTAAATAAAGTCATGAGAAAATTGCAAAAAATACAATCTTGTACTCTATACTGTAATCATATAAATGACTTTGTTCTCTTCTCATGCACGTCTCAATTAACCACATATTATATTAATATACATTGTCAATGCACTTGCACTATGACAGTTAGTACATATATTGAAGAAGTCAGGAATGTATTCTCATTTGTATTTTATGATCATAATTATTGTATTTGCAATTATTGTCTGTTTATAATTGTTTATTTATAATATATCTATGTATTTTTTTAACTTGTTGAAGACTTTTTATTCTAACAAACATAATGATGAATTTGTCAGATGGAGATGGTGGGTTTTGTCCTTAAAGTAATAAGTCTGCACTTGCAGAGCAGCTACTTGTTGAATTTCTTTCTTTGTTTTACTCTGACAGTTTTCTAGGGTTCTCCTCATCAGTCTTGCCTCTTTTTTCCCATTTACCTTTTTCCTGATCCCCCATGGTAGGTTGTTTCTGCCTGGACTAGGGTGCTTTCAATTGTGTTTCTTTAACTTGTCATTTTTTGCCTTAAAAAAGTCACCCCAAAGAGGGAGGCTCCATTGTCACTGACTGGCCAAACCCACTGTATTCAATGCCCACACTGGGGCACTTATATATTCTGAGAAGGCATGTTTTTGTGCTGCTTGCAGTAATTAAATTGAAAACAAATGTCTCCCTTGTCCCCTCACTGGCACAAAGCCTGCCCTATGGCCCCTGGACATGGGCCCTCTCACTTGTGTTTCTTTAACTTGTCACTTTTTGGCCTTAAAAAAGTCACCCCAAAAACTTAGGCTTCAGTCATCACTGACTGGCTGAGCCTGCTGCCCACAGAAAGGAACTTAAGCTGCTTGCAACCACCTCCCTAAATTGTCTGCAAATGTCATCTTTTTTCAATTGTTTTTACTCACTACTGTCAGTTTGAC
The DNA here is from genome assembly GCA_016271365.2 of Neoceratodus forsteri. Classification (NCBI taxonomy): domain Eukaryota; kingdom Metazoa; phylum Chordata; order Ceratodontiformes; family Ceratodontidae; genus Neoceratodus; species Neoceratodus forsteri. Next base: position 1,163,767,243 of record CM028131.1, read on the forward strand.
TTTTTCACTTATCTTCCCTTCCCCTTCTTTTCTGTGTACCCTTTTTGCAGATGCTATTTTTTTCTAGTTTCCTACACTGTCACTTCATTATAACTTTAACTTCTTTAAGATAATTTTTGCTAGCTATGTCTTTCAGTTTGCTGTACTTTTGCTTTTACGCCACCTCTAGTATGTACTATTTTCATCCCAGTTACAGAGACTTTTTGTTATTATCTTCCAGTTCTTCTACCAGGTCCTTCACTTCCTTCTTTAAAAATAACAGTAATCTTTTTGTTAATAGACCATGTCTTTCAGTTTGGGGCTTGGCAGAGGACACCAGAAAGAAGGAGTGCTGTGTGACTGGACTGCTCTGCTGGGACTAAAGAAGTAGAACTCTTCTACTGGGACCTTTAATTTAGGGTAAAAAAACCAAAAAAAAAATTAGTGTGTTTGTCTCAGTTAGCTAAATTGGTTATCAGAAAAGCTATCTAGGTGTAAATTTCAGGTGGCTAAAGAGGCTTGATTGCTGTGCAGTTTAAATTACTTGTAGAAAGATCTAGTAAGTGGGGGAGTGGCTTAGCTAGAAGGAAACTAGATTTAAACACTGCCTTAGAAAGATTCTGTCAGAGGCTTGGCAGAGGACACCAGAAGGAAGGAGTGCTGTGTGACTGGACTTCTCTACTGGGACTAAAGAAGTATAACTCTTCAACTCTCTACAGTCTTCTAAAAAACTATATTGCCCACATTCCCTCCCCTCCACCCTCCCACACAAAGCTAGTTCTACTTTTATAGGCAAAGGATTTGACTGACAACAGGAACTTCCTGTTTGGGAGCAGGAAGTGAGTGATCACAGAGCCACCAAAGATGCACCATCCTAGTAGGGCAAGAGAAGCTCTCTGGCCCCCTCTAGCTGCTGGAGGTCTGTCTCTAAGCAAGTAAGGGGTCTACTGAGAAATATAGGATCTTCTTGTCTCAGAACAGGACAATCAGGAGCTTAAAGGGCAAAGAGGCAGTAAGTAAGTAGAGAGAGAAGAAAAAAGCAGAGGAAAGAGTAAGGATTCCAAACAATAGTGAAGGGGCCAGAAATAAGACATGATGGGAGTGGTGCAATGCAGTGGCTGTGGAGCAGCAGTCTTCTGGGAGATGTTCTGGAGGATGCAGTGTTGTCCCATTTGCAGGCATCTCTCTGGGCTGAGGGGGGAGGTTGCTCATCTCCAGGCTGAGTTGGCCAGGATTTGTGGGACCTCCTCTTCCATCCAGGGACCACCAGGGCCACTGCCATTGCCTCAGAGGTTGCCAAGAAAGAGGAGTGGTTGGACCACAGTGGGCTCAGGGAGGGTGAGGGTGAGGGTGGTGGAACAGAGGTGCACCCCTCCAGTTGTACCTCTCCACAGTTCCATGCCATTCTGTCAAAGTGTGGTTCCTTTATGGAGGCACCCACAGTGGAGACCAAGGAGGAGGAGGATGAGAACCTCCACAAAGGAGACCCACAGGAGGGTGGCATGGAACCCCACAGGGGAAGGAAACAACTCCTGGTGGGGTACTCCATTGTTAGGAAGGTAGAACTGGGGGAGGAAGGGGAGAGGGAGGTAAGGTGCCTGCCTGGTGCCATGGCTTGGAGGGACAGGGAGCTAATCTTCAGGATTGCCAGAGCAGCTGCATAGGGGAGGGAGCTGGATGTGAATGTCCACCTAGGGACAAATGACCTGGCTAAGAAAGGGATCATTGCAGTGCAGGAAGAATTTGTGGAATTGTGGAGGGGTCTTAGACAAGTAGCATGCATGGTAACCTTCTTGGAGGTGCTGCCTGTCTATGGCGTACAAGACGCTAGGGTGTTCCACACCATGGGATTCAATCAGTGGTTGAAAAACTGGTGCAGAGCTCAGGGATTTGGCTTCATTGGAGATGGGTGGTCCACCTGGAGTGATGCAAGCCTATACTGGAATGATGGGTTGCATCTGTCCAGGAGGGAAACCAGGATCCTAGGTGATGTTTAAATGCATCATTGGCAAGTATTTAAACTAGCCAGGGGGGAAGCACTGGAAAGGAGCAGGGAAATCCTAGCCCCCCCCAAAAAAGTCACGGAAGTAAGTGCAGTAAACACCAACATAGAGATGTTGATAAGGAGAATGGCAGGGAAATGGAGAAAGTGGCAAAGGCAAGAAGGACAGGGATGGGGCACAAAGGATTAAGGCCATCAGGAAATGGAGGATAATGAGTACCAATGCCCGTAGCCTGGGCAACAAGCTCCCTGAACTGGTGGCCTTGATGGATGAGGGATGCCTTGATATCGTAGCAGTCACAGAAACATGGTACACAAAGAAGCATGACTGGGATGTTAGCATACCAGGGTACGTAACCTACAGGAGAGACAGGGAGGGGAGAAGAGGGGGATGAGTAGCTCTCTATGCAGAGAAAGGGATAAAAGCAACTGAACAAAAGAGTAAACAGGGAGGAGAGAAGGCACTGTGGGTCACCTTGCAGACTGGAAGTGGTGCCACAATCCGCACAGGAGTTGTATACAGACCCCCAGGTCAGGAGGAGGGAATGGACAAGGATATGATACAAGGCATTCTTAGGATGGCAGAGAAAGGGGAGATACTGTTGATGGGAGACCTGAATATGCCAGATGTTAACTGGACCACACTTGCTGCAGCCACATCCAAGAGCAGAGCCATTCTCGATGCCCTAGAGGTAGCATGCCTCAGACAGCTAGCTTCAGAACCCACTCATGAGGGAGCAATCTTAGACCTTGTACTCTCAAATGGGGACAGTGAGAGGATCTCAGATCTAGAAGTGGGTTGCCATCTGGGAACAAGTGACCATCAAACAGTGTGGCTCACATTAAACTCAGCTACAGAGTCAAGCCATACAAAAGTCAGGGTACTGGACATCAGGAGGGTTGACTTTGGCAAGATGGGGGAGTGCCTCAGAAAAGCACTAGCAAACAGGCTAGAAGGAGGGGTGGAGAAACAATGGGGAATCATCAAAACTGCCATCACAGAGGCAACAAGCCTTTGTGTAAAGCAAATAAACAAATCAAAATGAAAGAAAAAGCCACTATGGTTCTCAAAAGAGGTGGCGGGGAAAGTCAGGGAGAAAAAGACAGCATTCAGGAAGTATAAGGAAACACAGAAGGAGGAGGACAGAGAGCTGTACCAGTTAAGGCAGAAGGAAGCAGGGAAGGAAGTCAGAATAGCAAAGGTCCAAACTGAGGAAAGGATAGCCAACTTGGTTAAGAAGGGGGATAAAACTTTTTATAGGTACACCAGGGAGCGTAGAAAGACAAAGGGAGGGATAGTGAGGCTGAATAGAATGAACAGTGGGTGGGCAGAGGGGGATAGTGAAAAAGCAGGGATACTGAAGGAACATTTCTGCTCAGTATTCACAAAAGAGGAGGGGGAGGTGCCTAATCCAATTAACAGAAGCAGTCTGGATGGGGGGGGTCGATCCCAGTTCTTTCTCAGAAGAAAGGGTTCTGAAAGAACTCCTAAAACTGAAGGTGGACAAAGCAATGGGGCCTGATGGAATTCACCCCAGAATTCTAAAAGATTAAAGGGGAGAACTAGTGAAACCACTTACTACCCTTTTTAAAAAATCATGGGAGGATGGTATGGTACCTGAGGACTGGAGGAAGGTAGATGTGATTCTCCTTCACAAAAGTGGGACCAAGACAGAGGCAGGAAACTACAGACCTGTCAGTTTGACCTCTGTGGTAGGGAAAGTGATGGAATCACTTCTGAAGGAAAGAATTGTTGAGTACCTAGAGGCCAGTGGGGCACAGGACCCAAGGCAGCATGGGTTCACAGCGGGAAGGTCATGTCAGACAGATCTAATTGATTTCTTCGACTGGGTGACCAAAGTAGTAGACCAGGGAGGGGCTGTGGACATGGCCTACCTAGACTTTAGCAAGACATTTCACACAGTCCTACACTGTGATTAATAGTCAAATTAACCAGCCTGGGAGTGGGTCCCAGGGTGGTAGCCTGGGTAAAACATTGTCTGAACAGCAGGACACAGAAGGTAATTGTAAATGGAGTCCACTCTGAAGAAAGAGGGGTTACTAGTGGGGTACCGCAAGGTACCGTACTGGGTCCAGTCCATTTTACTGTCTTTATAAGTGACATTGCAGAAGGACTGGAAGGAAAAGTATGCCTCTTTGCAGATGACACAAAGATCTGCAACAGGGTTGATACACAAGGAGGCATGGAAAGGATGAGAAGGGACTTGGCAAAGTTGGAGAAATGGTCGGAAGTATGGCAGCTAGGATTCAATGCAAAGAAGTGCAAAATAATGCACCTGGGAAACAAAAACCCAGGGGAAGATTACACAATGGGGGGGGAGGTAGTAACAAAAACAAAAAAGTAAAGGGACCTGGGGTTAATCATATCGGATGACCTTAAGGTTAGCAAGCAATGTGAGAAGGCAGTAGGGAGAGCTGGGGGTATACTGGGATGCATAGGGAGAGGCATCACCAGCAGAAAACAGGAAGTTGTTATCCCTCTGTACAGACAGTTGATGAGACCCCATCTGGAGTACTGTGTCCAGTTCTGGAGACCCAATCTCAGCAAGGACATAGACAGGATAGAGACAGTCCAGAGGAGGGCAACTATAATGGTGTAGGGTCTGCAAGAGAAGCCATATGACGAGAGACTAAAAGAGCTTAATATGTATACCCTGGAGGAAAGGAGGGAAGGGGGAACATGATAGAAATGTTTAAGTACCTCAGTGGAATCAACAAAGTCCAAGAGGGTAGTATCTTTCAGAAAAAGAGACATGCAAGAACAAGGGGACACAATTTAAAGATGGGGGGGCAGTTCAGGGGCAATGTGAAGAAGTATTTTTTCACAGAAAGGGTAGTGGATGCATGGAACAGCCTTTCTGAGGAGGTTGTGGGGTCTAAAACTGTGGGAGAATTCAAGAATACATGAGACCGACATAAGGCAATTCTTGTGGGGGGGGTAGGAAGAAATAGGCTGTTGGCTAACTAGGATCTGTGGCCTATCCTGTAGGTAGGGAAATGGGCAGACTAGGTGGGCCAAGCAGTCCTTATCTGACATCAAAGTCTATGTTTCTATGTTTCTTATTTTCATTTTTTCTAAATGTCCTTCCCCTACCCCTACTTTTCTGCATTTCCACCCCCCAACCCTTCCACAGCAGTGGCAGAAACTTTTTCCTTTTTTCTAGTCCCCTTGCCTAAATTAGTATTTTTTTGTTAAGTGTCTTATTCTTTGTTTTGTAAAGCAATTGTTTTAATGTTTTAATATATTTCTCCTTTGGTTCTTTTCAATGTCATCTTTCATTTCAGGCAGGTCATTACTTTCTTGTTTTCTTCCCTCTCTTATCTATGACTCCTTCGTCATTTCCAGAAAACTTTTTCTTCTAATTCATCTCCCCAGCTATTTGCAAAATAAGTTTCTTTCTCTCTTTTCTATTTTTTTAATCTCTTTCCTATGTTGGATTATGTCACAGGAGCAGCCACTGGTACATCATCCCTGTCTAACCACCATGTGCTGAGCAAAGAAATTGGCTGTGTTTGACAATGAGAGAGCAGAATATACCATGTAAGCATTGTTTCTAATTGTTTTTCCTGTAATCTGAGTTGAATTGAGCCATTCATGGCCAACTCAGTTTCTGCTTAATTTGCTGTACTGCTGAATCTTCAGGGTGGTTCAGATTGTGGCAAATCCAAAATGCTTAGCTTTTATCTCAATAATCTGCTAATTTATAATTTTGCTTACTATAAAGATAAAAGAAATGTTAATCAGATTAAGTTTGTCTGACAAGAAATTGCAGTATGAGCCAGTCCGATGGCACAGAGAGCTAAGGCACTGGATGCCACACCTCATGCCATGCTGGTGACCCAGGTTCCGAAATTGGACTCGGGTCATTTGGGGGTTGGCAGGGGTGAGGAGGGATTGAGCTTCTGTAGACAGCTCTCCTTCATCAGGGAGGGGGGAACAGTGTGGAGCACCGTGGACTGATACCCAGTGGTGGCTGGGTGTCAGCACAGGAATGTCACCCAGCAGAGGGGAGGACTCATGCCCAGGGCACATGGGTGTTTCTGTGGAGGCTATGGCCAGCCACCCTACCCATTGCATGGTATGTGGGTCCAGGGAGAAAATGGAAAATGCTGGAGCAGACGGGGTCTATGATGACCCGATATGTTCCTCCGCAGGGCTGCCCAGACATATGGATTTATGCTCAGGGGGGGTAAGCCAGTGCTCCTCTCCTTGACCCTACCATGGGGGAGCAATCTGTGGGGGAATTAGGGGGTCCAGCCATGCGGGGGACTGTCTGGTCAGAGAAACTAGTTCCTCCGAGGGAGCATTGGAGCTACCTATCTTCTCCATGGAGAAGCAGAAAACTACTAATTAAAAAAAGAAGGAAATTGCAGTATGTTGCTTCTGATATTAGACTCTGCGATGGTTGCTATGACCACCCATATGAGCAATAATCTTTTTCATTTAAGAATTGTATATAACAGAGATGTGAGCTTTGCTCTTGTGAACAAAAAAGAACATTATCAATTACTTTTTAACTTATGTTGGCATTCCTATGAAGCAAAACTATACAATTATCTTGAGAATTTTATTTTTAAAGCATTACTAAATAGTTCCCATCTTGTTTGACTTATTTAATAATTTTGCAACTATACCATACAATTATATTTAGAATTTGATTTTTAAGGCCTTAATACTGTACTAGTTCCCCTCTTGCTTGACTGTTTTCATAACTTTGCAACTATAGAAGTGGGAACTGAGGTTCACATCAAATGATTTACTCTGCATTGTATGAAGAACAAACATGGTTTATTGTTCCTTTCCTTAGTCGGCTTCTGTGCTCTGGAACTCCCAAATCTTTATACTGGGACTCTCCAAATACAAGGTACATTTAAAGTAGAATTCAAACAACTTGTATGTGGACATATACCTGTACATTCTTCTCATGAGCAGTGGTTTACATATTGTATATTCTTGTTAATGTTACTTTTATGTTGCCAGTTTCTTGTCACTCCTGAAAATGATATTATCTCCTAGTTGGTCTGGCCATTTGCTAAAATAAACAAATGAACACCCAAAAACTTGTCTCTTTAATACTTCCATACCACACTTTTAATGGATACCCCAATACCCAGTATGCTGTAAAGACTGCAGATACAATATAAAAATCCACACTCAATGTACCTCTCAACTCCCAATCCATCTGTTCAGGAACACGTGGCCATCATATGACAAATGCACTTCAAAACTGATTTATTTTCTCTTTTCCATCTCTGAACCGCTTACATGTTATTTGATTATCATTTTTCCCCAGTATAGCCCAAAAGAAATACACCTGTCTATGCATAGTCATGTAAGGATGTAAAAATGCTCACTATGTATGTGTGAGCAGTGGAGGTGAATGGCCACTTGACGACTGAGCTCTGTGCCACTGGATTGAAAATAACTTAAAAATATCAATTTCAGTGGGGTTCTCAGTGCACAGCCATTGCTATTTTTTGTTAAAATGAATTGCTGGCTAATGAAAAAACAACTATTTCAGCCAAGTAGCATGTAGAAAGGAAACTTTTTCCATGGCTGAAGGTTTCCGACCACATGGTAACTGTGCAGCAGCGGGCAAAATTAAGTAAAATGGCAGCAACAGTGGCATCAGCCACATACAGTGGGGACATCAAAGCCCTGCTGCACCAGGTAATAAAATAAATAAAGACTTTCAAGACTTCAGTTGCCTCCCTGAAAGACAAACTTAAAACACTGCAGATCAAAGCCAGGGACACAGAAACTTTTCTTCAGTACATCGACGATACAGACAGTAGGCATGAAGCCCGTATTCAGGGGCTAAAAAGGCTGGTGAAACAGTTATGGGACAGAATGGAAGACACAGAAAATCACAGCAGGAGGAATAATTTAAGGTTTGTGGGAGTTTCAGAATCTGCTCAGGGGCACCGTACTTTAGAAATCTTCACTCCTACCATCGCTGATCTCCTGCAGTACTGCTGGAGGGGCCCATTAGAAACAGACAGAGCCCACCAGCAATAAAACCCAAACCAAATGCGGGAGAGTGCCCATGCCCCATCATCACCCGGTTTCTTTGATTTACAGACAAAGAGCTAATACTTGCCCTGGCCAGAGACAAGGACTCCCTCATCTGGAAAGAGCACCGTATCTACATCTTCCAAGATTATTCCACTGAGCTAGCACAAAAAACATAGGAATACAACCCTGCAAATAAGATCTTTTGGGACCAACATGTCCTTTACAGACTGCTATACCCAGCCAAGCTAAAGGTTACCCTTAATAGTGCTTTCCACATGTTCTGCACTCCAGACGAGGCCTTGGATTTTGTAGCTAAACACTGGCCATCTGTAACCAGGAATACCTCCAAAAAAAAAGCAGATGACAGACAGAACCATCCTCTTTCCACCACACCAATCATGTGCAAGAAAAACACCTCTAATGTCGGCAAACACCCTGAAATGGACTGGCAAACCACAAGGTCTAATAGAAACAGACAAGTCAAGCAATGGTCTGGGAGAAGAGACATGGGGGGGGGAGAGAATGTATCCAGAACTCATAAAAATCCACAAGCAGACACTCCTCTGGAGAGCCAGTCCACAAAAAGACAGACACCATCGAATCACCATAGAAGTCTGCAGCTACAAGACAGTCAGTGACCGAGGAATCAGGCGGCAAGGAAGACACTCGTCCCCCACAGAAGGATGCAGATGAGGATCAAACCTGGGCACAAGTGACTGACCTGAACTTTGACAGACATGCAGCCCAGGTCAAATTGGGACCAATTTACATGGAAGAGTATGGCCCGAACCTGTCCGCCTGAAGGGACACTACAGGGTAGCAACCCAGGGCATTCTCAACCTCATAGGAGACCCATACAGACAGTCAGAGCACATTAGTGAATAGAAGTCGATTTTGGCAGTATCCTTTCAAAGCTATAATTTAGTATCCCTTCCCCTGTTTAACTTACTATGCAACTCTGCACTTTGGTGTATGTAAAGGGGAGCCATTTTCAAATGTGTAACTCCTCTGGTCTGACATGAACTGGACAGCAGGAAGGGAATGGGCAACAGGGCATCAGGGAGCGGAATGGAATATACTGGGACTTGGAGTTGCTGTGACACTGGCAGCGCTTAGACCACCACCGATTGTTTCTCCCCTTCCCCTAGCATGCTGGACATCTGAGAATGGAACCTAGCTCCATACTTGAATGGGAGCCAGGACCACTGCAGCTATCAAGAAACCCACACCTCTCCTGATGTCTCAGTGAGGCAGACTGTGGTGGAAATCCCCCACAGCAACCACCAACAGCTTTCAAGCACTCAAGTTTGAGCATTCAAAACTGCACACAAAGTGTAGCTAAATAAGGGGAGTGGACATGTGAGCTGTGCTTGCCTCATGAAGATGACATGATGGCCCCAACCTGCCCCCCCTGCAAGCTACTACCTCCTTTTCCTAAGCAGCTAAACTAGCAGAGGGTCCTCAGGGAATTTTTGCATGCATAGATCAATCTGAACACCGATGGCTGCACCATCCCCCCCTCACAATCTCTTGGCTCTCTCGCTTAGATGTGGCATATGGTATGTGCATAGTGTGGATGAGCAGGAAAACTGGGGAATATGTCACTAACCCACTTGCAGATCATGAGAAATTTCCAGAGCACGCCCCCTTATGATGTTGGCAGCCTGCTGTCCTATAGACAAAAAATTAGTTACCTGTTGCTACTGCCATTTGCAGACTTGCATGGCCACTGTTAGGGTGGTATCAATGCCCTCCAGGGCCAGATGGTCCAGAGCCACTGAATGGGCACCAGATCCAAATGATGTTGGAGGGCTATTTGGAGCATCCCCCCCATGCCTAGCTGCCTCATGATCCTGTTCTGAGGCAATAGATGCAGCAGAGGCCATGCAGGTCAAGCCTATCAACGATGAAACCTGCTCCACAGTGTGGGGCATAAAGATAATTGCAGAAGATTCCTGCATATATTCTAAGGTGGAAGAGGTCTGTTGCACATGACCCTTCCCTCCTCATCCTACCCAGGGATCCTCATGGGGATAAAGGATTCTCCAGTGAGCACAGGCAAGAACCACAAGTGGTAAGGTGGATGTTATAGCTTGCTGCTTGTCAGGGTTCTGGGGATTTATGGCTTAGAGGGGAACCCTCTGACATGCTCTATACCCCCAGACCCAAAATGAGTTCAAATTCACTATGGAACAGTCATTTGGTTTGTCACACACTGTTATTTGTGAAAACACTGTTTAATCAAGCATGAGCACCTACTAAACTCCAGTCTCTGTCCCAAAGGCTAGCTTGCTTACATCCTGTTCTGTGGATTACTGCAAAGGCTAATGCCCTAATCCAGTCACCATTTTCTCTCATGCTTGTGATTTCATTCTGCTGCTATTGTTGAACTGTGTAACCTTGCTGTAAATAACTTCTCTCTACTGTGAAAACTGTATACTGCCTTTGTAATCCTGTATGATATGTCCTGCACTGTACAACTTACATGGATATGCCGTGCTTTATGTAACTAATTCCGGGTCACTCCTGAAAAAGGGACCTTCAGGGCTCAGTGGGCCTACCCGATTAACAAAATTTAATAAATAAAAAATAAAATAAATAAATAAATAATCTGTTGGTGGTTAGTAAATGCATTTCAGAGTTATGCTGGGAAAAGGTAACTTTAATCAATTGCTATATAACTACTATACTGGACTGGTCCCAATAGATAAATGGGCTACATTAGTGACCATAAGGGGCCCTTGTCATTTGGTAACAGATCCAGGCATAATACCTTACAGCCAGGGACTATACTGCAGGGTCCACTGGCAGGAAAAGGTGTCCACAGTTGGTCCCATCTAAATGAGAATAGCGCATCACCCACTCTGTGGGTATTTGGCCCTGAACTTGAAACTGGGCATTCCTGCAAAGCAGAGACTATGACAGTAAAGGTACCCAAACTGAGGAAGGATAGTAACCTTATGTGTAGCTCAAAAGAGTTTGAAGCAAAGACTAATATGGACCACCGAAGCTGGGCACTAAAACTGTGGGAGTACCCCCCATTTCAGAACATCATCCCTGAAGTAAACTCTCCACTCCCCTGTTCCTATTGAATAGAAGATTATTTAGCAGTCCCACAATTTTGGCACCCGATATACTCAACAATGGCTACCCAAGAGATAAAGTGGGTCTTGTGGAATGTAAACGGGATCCAGACCCCAATAAAAAGAAGGAAAATCATTGACCATCTTAGATGAGAAGGGGCAGAGATCACCTTACTATAAGAGACTCAGCTTACTAAAGCTTAGGCTGCCAAACAAAAGATGTGTTGGGTGGCACAGGTATTCAGCACACATTATAATTCCAAAAGCAGAGGGGTAGCAATTATTGTAAAGAAAAACATAGCCTTCCAAGCAAACTCCACAATATCTGACCCAGAAGGGAGGTTCATTATAGTACGTGGGGACCAAGGGGGTCAAGCTATAACCATGTGCAATGTCTATGCTCCAAACTGCTGTGATGCCTCCTTCTTTCAGGGCCTAGCTCAGACACTTTCAGAGCATTCCTTGGGCTGATTTATTCTAGAGGGAGACATGAATACCATACTTGATGATTTACTGGACAGAAGCAAGAACCTGACAGGTAGGAGAACCCCAGCCTCCCAAGCCCTGGAGGATCTGACCAGGGAATATGGACTCAAAGACATATGGAGACTGCTGAACAATACAGGGAGAGACTACTCCTTTTTCTTACCCCCCCATCAATCTTTCTCTCACATAGAGATGTGGCTAATACCAGCAACTTGTAACCCAGATGTTGCAGAGACCTCTATTGGAACAGTGATCATCTCAGATCATGTCCAGGTGATGTTCACTTGGTTTCTGCCTGGGGATGTGAAGGGCCCGAAAGGGGAATGGTGCCTTAACACCTCCATGCGTGAGGACACAAGCTTCTGCGACAGCCTCAGGCAGGATATCAGCACCTTCCTAAAAACAAATAAACCAGAAGACACTCCTGCAGCCACCTGATGGGATGTTCTCAAGGCATACATCAGGGGAAGATGTATCAGCCATGCATCCCACCAAAAATGAACCTGGGCCATGAACTAGAGGCACACTTAAAAAAACTCAAGTAACTGTAGAAACAGATCCGAGAGAACAAAACAGGGAAAAGGGACATACTAGCAGAAATAACAGGGCTAAGATTTGAAGCTAATAAACATCTCCATGCCAGAGAAGAATATGCCCTATTCTGATCATGCCAGATCTTTTGGAAATCAGGTGAAACACCAGGCAGACTCCTAGCATATATGTATAAAAAGAGACATGAACACTCCAGAATTAAATTCATTAAGAATGACTGAGAGAACTAACTTGTAGTGAAGCCCACATAAATGAGGCCTTCCAAAAATTCCACGCCTCCCTTTACTCCACCAAGGAGAACCCCAGTACACAGCAGATGGAGAGTTTCCTTAGCCCACTGCAACTACCCTCCCTAGACTCAGGCAACCAGGCAAACCTGGACTGCCCCATTAAGTGGGATGAAATCAGAGAGCGAATAGCAAGCATGCCAGAGGAAAAGGACCCCTGAGGAGATGGGCCTCCAGTGGAATTCCTGAAAACATTTATGGATGTGCTACAGGCCCCACTCCAGGCAGCATATTTGGAGGCCTGTGAAACTGAGGTCCTACCTCAATCTCTGTGAACTGCCAAGATTTCTACTGCCAAAACCAGTCAAGGACCCCTCTATATGTGACAATTACAGACCCATTTCCCTGATCATGACTGACTGTAAAGTATATGCCAAAGTGCTGGCAAACAGGTTGAAGGAGGTGACCCCAAACTTAATACACAAAGACCAAGTGGGCTTTGGCCAGGGCACAAAGGAACCAACAACACCAAGCACCTGCTGAACTTATACCACATGAAACACCGGCATCCCCCCATCATACTCCTGTCCTTAAATGCTGATAAGGCATTTGACAGGGTGGAATGGGGCTACTTATTCGAAACCCTGGACAAGTTCAACATTGGACCAAACTTCAGGAGATGGGTATCCATTCTATATAAGGATGCACCAGCACAAGTGGTCACCAATAGCACACTGTCCAAGTTCCTTTGTTTGGAGAGGGGAAGCAGATAGGGCTGCCCTTTATCAATAGTGCTCTTCATATTGACACTGGAGCCACTTCTGCAAGCCAGAAGACAAGCAAAGGACATCACAGAGGTGAACCTTGGTGAAGAACACAAACTATTAGCATACAATGATGACATCTTGCTAACACTAACAGGCCGCAGTGATCAGTACTAGGGATGGGAGAACCCCAAAAGGTTCTAAAGTTCTAAAAGGTTCTGATAAGCAAATAGAGGTTTGGATCCTTATCCAAACTGAAGCTGAACCTTTTATGACCCTTATTGTTTTATGGTAACCGTATGTTAAAAAATAATTTTAAACTGCTTTTAATCATCATATCTGTAGAAAAAAACACTGTTTAGTAGTAGAGAATGCTCTCTAATCACTCTTCTGTTTCTGACATTTAACCCTGAGGCTGCCGGAAGATTTAGAACGCATAGGTTTTTAGTACAAGATATTATGTCCGTAGCAGTCTAAGGGAAAGTAATACTAATACTGTGTTTAAGTTATATGATTAACAGTAGTGATTTCTATTTTTCAACAGGTACAGGCAGGCACCAGATGTGTTTTAGACAGTTAAATGATGAAGAAGCCAGGAAAACAAAAACATCTCCAGGCCAGAGAAGAAGGCAGCCAGTCAAAGAGAGCCAGTCAGCGAGAGAGACATTCAGCCAGCTACCACTTCAAGACTGCAGTCTGCTACTACCCCCACCTACTACAATCAAGGGATAACCAGAAGTAGTCAACCAGCACTGAAATCAATATGGATAAGGCACATTTACCAAAAATGACTGCTTAGAAATAAATGAGAACGTGACTATGATGACAAGAAAGTCCCAGGCCAGATCTCTAGTTTGTAAATAAATGGTCTCCTGAGTCTGATTTTTCTAAAAGGGGATAATAGTGTGTTTAAATAATTGAACTTTGTAATAGTACTACCACTACTACCAGGGGAAAAAACTGAGCTTGCAGCATTTATCAATGTGGTTATTTAATTGTACGCATTTAGGAAAATGATCTCCTTAGAATGACAATGCAACTGTGTGTTTGAGAACAGGGACTTGCCTGCCACCATTGCTACCAGTACGTGATGACGTGAATGTGATGTACTACCTGCACCTCCCACCTACCCCCAGGATGATGATGATGCGGTTAAAAGGCAGGCAAGTCCCAGATCTCTATTTTTTTAACCAGTCTCCTGAGTCTGACTTTTTGTAGAAGGGGTCAGTGTGTTTTTTGTATGTCACCAATTATTTTAGCATAGCAATGGGTCTCGGCATGGCATGCAACATGAAAGAAAGTGAAAGAACAAGAGCACCAGACAGTCCAAAGTGACCAATTCATCATTGCTACAACTATCACTACTATCAGGGGGAAAGATAGAACTATGGTTATATAAGAAAAAATTATTCCTGTGTGCATTAGGTAATAAAATAAAAGATCTTGTCAGAATGTGAAAGCAACTATGTGCGAGATCAGGGATTTGTCTGCCACAGTTTCCACCAGTATGTGGTGATGTGAATGAGATGTACTGGCTGAACCTCCCACCCACCCACAGGATGATGATGATATGGTCAAAAGACAAGCAAGTCCAAGATCTCTACTTTTAAGCAGTCCAGTGAGTCTCAAAACTGATAGCCGATGTGTCACTCCACAGCTACAGCACAGGTACTGCTGTCAGTGTCATCTTCTTCAAGATCAACATCACTTATGTAGCCAAAGTTTGGCAAGTTAACATTCAAGAACGTTAGTTTCTCCACATTGTCTGGTGTTAAGCTTGTTCATTTATCAGTCCCCAAAATCCACAGCGGAGCTAAATAAATGCTCAGAATAGACTCTAGAGGGTGGACATCAAATATACTTACAAGCCAGAGCAGTCAGTTTTGGCCATCATGATTTTTTCTCTTGCCAGTAAACTAAAGGGTCAGTCTTAATACTAATGTTGGGATCAGACAGATATGCATCTGCCATGCTTACTACTGAGCATGCATTTTCTCCTTGTGGAATTACAATGTCCTGCAGCTGGCACCAAATGTCGTCTTCATTGCCTGCTTCTGTACAGTTTTTTGTGCAGTCTTTTGAATTTGAGGTGGTGTCATTGTAGTACTGCTTGCCAGTCTTCCTAATGAAACCTCATCTACTGCATCAGTCAAAAGTTGCCTGCAGTTCAACTGCTCCACATCATCAGAAACCATATCAGGAAGGTGTCTGTTCCAGAAACGTGGATCTAGCAATGTTGCTAAGAGATACACATTGCTCCATGTCATGGCAGATAATTTCTCATCATTGGTAAGTCTGGTAAGCATGTTATTGACTAGAGATTGATTCATATCTAGGTTGCTCCTCATTTATCCAACCTTTTTTAAAAAGTAGAGTGAATGGAATAACTTTGAAAAGGTATGCCTTTTCTGCACTGACCACATTGGTAGCACTCATGAATGGTTTCAGAATGTGACACAACTGTCCCAGCAAAGGAGATTGAGTAGAATAGAGTACAATGCCCTCCCCCATATCATTGTACATGATATGCTCAATGATGGCTGCCTTTTGTTCAAGGATGCATTCAATCATAAAGTAAGTTGAATTCTACCTTGTTGCTACATCCTGAACAAGCTGGAGATGAGAAAGACCTTTGCCCTTCTGGATATCGTCAAGGATGTCACAGACTTTTATGAAATGGTTGAAGTGGCCACACACTTTGTGCATTGTACCCACAGTGGTTGATAAGCGCCACTCATTATTCAGGAAGCATCAAACAATTAGGTTAAGACAATGGGAAAAACAGTGTACATTTACATAGTTGCTATCATGAAGTGCTTTTTTAATAGTTGAACCATTGTCGGCAAAAAAACAAAACTTTCAAACCCTGTGAACTGACCCAAGCAGTAAATAGTCTTTCCAGTTCTTGCTGAATGTGTGGTGCTATGTGTGTGGCTTGAAAGTGACATACATAGAGAACTGGCATTTTCTGAAACCTGACGGGTGTTTTTGAGCTCTAAGAGATAGTAGTGGTAATAGTAGTACTGGTTGAAGTGGTAGCAGACAGACTAGTAGTAGGTGAGGATGATGATGATGAGTTGTCCACAAAACTGACCAAGTCTGCAGTAAGAGAATGACAGGCAATGGTTTGGCTCCTGGTCCACATGTCAGTAATGAAGTGAACTAGCTTGTTCTCAGCCTCTCGGAGAGCATGCCTTACTTGAACTACTAAGCTGCCATACATCATGGGTACAGCTATTACTGAGAAGTATTTTCTATTTGGCATTAAATATTGTGGCTCTAAATTTTCCATAACCCTTCTGAAACCCACATCTTCCACAGCAGAGTATGGCTGTAAATCAGGTACAATCATTTCTACTATTTTACGATTTATCACCAGTGCTAAGGGATGGTTTCATGAATATTTAGACTTTTTTTCAAAAACTTCTTTAACTTCAACTGCCTCATTGGGGGGGGCATAAAGTTACTTTTGGCTGGGGGTGTTGTATGACTGCATGCCATGCCTGGTAAAACAGAGGATCTTATAGAATTATCATGACTGTGACCATGAGGTGAAAGTGGACTTTTGGATCTTGCATGTGCTTGTCTCCCACTGTTTCAGCGGAATGTTCCTGTTCACTCAGAGCCCTGCTAGATTTCCAGCCACCAATGTTAAACTGCTGTTTTGAACCATATACAACAATAGGGTGAATTCACGAAAGACGACACATAATTGTTGTGGTTCTATGATGCTATTTATTTTTCCTCCGCTAATACATCTGTGTCAATACACACATATAGCTTGGCAAACATCCTTGGGGTTTACGTACAAATGAGTTCAAACAGTAGAGGTAAACTGTCTATGTCTAGCAACAACCTCAGTAGGACTAGGAGTCAAGTGGCTGGGTTTACGTGGGGAAGACATATCAGTGGAGGATTCAGATTCATCAGCTAAGACAATCATAGAATCCTCTACAGCACCATTGCCATCATCATCACCATCATTACTGTCAGACTTCGTTTCACTTTGTGCGGCTTGTGCCTCTTACTTTTTCCTTTTCCCTTTTGACACTGTACTACTGTTATTATCTTATACACAATGTCACTGTCAGAACCAGGATGAGACATAGCTAAAGGTAAAGTCACAAGCTCATCATCCTCAGTCTCACCATGACCATGGTCATCACTATCATCATTATCAGACTCAATAGAGCTGACATTTGCAGTCACAGATTGAGTTATTCAGTATGCATGTGTTGCAAATTGAGCAACTCCACTGCTAGTTGTTCCTGTAAGTGCTTTAACTCTGTATACAATTGAAATTGGAATACTTTTTGTTTTTGCACCTTTTTTCTGAAATGACTGGCTATGCCACTGTCTGTCGACACTTTGTTGGCTGTACTGCTGAGCCCTTCTGACATAAACAGTCCATAAATCCTTGCTGGGTATTGAGCATTTTTTTAGAGTTAGGCTGCACATGGATAGTAGTAGCATTTATATCAGCCCCATCATCAGACTGTGGTGCTTGTTGTCATTGTACTTTACTTTTTGGGCCACTTCTTTCAGGGCTCATGAATACATCTTTTTTACATTTATTACTTTTCTGGAGTACTCATAATGCCAGTCTGTCACTTGTGCAGGATCAGAAAGTGGCTATTTTTTTTTCTTTATTCCACGTTATGTGAAAAAATGCCCTGCCCACTGAGCAAAACCCTTTACCTCATTGAGCAAGCACAGGGAGGAAGATAACAGATGACTGACTTTTGGGGGGGGGTCACACAAACAGTATGCAAGAAGTGGCACCGGTACACTGATGACTGGCTGGCAGATTTTATTTCACACACAGAATTTATTTCAAACACCACCTATGATAAGGCAATGCTGTGGGCACTGATGCTAGTATACCCAGAGAGAGATGCTGGGGGACCCTGCCTGGCCTAACACTTTCTGACATAGTACTTTTCCCCTTCAAGGATTTTTTTTCTTTATTCCATGTTATGTGATAGAATGCCCTACCCACTGAGCCAAAGCTTATACCCCACTGAGGGAGCACAGGAAGGAAGAGGACAGATGACTTTCTTTGGGGGTCACACAGAAGTGGCACTGGTGCACTGATGAATGGCTGGCAGATTTTATTTCACAGAAAGAATTTATTTCACACACCACCTATGTTAAGGGCAATGCTGCAGGCACTGCTGCTAGTATGCTCACAGATATTCTGGGGGACCCAGCCTGTCCTAACCCTCTCTGACAAAGTACTTTTCCACTTCAAGGATTTTTTTAATTTTTTTTCTCTATTCCACGTCATGTGATGGAATGCCCTGCCCACTTAGTCAAAGCTTATACCCCCTACTGAGCCAGCACAGGGAGGAAGATGACAGATAACTTGATTTCTTGGGGGGGGGCACACAGACAGTATGCAAGAAGTGGCACTGGTGCACTGATGATTGGCTGGCAAATTTTATTTCACACACAGAATTTATTTCACACACCACCTATGCTAAGGGCGATGCTGTAGGCACTGCTCCTAGTATGCCAACAGAGTTTCTGGGGGACCCTGCCTGGCTGAATCCTCTCTGACACAGTACTTTTCCCAATCAAGAATTTTTTTTTATTTGTTTTCTTTATTCCACATCATGTGACAGAATGCCCTGCCCACTGAACCAAAGCTTATACTCCACTGAGCGAGCATAGGGAGGAAGATGACAGATGACTGACTTCATGAAGGGTCACACAGATAGAGTGCAAGAAGTGACACAGGTGCAATGATGACTGATTGGCAGATTTTATTTTACACAAAGAATTTATTTCATACACCACCTATGATAAGGGGAATGCTGCAGGCAGTGCTGCTTGTATACCCACAGAGGTTCTGGGGGACCCTGCAAAGCCTAACCCTCTCTGACACAGGAGGGGGGGCACACAGACAGTATGCAACAAGTGGCAATAGTGCACTGATGACTGGTTGGCAGATTTCATACACAAAGCACTCTAGTTCTCATATGTTGCCCTCAGTCTCTCTCTCTCCAAGTTCCATCCTGGCTCATCATTCAGTGTTCATGTTCATGAAGATCCCCTGTCGAAGTCTCTTTTGCCATACATTGTACTCCCCAGTTCCCAGCCCTGTCCCCACTCCAATCTCTAGCTCTCTCCTAAGTCCCACACCCAGTCCTTGCTGGTAATCCCCTTCCGAGTCACCGACTCCCAGTCCTCAACTCCCCAACCCCAACTTCCCCAAGTTCCAAATCCCTTCCTCCCTTATGTTCTTCTTTTAGTTTAAAAAATTCTGCTTTTGTTTTGTTTTGGTTTTTTTTGGGGGGGGGAGGCAGACTGCCAGTAGACTTCTTCACTTGCCTAAGGGGCAAATGACACACAAGCAGCACAAGCAGAGAAGAAAACAATCGATTCGGCAATCTGCAATGCAAAGAGCAGCCAAGAGAAGCTACTGTTCCTTCTCTGTCCTCCTGATTCCTCTGCAAAGCTCTAGGGTGGACCACGCAGGTTGCTAGAGCAGCAACCCAATTAGGTCACACCTTAGAGAGATGGATAGCTCAGCCATCCAATGAGGGACCAGAGTCTTGTCTCTGGTCCCTCCTGTGGGTTCCTCCTGCTCTGACACTTCTTGCACTGCAGTTCCTGTGATAGGAGCTGTCCAAACTAATCTGAACAGCCAAAAGTGTTCAGAAGCCATTCATTTCTAAACACATTGGTATGTTTGGGTAGGTACGTATTTTTGATGAACCAGTTTGCCCATCCCTAGTCAGTACCCCAGCTACTGGAATTGATCTCTGAATATAGCGAGCTAACCGGATACAAACAGAACCTAATGAAATTGCAATTTCTAGCCTCCTTTCACCTGGAGTACTGGAGACTGAGAGGGGGCTTATGCCTTGTCCATGGGTCATTTAAAAACAGTCATCTCTGGAAACGTGTGGGCCTGGCACACAAGATATCAAGTATGACTACAAGAACACACAACTATCAGTTAAAAGGTATAATATACAAAACCAGTTGGAGAGAGTGATGGTTTAACCAGCGAGTAGTAAAACCATGGAATAATTTGCCTTATGACATTAACAGTAATACAATGACTACATTCAAATATAAACTAGATTAATACCTAAGATCAAACACACAACATTAAAAATGGCAAGTCCTCTTGGCAAAAGCTATAGACTTCATTCCCAACCTATGAAGCCTGCTGTTCCATTTCCCCCAATACCCCGGGGACTTAGGCAATCCCCCACATGGGTCAAGTATCTGTGAATAAAATTTTGTTGGAACCTGACTCATCTGGGAAAAGTGATTATCTCCCCCTAATGGCAGAGCTGGAAGCAGACCTCAGCAGATGGGTCAGGCTCCACTTAACACACTGAGGCAGAGCCCAGGCATTCAAAATGATGGTCACTCCCATGATCCAATATATCTTGCACAACCTCCCCATGAGACTGGATCCCATGATTTTGAGAAGCCTGCAGGCAAGAATGTTGAAATTCTTCAGGGGTGGACATTAGCAATGCCTCAATTGGTCGATGCTACAAATGGGATATGAGAGATGGGGGTTCAAGCTACAGGACTTCCACTTAAGAGTCTCTGCCCAAGCCCTCACACAGATGGCCCTGACTGCTCCCTTGATTCTGGAAACATGAAACCCTGGTGTGCAGATTGTGAGGCTGCAGTGACTGGAAACCCCTTAGCCATCACCTTGCTGTTTGGAGAGATAGCCAAATGCCCCACATATCCTCACACCATTTTTGCAGGCCAAACTGGTATGGCCTAAATACTGCAAGTTAAGTGGTTGGAAACCAGAAGGGGCTGAGTATTTGCCATTGTGGGCCAACCAATATTTACTCATACAAGGAGTGGGAAGAAGCCGGGATCACAACTCTGCAAGATATTATGCACCCCACACTAAACACCATGATGTCCTTCACTCAAATCAGGAATCAATACGATGTCTCACAGCACAATCACTGAAGATATAGAAACATAGAAACATAGAAGTTGATGGCAGATAAGGACCACATGACCCATCCAGTCTGCCCATTTTTTCTACCTCATGAATGTGCCATAGGCCTTTACTCTGTCAATGGCCTATCTATTCATGCTTATCTGTATTGCTCCCTTATGCCTGTCCCATGCCTGTTTAAAGCCCTGCACTGTATTCATATTCACCACTTCCTGAGGTAGGCCATTCATGCATCCACCAACCTTTCTGTGAAAAAGAACTTCCCCACATTACCCCTTAATCGGCCCCCCTCTAATCTCATGATGTGTCTTCTTGTCCAGCTATTTTTCTTATATTGAAACATGTTAGACTCTTTCACCTTGTTAATGCCTTTAAGATGTTTGAATGTTTCGACCATATCTCCTCTCTCCCACCTTTGCTCTAGGGTATAGATATTGAGCTCCATTAATCTGACCACATATGTTTTTTGATGCAGTCCCTGCACCATTTTTGTTGCTCGCCTCTGGACTGCCTCCATTTTGTTAATGTCCTTGTGCAGGTGTGGCCTCCAGTACTGCATGCAGTACTCCAGATGGGGCCTAGCCAGTGTCTTGTAAAGAGGAATTATTACCTCCCTCTTACGACTTGCGATAGCCCTGCTAATACATCCCAACATCCCTCTAGCCTTACCTACTGCTTTAGTGGTCTGCTTGGATGATTTCAGGTCATCTGTGATGATGATGCCCAAGCTTCTTCCCTTGTGATTGCCGGCAACTCCCCTCCCAATCTATAGGTGGCTTCAGGGTTTCTCTTCCCTATGTGCATGATCTTGTACTTCTTTGCATTAAACCCCAGTTGCCACTCTTCCGACCATTTTGCCAGTTTATCCAGATCTCTTCTCATTCTGCCATCTCCATCGGGATCATTTATTCTGTTGCAGACCTTGTTGTCATTTGCAAACAGACAAACCGTACCCTCCAGTCCATCTGCAATGTCACTGATGAAGACACTGAGTAGAACTGGCCCCAGAGCTGATCCCTGAGGTATCCCACTTGTGGCTTGCATCTCTTCTGACTGTATACTGTTTACCCCCACTCTCTGTTTTCTGCTCATCAACCAGTTTGCCACCCAGTTGACCAACTTCTGATCCACCCCGCACCTACCCAGTTTATTAATCAATCTTCTATGTGGAACAGTATCAAAAGCTTTGCTGAAGTCAAGGTAGGTGACATCAACTGCATCCCCTTGGTCCACCACTCTGGTTACCCAGTCAAAGAAATCTATGAAATTAGTTTGACAGGACCTTCCTGTTGTAAACCCATGCTGTCTTGGATCCTGTGCTCCTATGGATTCCAGGTGTTGCACTATCCTTTCTTTAAGGAGTTCCTCTATAGTCTTGCCCACTACTGATGTAAGACTGATTGGTCTGTAGTTCCCTGCCTCCTCCCTGCTACCACTCTTGTGGAGGGGGATCACATGAGCCCTTCTCCAGTCTTCTGGGACCTCTCCTGTACTTAGAGACTCACTAAACAGTTCTAATGGCTCTGCTAGTTCCACCCTTGACTGCTTTAGTACCCAGGGATGTATACCATCAGGTTCCATTGCCTTGTCCACCCTGAGCTTAGTGAGCTCTTGTAGGACCCTTTCTTTTGTAAAGGGACTAGTGCATACCTCCCTTCCCCCTGTGTCCATGGTGCTGAGCTGTGGGCCTTGCTCTACCTTCTCCTCAGTAAATACTGAGCAGAAGTATCAATTTAGGATAGATGCTTTTCCTTGGTCCTCCACTACACACTCTCCCTTATCCCCTTTGATCCTAGCAATAACCCCTCTGGCCTTTCTCCTTTTACTAATGTAGCTAGAGAAAGTTTTGTCCCCTTCTTTTATTGTTCGTGCTGTGTTTCCTTGGTTTGGACCTTTGCCTGCCTTACTGCCTTCCTTGCTTCCCTTAGGGAAGTTTGGTATGCCTCCCTATCTTCATCCCACTGCATTCCCTTACATTTCCTGAAGGCCAGCCTTTCGGCTCTGACCTTTTCTGTTATTGTTTTTGAGAACCAAAGTGGTTTCCTCCTTCTTTTGCTCTTGCTTCTCTCTAACACAATGGGATGTCACTTCAAGTATTGCATTCTTAATGCTTGCCCACTTTGCCTGTACTCCCTCACCTGTATTTCTTCTTGCCAGGGATTGCTTAACTCCGTTGGCCACCTTATCAATGTCAGCTCCTCTGAAGTCCCATATTTTTGACTTTGAATCAGATGATTTAGTTCTAGTGGCCAAATTGAACCATACCATGTGATGGTCACTGGCCCCAGGTGACATTCTACCTGGAGATCTGTGATCCTTCCCCTGTTAGTCAGTACTAGATCTAGGATAGCCCTGTCTCTTGTGGGTTGTTATACTAGTTGTTTGAGGCCCTCCCCCTGCATGGAATCCACCATGTGTCTAGTTCTGGCAAATGTTCCTACTGGTATTGACCAATCTGTATCTGGCATGTTGAAGTCTCCAATTATCAGAACTTCCCCTTTAGCTGTCATGTTTTGTATATCTTCTAACAGTAATGTGTCTATGTCCTCCCCCTGGTCTGGTGGCCTGCAGACAACTCCAGTTCACATGACTGTCCCATTTCCTGTTTCCAGGGTGAGCCACAGTTTTTCCGGCTCCTTATGTGTATTCAGAATTTCTGTAGCTTTGATATTTTCATTGACATGAAGGGCCACACCACACCCCCCACTTTTTGCACCTCGGTCTCTTCTGAACAGTACATAGCCAGGTATTGAAGTCTTCCACGTGTGGTTACCGGTGAACCATGCCCCAATAATGGCTACTATGTCCATTTTAGCCTCTGTCATTGTTGCCTGCAGATCTGGGATCTTGTTTCCTAGACTGCGGGCATTTATGTACATGATTTTCCATTGGCCAAAGTTCAGTGTGTTAGTTGCTGGGCGAGGTCTGGCATTTCCCCTGTGCATCATATGGGGAGCCAGACCTTTTTTCTTACCTGGTGATGCAAATGAACTACAAACATGCTGTACTCCTGTTTGATCACTAGCAATGGAGGGGGGGTGTTCTTCCCGTGTGATGTGATGGGTGCTGTGCTCCTCTCCCCATTTGCTAGTTTAAATATTCTGCAAAGATGTCAAACTTTTGGCCCAATGCACTGACTTCATCCTTAGTCAGATGCAGTCCATTGAATTTAAAGAACTTTCACTCCCAAAACTTTTGCTAGTTACCTACAAATTTGTGTCCTTTTTCCTGGTACCAGTCCTTCAGCCACATGTTTAGCTCCCCTGTCTCCCCTTTTCTGACCTTCCGTCCATCTGCCCCCCTCTCCCAGACCAGCAGGATCTCAGAGAAGGAGACGCCGGACAAAATGGATGACAGTTTGCCTCCCAGCCTGGTCATGTGATCCTTGGTCTCCATAACTGACCAGCTGGCGAGGTCGTTAGGCCCTATATGTACCAGGACATCGATATTTTCTCCTGTTTCCTGCACAGTTTTAGCAATGTGGTCAGTGTCTCTCCACGCCGATGTACCTGGGAGACATCTGACCATTATCCCAGGCTGGAGGTAGGTATCAACTCCCTGAATCAATTCCTATGAACAGAAGTGTTTTGGATTTCCTTTTTGCTTTTTTTGTTTTGGTCCCTGTTGTGGAAGAGTTTTGTTGCACTAGCTCCTGTGCTGCAGTGTCCTGCTCTGCAGTGTCCTCTGCCCCTTTGTTTGATTTCACAGATAGAGGCAGATACCTGACTGTAATATTTATATGGATTGTGGAGGTAATACATTGGAGAGCACTAAGTGATGGGGAACCTGATTTGCCCTCCTAGCCACCTGCCAACCTCCCGGACCAACTAAGCTCTGTGGTCGAGGTGCTTTAGTTGGATGTTGGGAAATGGCGGGTGGTTCTTATAATATATTTCCTCTTGAATATGCAATTTGAGGCATGCAATCTCTGCCCACACTGCCTGGAGCTGAGCCCTTAGATCTTCAATGGTCCAGCATGTAGGACAGCATCCTACATCCTGCATAACTGCCCTTTTGAAAAGTGTCCTGCAATACCTGCAGTTAATAATATCCATTCCAGATGCCTTGCTGGGTTTATAACCTGGTCCGAGTAATTAGAAGTATGAAAATGAAAGCAAAAGTTAGATTTTTGTGTAAAAAAGATTATGCACCATTATAGTAGCTAAACTAAAGCATATAGATGGTCAGCATGGACACTCCCTGAAGAAACAACAGCAGTGAGGCCCATTCTATGGAATTATATGAAGCAGACAGATTTGGTGGTTGAAATATGGAATAATACAGATAGTCTGGTGCAATTGAGAGGCATGCCTCAGATGTATTAGTGTACTACATATAGAATAAAGTATGGGGTGGTGTGTGTAATGAGAAGTTTACACACACCCAAGGGGTTAGATGCTACATAGACCCTGACAGCAAACCCTGAGGGTGTGTGTAAACTTCGAGTTTACACACACCACCCCATATTTCATTTTATATAATTGCTGGGTTTCCCTTTTTCACCACAAGAATTATATAAAATAGCAGAGGTTCTGGCTGGGTGGCTGCGCTCCATTTTCATTTTTTTGTCCGGTAATGGTACCCAGATTTAAAAAGTGGTCAATGGTTTTAAAATGTTTAAAAATGTTTATTGGTCCTCTTAAATGTGGAATGTGACCAGAATTCTCTGAAAAAAATATAACTTACTGCCGAGTTACTGTGATGGATGGCAGTTGACTTTTCAGCGAAAAAGGCAAGCGGTGTGGTGGGGAAGGGGGGGGACTGTGGTGGGCATATGCACAGAGTAAGGGAAACTGTGTGTGTGTTTGCCATAATAAATGCTGTTTTATAATGGCAAATCATATTATAGTTTCCCTATGGAAAAAAGGGAAAGTCAGTTATTACAGTTGCAGTTATTGACGTTATACAGCAACAGCAGAGGCAGACATGGCAGAGGCTAGTCTGTTGGAGCTAAAAGCTACTAAGACAAACTTCTTTGTTTTTTAATCTTCTGTTTGCCATCTATTTGTTAAAACAAAAACACAAAAAGAAATGATCTCCATTTTCTCTATACTCAATATCTAGCATGTTGTCCTGGCCAGTAACTGTAGTTCCTTGTGAAGAGGGAGAACTATAGAAAACGAGATGGAAAGCTTATGAACTCATAGAGTTCACGACAGAGCAGTGAACATTTTTAATTTGCTTGAATCTTTGTATGACTTTTGGCTGAGCTTTTAACTTGTATTGCAAAGGGTCTATTTTAGTGCAACAAGTAGTGTGACCTCAGATGTAGCCAAGGCCCCTAGAATTCTGAGGCCACAGATCTTTGTGCAGAACTTGTAATCTACCGCAGAACTTCTGCAGTGCCATAGAATTCACTGCTGTTGGTGATTCTTTATTAATATTTCTGTTTATCCATAGAACCTGGTTCCTTTCCCCTCTTTTCCTATCCAAAACCCCTCAATGCTCAGAATGGGATGTTATCAGTGCCATAACATCATACATTAACTAGTGAAATGGCTTCATTCTGCCACAGAAATTAATAGTAACTTATTTACCACAGCTTCCAATGCCAGAGGCGGTGGCACAGCACATCAGGCATGGTGATATTTGCTCAACCTGCACTACAGCTTAATGCAATTTTCAGTCTTATGTCATTACACTAGGGCCAACTTAAACAAAATCTTGACAATAGCATAGACCTGTTAAGTCCATACCTTACTTTGCACAAACTTATTTGTGCCTTTAAGGTATAGAGATGCCATCTGAAATAAATAACTGGTAAAATGAATTAACCTGTTATTTTTAATAAAATAGAGTAATTATGCCCCGAAAAATGGAATGTAATAATGTGTAGACCTGTTGAAAGAATAGACCTGTTAAATAAACAATTGTGCGGTACACATTTTTGTCATGGTTATTGATTACATATTGTCATTGGTTGACCGAATCATCTAAAAGTTATGGAGGAATGTTGTGTGTAGAGCCAGCTGTTGGGCCAAAGGGGTAGCATGTTGTGTTCCCGTGCCGGCAACTCAGGTTCAGAGATGAGCTCTGGGAGCTGGCTGGGCAGCACAAGGATTGGGGAAACACACCACTGCTCTGAGCCTGGGAAGGTATGGTGCAGTGTTCTGTCACACGGGGGACACATTGTGAAGGGCTGGAGAGCTTTATCTTGCAATGGGTTCACATGCATGTCATGGCATGATGGTATTACGTAGTGTCAGGGGAAGCAGCCTGGCATGAAAAATGAGCTTTGCAATATCTCCTCTATTCTGTTTATTCCATTTCCAAAGGGACCTGTATGAATGAGGATACAATTTTATGGAAATTAAAAAATATGTATATACACACACACACACACACACAATTGTATGTGTGTTGCAGATTGCATATAAATATATGTGATAAACAGTGGGGACCTCATGAGTGGTATAGACAGCATGAGTATAGAAATACCTTATTTATCATGCAAGGTCCCTGCTGCATATTTCATTTATGCAATAGGTTAGGACCTTAAGGGATAGATATTTTTTGTGCTTTTTAGGCATAAAATTATTTCTATAAGTCTGTTATTTTTTGAACTAGTGTTACTGTGCTTTCCCCCATCCAGATTGCTAGCACCAGTGCCATGGAAATGAACTCAGGATGACACGCTGACACTGTGATATGGTAGTTCATTAGTGCCACAGAACTTCCACAGAAATTACAAACCCCCGCCGCAGATGATCTGCGGCAAATGGTAATCTTGCCACAGAACTTGGTCCCAATGTACCGTAGAAAAGTAGGGGCCTTGGATATAGCTCAGCCGGGTCACATACAGTAATACCAGCTGCCCTGCAAGTCATTGACTAGCAAGGCCAGAGGCAGATATGTCAGAGGGAAGTGTCTGGAGTTAGTAAAGTCTGGCAGATAGATGGGGACTCCATGGTGGATTGAACAACAGACAGCCTCACCTTGTAGGAATAAGTTATATTTGAGGATTAAAGTAATATAGGTACAACTGGTATACTAGTTAAAATATAGGCAATTGGCAAACAAACCTCTGGCTGTTATTTTCATTCTTATTTCTTAACCCTTGCTGCAGACTAATATATATGTCCAGCATTCCTATATGTTTTACTCTGTCAGCACTCTACTGGTTAATGTCATTTCTAGAAAACTGACAGGTTTCTCTTGTTTTCAGATATTCAGAATAAGGTTACACCAAGCACAATAAACAATGGAAAATGTTAAAAACAAGATAGCATTTGTGAAATGTTGAATGTTTACTTGGGGTAAAGAAAAAAGACCATAACACTTAATTTACAGTATATGTGAGAAATGCATGTAGATCAAAGCCTTAGAGAAAGAATCATGCATCTTAAGAGAGAGAATAAATGAAAACATACACATGGAGCAACTAGAGGAATACATGGATAGCATTTTTAATGCATAAATAAATTAAAATGTAGGTTGCAATTTAAACACAAATACTATAGGGGTGCAAGTGGATGACAGAAGGACCTAGTGGCATACATACTAGAGAACAGAATATGTCACATGCTGGAGAGAAAAGTAAAAGGGGATTAGAGGGAGAGCTGCAAACTGATGAGGACAATGTGGAATCAACAGATATTGCCCATCTTACCAAAAGGGGCATTAGTTGACAGAACAGACCACCAAGCATCAGAGGAACTGATTGATTGCTGTTTTAGCATCTGAAACACAGCAAGAGAAGTGGAGGAACAGCAGCACAAACACAGCAGAAAAAGCGGGGACAAGCAGGACAGCGAATACACAGAGCTACAGACAGGGGGAAGCAGAGGCACAGGAGAACAAAGAGCCATAGGCAGTGAGAAGCACCAATCAGGAGGTGCAGAAAAAGGGTGCTAATTTCAGGACTCTTTAAATCTTTAAAAGTCCACAGCAGCTCCGTTCTCCAACAGACTGCCGAGTGTCAGAGGACAGGAGCTGATTAATTGTTCATTCTTATTTTAATGCCTGAAACACAGCATGGGAAGTGGGGGAACAGTATCACAAACACAGCAGAGAAATCAGGGACAAGCAGGACAGTGAACACACAGATCCTCAGACAGCGGGAAGCAGGGGCAGAGAAGAACAAAGTTACTGGCACAGCGAAGCACCAGTCAGGATGCACAGAAAAAAGGAACCGATTTCAGGATTCTATAATTCTTTAAAAGACTAAGGCAACTCTGTTTTCCAACAGACCACTGAGCGTTGGAGGACAGCAGTTGATTGATTGCTTTTCATTCTTTTTTAGTGCCTGAAACACATTGAGGAGAGCTGTTTGTTATTCTTTAGTGTCTGAAACATAGCTAGGGAAGCAGGGGAGAAACAGTACAAATGAACTCGAGCTTGCAGGGCATACACCACAGAGGATTCCCCAGGGTTTTTTTTCCTCTCCCTCCCACCCCCCAGTAAATCATTCACTTAAAGGCTCAATGTAAAAGGCGGTAAAATCACAGGGAAGAACACAGTGATATGGAGTAGGCAAGTGAAACCATACAAGTAGAGTTTTGTTGGAAAGCATTGTGGCTTATATACTGGGTACAGGGAGGGCTTATGAACTGGGGTACTTGTAATACTAGATTCCTGGTCTAAATGTAAAGAAGAAGAAAAAAAAAAAACAGGAATCAAACTGATAAATGTTGCTTTTGTGTGCATTAGGGGGATTATATACTGTGTGCATTGGGTGCTTAAAACTGTAGGAGGAAATAGAAGAAAGAGATAAGAAAACTATTTACAGAACAAAGCAAGGAAAGACAGTGAAGTAAGAAAAGATGCTGGCAGTGGTGCAATGCAGTGGCTGTGGGAGGGGCAGTCTTCAGGAGGACCTTCTGGATGTTGTGGTGCTTCCCCATCTGCAGGCACTTCTCTGGCTGAGGGTAGACATTGCTAGTCTCTTAGTTAAGTAGGCTTGGATTCAGGGAACCTCCTCCATCACCCAGGCACCACCGAGTCTGCTGCCGCTTCCTCAAAGGTTGACTAGCAGGAAGAATGGACTACAGTGGACTTGGGGAGAGTGAGGGCAGTGTGACAGAGGCACATCTCCTATCTGGTGCAACTACAGAACTTCTATGCCATCTTGCTGGAGCAGGAAGGTCCCAACATGACACCCAAAGTAGTGACCAAGGAGTATGAGCTGGATCTCCATGAGGGAGTCCCAAGGGTGGGTGACAGGGGACCCCAGAAAAGGAGGAAGCAAATTGTGGTTAGGGACTCCATCATTAGATGAATAGATTTGGGGACAGGCAGTGGGAAGGAGAGGGAGGTAAAGTGCCTAACTGGAGGCACAGCTTGGAGGGATGGAGGGAGGATCCTGAGGATCACCAGGCTGTAGCAATGAAGGGAGAGCTGGATGTCATTGTCCACCTGGAGACAAAAGACCTGGCAAGGGATGAGGCAGGGATTGGTGCAGTGCAGAAGGAGTTTAGAGTGCTGGGGAGGAGTCTTAGGCAGGTAGCATGCTCCGTGACATTCTTGGAGGTTCTGCCTTTCTACAGTAAGGGGAAGCTAGGAATCTCTGCACCAGGGATTTCAGTGCATGGTTAAAGGAATGGTGTGAGAAAGAGGGTTTCAGCTTCATTGTGGACTGGGACCCCACCTGGAGGGATGAGGGCCTGTACAAGGATGATGGCCTGCATCCATCTAGAGAAGAAACTGAGGTCCTTAATGAATGCTTTAAATGCTTCCTTGGCCAGCATTTAAACTAGCCAAGGGGGAGGTGGAAGGAGGCAGGGAAACAAAAACTGATTCCCCTCTCAAGTTCAAGAGAAAGACAATGAGAATATTGGGGGAGAGACTACCTGAAATGGAACAAAAAATAATGCATGCAAGAGGGAAAAAGACATAAATAAAATTAATAAATATAGTGGACACAATAAGGGAGGGCAAAAGGTTAAAGGATGTCAACTTAACCTGGAGAGCCATGTGTGCAAATGCTTGAAGTCTGTGCAACATATTCGCAGACCTAGAGGCTAACATGGCAGAAGCAGACCTGAATATAGTCACCATCACAGAGACCTGGTGCTTCGCAAACCGGGAATGGAAAGTGGCCATATTAAGATATAGTCTGTTCAGGAAGGACAGGGTAGGAAGAAAAGGCAAAGGAGTTGCTCTTTATGTAAGAGATAACATAAAAGTCACGGACATTTGGGGGAGCAGGAAAGAGAGGAGATACTGTGGGTCACTCTGGGAAGAAGGAAAGGGGCAGCTATTCAAACAGGAGTGATCTGCAGACCTCCAACACAGAGGGGAGAAGTGGATAAGAAAATGAAGTAAACACCAAGGAAGAGAAGTCATTAGGGAGCAGAACAGAGGTAAATGCAAAAAAAGGCAAAGGCAGTAAGGACAGAGATGGGCTAAAAGGGCTAAGGCCATCAAAAAGTGGAGAGTGATGAGTACCAATGCCCATAGTCTGAGTAACAAGCTCCCTGAACTAGTGCCCTTGATGGAAGAGGGATGCCTGGATATTGTGGCAGCCACATAAACATGGTACGCAGAGAACCATGACTAGGATGTCAACATACCAGGATACACAATCTACAGGAGGGACAGGGAGGGTAAAAGAGGAGGAGGAGGAGGAGGAGCTCTCTATGTAAGGGAAGGGATCAAAGCAACAGAACTAAAGAGTAAACAGGTAGCAGATGAGGCACTCTGGGTCACCCTGGAGACAGGAAATGGCACCACAATCCTCATGGGGGCTGTATACAGACCCCAACTCAAGGGGAAGGAATGGACAAGGAAATGATAGAAGGCATCCTTAGAATGGCAGAAAAAGGGGAAATATTGTTGATGGGGGACCTGAATATGTCAGATGTTAACTGGAGCACCTTTGCTGCAGGCACATCCAAGAGCAGGGTCATTCTTGATGCCCTACAAGGGGCATGCCTCAGACAGCAAGTAATGGAACCCACTTGAGAGGGAGCAATCTTAGACCTGGTACTCTCAAATGGGGATGGAGAAAGAATCTCAGATTTAGAAGTAGGTAGCCATCTGGGAACAAGCGACCACCAAACACTGTGGCTCATGATTAACACAGCTATAAAATCAAGCCATACAAAGCAAGAGTATTGGACTTTAGGAGGGCTGACTTTGGGAAAATGAGAGAGTGCCTCAGAAAAGCACTAGCAAACAGGCAAGAAGGAGAGGTGAAGGAACAATGGAGGGGAATAAAAACAGCCATCACAGAGGCAACAAGCCTTTGTGTGAAGCAAATCAACAAAACACAAAGAAGGAAAAAAACACTATGGTTCTCAAAAGAGGTGGCAGGTAAGGTTAAGGAGAAAAGCATGGCATTCAGGAAACATTAGGAAACACAGAAGGAGCAGGACAGAGAACTTTATCAGTTAAAGCTGAAAGAGGCAGGGAAGGCAGTCAGAATAGCAAAGGCCCAAACTGAGGAAAGGACAGCCAACTCTGTTAAGAAGGGGGATAAGACATTTTATAGTTACATTAGGGAGGAAAGAAAGACCAAGGGAGGGATACTGAGGCTTAATAAAGGGGAGGGAATGTGGACAGAGGGTGACAGTGAAAAAGCAGGGATACTGAATGAATATTTCTGCTCAGTATTCACAAAGGAAGAGGAGGGGGAGGTACCTAAACCAAACAAGTAAAACACTCTGGAGATGGGGGTTGATACCAGTCCATTTACAGAAGAAAGGGTTCTGAAAGAACTAGTAAAATTGAAGGTGGACAAAGCAATGGGGCCTGATGGGATTCACCCAAGAATTCTAAAAGAACTAAGTGTAGAACTAGTGACACCGCTGACTACTCTCTTTAACAAATCATGAGAGGATGGGGTGGTACCTGAGGACTGGAGGAGGGAGGATGTGATTCCTCTTCACAAAAGTGGGAGCAGGGCAGAGGCAGGAAACCACAGACCAGTTAGTTTGACCTCAGTGGTAGAGAAAATAATGGAATCACTTCTGAAGGAAAGAATTGTTGTGTACCTGGAGGCCAGTGGGGCACAGGACCCAAGGCAGCATGGATTCACAGTGGGAAGGTCGTGTCGGATGAATCTAACAGATTTATTTGACTGGGTGACCAAACTAGTAGACGAGGGAGGAGCTGTGGACATGGCCTACCTAGATTTTAACAGGGCATTTGATACAGTCCCACACAAAAGACTAACAAACAAGTTAGCCAGTCTTGGAGTGGGTACCAAGGTGGTAGCCTGGATAAAAAATTGGCTGGACAACAGGATGCAAAGGGTAGTAGTAAACGGAGTCCACAGGGAAGAAAGGAGGGTTACTAGTGGGGTACCACAATGTTCAGTACTGGGACCAGTCATTTTTAATGTCTTTATAAGTGACATTGCAGAGGAACTGGAAGGAAAAGTATGTCTCTTTGCAGATGACACAAAGATCTGCAAAAGGGTTGATACACAAGATGGAGTGGAAAGGATAAGAGGGACTTGGCAAGGTTGGAGGAATGGTCAACTGTATGGCAGCTTAGATTCAATGCAAAGAAGTGCAAGGTAATACACCTGGGAAACAAAAACCCAGGGGAAGAGTACACAATGAGGGGTGAGATACTGACAACAATAAAAATGCAAATGGACCTGGGGATAATTATATCAGATGACCTCAAGGTGGGCAAGCAATGTGAGAAGGGAGTAAGGAAGGCTGGGGGGATACTGGGATGCATAGGGAGAGGCATCAACAGTAGAAAACAGGAAGTTGTTATTCCTGTGTATAGACAGCTGTTGAGACCCCATCTGGAGTACTGTGTGCAGTTCTGGAAACCCCATCTCCACAAAGACATAGACAGAGTTTGGCTGTCCAGAGGAGGGCAACCAAAATGGTGCAGGGTCTGAATCAGAAGACATAAAAAGAGAGACTAAAGGAGCTTAATATGTATACCCTTGAGGAAAGAAGGGAGAGGGGGGACATGATAGAAACTTTCAAGTACCTCAAGGGAATCAAGAAAGTCCAAGAGGGTAGTAGCTTTCAGAAAAAGAGTTGTGCAAGAACAAGGGGGCACAATTTGAAGATAGAGGGGGGATGGCTCAGAGGTAATGTGAGAAAGTATTTTTTCTTGGAGAGGGTTGTGGATGCATGGAACAGCCTTCCTGAGGAGGTCATGGAGTCAAGAACAGTGGGGGAACTCAAGAATGCATGGGACAGACATAAGGCAGTCCTAGTCCTAGTGGGGGGTAGGAGGAAGTAGGCTGTTGGTTAACTAGGATCTGAAGCTTATCCATTAGGTAGGAAAATGGGTAGACTAGGTGGGCCAAGCAGTCCTTATCAGCTGCCAAATTCTATGTTTCTATGGAAGCAATCCTGAGGATGGCTTGCAAGTGGGAGGTATTGTTAGTAGCAGACATCAATCTACCTGTTGTGGACTGCAGTCTCCCCACTGCAACTATAGTCAGGAGTAGAAACATCCTGGATACCCTGCAAGGGGCAATCCTTAGGCAATTAGTACTGGAACCCACTTGAGATGAGCATTATTAGACCTATTACTGACAAACAGGGACAGTGTGACTGCTGTAGTAGTGGGGGACAGCCTGGGGACCAGCAATCACCGTACAGTATGGTTTGATATAAGATCTGGGCCAGAACTGAATCATACAAGGGCCAATTTTGAGAAAATGAAAGAATGCCTCAGGAATGTCCTAGCAAGGACAGGAAAACTGGGGGGAGTTGAGAAACTGTGGGCAAAAATAAAAGGGGGCATTGAACAAGCAACAAACCTCTGTGTCAGACAGGTTAGCAAGGGCAAGAGAAAAAGGAGACCACTATGGTTCTCTAAGGAGGCAGCGAAGAAAGTGAGAGCAAAAATGATGGAATTTAGAAGGTAAAAAAAAACTCATAAGGAGGGAGATAGGGAGACCTACCAATAGACACAAAGGGAGGCAGGGAAGGCAGTTAGGAGCACAAAAGCACAAATGGAGGAAAGGATTGCCAAATCAGTGTCAAAGGGGGATAAAACATTTTTAGATAGATAAGTGAAAAGACAAAGGCAGGGATAGTAAGGCTGAAAAAAGGAGGGAGGTGTGTGTGGAAGAGGACCACCAAAAAGGAGATATATTGAACAAATACTTCTGCTCAGTATTTAGAGGGAGGAGGATTGAAAAAAGGCAAAGATAAAAGACAAGGGTATAATGGGACAGGAGGTGGACACAAGTCCTTTAACAGAAGAAAGAGTGCTTAAGGAACTATCAACGTTAAAAGTAGACAAGGCAATGGGGCCAGATGAGGTGCACCCCAAGATACAGAGGGAACTGAAAGAGGTGCTGGCTGCATCTCTGGTGGCTCTTTTTAACCTGGCACTGGAAACAGGAGAGGTATCGGGGGACTAGAGGAGGGCAGATGGATTCCCACTGCACAAAAGTGGAAATAAGATGGAGGTGGGGAATTACAGGCCTATCAGCCTGATGTCAGTGGTGGGCAAGGTAATGGAAGCACTATTGAAGGAAAGGCTTGGGGAATACATTGTTGCCAATGGTCTACATGATCCAAGGCAAAATGATTTCACAGGGGGAGATCTTGCCAGTCAAACCTGATTGAGTTCTTTAACTGGGTGGCCAGAGAGGTGGATCAAGGAGTTGGTGATAGATGTAGCCTACCAGGATTTCTGCAAGGTCTTATACTCCATTCCATGTAGGAGACCGATAAGCCAGCTGGGGAGCCTAGGAGTAGGACCAAAAGTAATAAAATGGATAGAAAGTTGGCTGAGTAATATGAGTCAGAGGGCTGTGGTAAATAGCTCCCACTCTGGAATAGGTAAAGTGACTAGTGGGGTGCCACAAGGATCAGTACTAGGGCTGGTTCTCTTCAATTTCTTTATTACTGACATTACAAAAGGACTGGAAGGGAAAATAAGCTTCTTCACAGGTGACACAAAACTCTGTAACTGAGTAGACGCACCAGGGGAAGGGGGGTTAGAAAGAATGAAGGATGATTTAAAAAAACTGGAAGAATGATCATGAGTTTGGCAGCTGGGATTTAATGCAAGAAAGTGCAAAATCATGCACACGGGGCACAGAAATTTGGAGGCAACATACTAACTGGGAAGAGAGATATTAACAAGGAAGGGGAGAGGGAGGTAAGGTGCCTGCCTTGCGCCATGGTTTGGAGGGACAGGGAGCGAATCCTCAGGATTGCCGGAGCAGCTGCACAGGAGAGGGAGCTGGATGTCATTGTCCACCTAGGGACAAATGACCTGGCTAAGAAAGGGATTAGAGAAGTGCAGGAAGAGTTTGTGGAATTGGGGAGGGGCCTTAGTCAAGTAGCATGCACGGTAACCTTCTCGGAGGTGCTACCCATCTATGGCATAGGAGAGGCTAGGGTGTTCCGCATCATGGGATTCAATCAGTGGTTGAAAACTGGTGTGGAGCTCAGGATTTGGCTTCATTGGGGACTGGGGTCCACCTGGAGTGATGCATCCTATACTGGCATGATGGGCTGCATCTGTCCGGGAGGGGAACCAGAATCCTAGGTGATAGGTTTAAATGCTTCATTGGCAAGCAGTTAAACTAGCCAAGGGGGGAGGCACTGGAAAGGAGCAGGAAAATCCTAGCCCCCCCAAACAATAACGGTAGTAAGTGTGGCAAACACCAACATGGAGGTGTCGATAGGGAGAAGGGCAGAGGTAAATGGAGAAAGTGACAAAGGCAAGAAGGACAGGGATGGGGCAAAAGGGGGTAAGGCCATCAGGAAATGGAGGGTAATGAGTACCAATGCCCGTAGTCTGGGCAACAAGCTCCCTGAGCTGGTGGCCTTAATGGAAGAGGGATGCCTGGATATCATAGCAGTCACAGAAACATGGTACACAGAAAACCATGACTGGGATGTTAACATACCAGGTACCTAACTTACAGGGAGAGACAGGCAGGGGAGAAGAGGGGAGGAGTAGCTCTCTATGTAAAGGAAGGATAAAATCAACTGAACAAAAGAGTAAACAGGGAGGAGAGGAGGCACTGTGGGTCACCTTGGAGACTGGAAAGGGCACCACAATCCGCACAGGGGTTGTGTACAGACCCCCATGTCAGGGGGAAGGAATGGACAAGGATATGATGGAAGGCATTCTTAGAATGGCAGAGAAAGGGGAGATACTGTTGATTTGAGACCTGAATATGCCAGATGTCAACTGGAGCACATTTGCTGCAGCCACATCCAAGAGCAGGGCCATTCTTGACACCCTACAGGTGGCAGGCATTAGACAGCTAGTTTCGGAACCCACTCATGAGGGAGCAATCTTAGACCTCATACTCTCAAATGGGGACAGTGAGAGGATCTCAGATCTAGAAGTGGGTTGCCATCTGGGGACAAGTGACCATCAAACAGTGTGGTTCATGTTAAACTCAGCTACTGAGTCAAGCCATACAAAAGTGAGGGTACTGGACTTTAGGATGGCTGACTTTGGCAAGATGGGAGAGTGCCTCAGAAAATCATTAACAAACAGGCTAGAAGGAGATGTGGAGCAACAATGGGGAATTATCAAAACTGCCATCACAGAGGCAACAAGCCTTTGTGTGAAGCAAATAAACAAATCAAAACGAAAGAAAAAGCCACTATGGTTCTCAAGAGAGGTGGCTGTGAAAGTCAGGAAGAAAAAGATAGCATTCCTGAAGTATAAGGAAACACAGAAGGAGCAGGACAGAGAGCTGTACCAGTTAAGGCAGTAAGAAGCAGGGAGGGAAGTCAGAATAGCAAAGGCCCAAACTGAGGAAAAGATAGCCAACTCAGTTAAGAAGGGGGATAAAACCTTTTATAGGTACATCAGAGAGCGTAGAAAGACAAAGGGAGGGATAGTGAGGCTGAATAGAATGAACGGTGGGTGGGCAGAGGGGGACAGTGAAAAAGCAGGAATACTGAACGAATATTTCTGTTCAGTATTCACAAAAAGGAGGGGAAGTGCCTAATCCAATTAACAGAAGCACTCTTGATAGGGGTCGATCCTAGTCCTTTCACAGAAAAAGGGTTCTGCAAGAATCCCTAAACTGAAGGTGGACAAAGCAATGGGTCCTGATGGAATTCACCCCTGCATTCTAAAAAGAATTAAGGAAGGAACTAGTGAAACCACTGGCTACTCTTTTAATAAATCATGGGAGGATGGTGTGGTACCTGAGGACTGGAGGAAGGCGGATGTGATTCCCTTCACAAAAGTGGGACCAAGACACAGGCAGGAAACTACAGACCTGTCAGTCTGACCTCTGTGGTAGGGAAGTGATGGAGTCACTTCTGAAGGAAAGAATAGTTGAGTACCTAGAGGTCAGTGGAGCACAGGATCCAAGGCAGCATGGGTTCACAGCGGGAAGGTCATGTCAGATGAATCTAATAGATTTCTTTGACTGGGTGACCAAAGTAGTAGACCAGGGAGGGGCTGTGGACATGGCCTACCTAGACTTTAGCAAGGCATTTGACACAGTCCCACACAAAAGATTATTAGTCAAATTAACCAGCCTGGGAGTGGGTCCCAGGGTGGTAGCCTGGGTAAAACATTGGCTGGACAACAGGACACAGAGGGTAATTGTAAATGGAGTCCACTCTGAAGAAAGGGCGGTTACCAGTGGGCACCGCAGGATTCAGATTGGGTCCAGTCCTTTTAATGTCTCAGCAGTGACATTGCAGAGGGACTGGAAGGAAAAGTATGCCTTTTTGCAGATGACACAAAGATCTGCAACAGGGCTGATATACAAGGAGGCATGGAAAGGATGAAAAGGGACTTGGCAAGGTTGGAGGAATGGTCAGACATATGGCAGCTAGGATTCAATGCAAAAAAGTGCAAAATAATTCACCTGGGAAACAAGAACCCAGGGGAAGAATATACAATGGGTGGAGGTAGTAACAACAACAAAACAGGAAAGGGACCTGGGGGTAATCATATCAGATGACCTTAAGGTTAGCAAGCAATGTGAGAAGGCAGTAGGGAGGGCCGGGGGTATACTGGGATGTATAGGGAGAGGCATCAGCAGCAGAAAACAGGAAGTTGTTATCCCCATGTACAGACAGTTGGTGAGACCCCATCTGGAATACTGTGTCCAATTCTGGAGACCCCATCTCTGCAAGGACATAGACAGGATAGAGGCAGTCCAGAGGAGGGCAACTAAAATGGTGCAGGGTCTGCAAGAGAAGCCATATGAGGAGAGACTAAAGGAGCTTAATATGTATACCCTTGAGGAAAGAAGGGAGAGGGGGGACATGATAGAAACTTTCAAGTACCTCAAGGGAATCAACAAAGTCCAAGAGGGTAGCATCTTTCAGAAAAAGAGACTTGCAAGAACAAGGGGACATAATTTAAAGATAGAAGGAGGGCGGTTCAGGGCAATGTGAGGAAATATTATTTCCAGAGAGGGTAGTGGATGCATGGAACAGCCTTCCTGAGGAAGCTGTGGTCTAAAACTGTGGGAGAATTCAAGAATGCATGGGACAGACATAAGGCAATTCTTGTGGGGGGCAGGAAGATATAGGCTGTTGGTTAACTAGGATCTGCGGCCTATCCTGTAGGTAGGGAAATGGGCAGACTAGATGGGCCTAGCGGTCCTTATCTGCCGTCAAAGTCTATGTTTCTATGTTTCTATGTAACAGTCACAAAGCATGAAAGGGACCTGCAGGTCATCATTTCTGATGACCTGACGGTACAGTAGCTTAGTAGTGTGACAAGGCAGTGCAATAAGCCATCAATCATATTTTTCACATCACTGGTTTAGGCACCTGGGAAGCAAGAGACAGACATTCTGTCTTTTTTCTCTTTGCAAATTATGCTGTCTGTGTACTTTATTATTGAGTCACCTATCAGAATTTGGGGGGGGGGATTTAATTACAGTCTTCAAGACAATATCAAATCTGGATCTGAGAGATTGTTTATGCATAGAATTTAAACAAATGAAACAGCAGGGACACTAGAGGGCAAATATTTCAATTAAATGGCAAGCATTTTTTTTTCTCTCTATACTTTTCCACCCTGGGGCCATCAGTCTGCCTTATCTCTACATGTCAGGCATCCTCCCAGGTACTCAGGCCGCCATCTCCTGGGAAATCCTATGGCTCCATATTCAGGTCCTACAGCTACCCCCACATCTTGCCCCCCACAGCGCGGTGGTGGGGAGCACTCCCCCGGAGCTCAACCCACCTGGTCAGGATCCAGTACTACCATGCACCCTCGGAACCGAACAAGTCCACTCTGGAGTCAGCCATCATGCTGCCGTGACTAGTGCCCCTATTTTCACTTTTCTCCCCTTACGACTTGAGGCGTGCAATGACGCCTAAGGCCCCGAGTGAGCGCATGCGTCTGCATGCACTCTGAGCCAAGCGTCTGCCCCAGCACGTTCCCTCCATGTCTGCCAATGCTCTGTAGCAACTCCCAGCCACTGCCAGAGGCCACTAGAGCACCGATGGCAATCCTCCCCCCTCCCCGCAGAAGAAGAGCAGTCCTACGGGTGCTCCATCCTTCTCCTCCCCTGCTGACCCCTGACGACCCAGGCTCGTTCCCAAACCCAGGTCACCGGCATGGTGTGAGGTGTGGCATCCAGTGCCTCAGCCCTCAGCGCCACTGGGCCAGCAAATGGCAAGCATTTTAAAACAAATATAATGAAAAGTTGGTTTACTCAGCAGGTATCCAGTACTGAAACTCATTACCTGAGTATGTAGTAAACAGTGGAAATCTTAAGATATGTATATATGTACATATTTATTTCAAAAGTTTCATTGGGAATGACATAGAGAGCTGCTAACAGCTCACTTCCTGATGTGTTCTTGGGCTGAGGGGAAGTGGAGATAAATGAAGAGGCTGAAAAAGCTAAACAGTAATATTAATATTACATTACAAAAATAAAAATCCAGTACAGCAATGCAGTATATCAAAGGAACATAATCATAAACATTGAAGTCAAAACAGTACAACAGATATATGAAATAGATAAGATTGAGTCATGATAAGCAGGGGGAACTACTCAAACAGGTAAAGCATGGGTATGAGGGGAACAGAATAGCCAGAAGAAAAATAGTATTGGGAGAGGGAGGAAGACAAGAGGTAAAGGGTCAAGGACAGTTACAGGTAGAAGAAGAAAATACTTGAAGAAGAGACTTTATGGAGGAAGAAGGAGAGGCAGAGCAGAATGACAGAGGATGGGAGGACCAGAGTTTAGGAAAGTGACATGGGAAACCAGATTGACCGACATCAGATTTTCTAGAAGCAATAGAGAGGGAATGGGAAATATTGCTGTGGAGAGGATAGGAGCAAGAAGAAGGACAGGGTAATATGGATGTAAGGGTAAGAGGGAAGAGAATCAAAACAGTATTCTTATATAAAGTAGTCACAATGGAAAAGTTGTTTAGCATTAAGAGAGCGAGTGAATGGGAAGAGAAGAGTGAGCAATGGTGGGTACAAGGAGGATAGTCTCATGCAAAATGACAAAGACAGTGAAAAAGAGGGTCTAGTCTAGCAAGGGAGGATTTAGGAGCTGAACATCATTTTCCACCTAGGGACAAATGACTTATATGGGCATGGAATCAGAGCACTGCAGGAGGAGTTTGTGGAGTTGGGGAGGGGCCTTAGCCAAGTAGCGCACACGATAACCTTCTCAGAGGTACTGCCTGTCTATGGCATGGGTGAGGCTAGGGTACTATGCACCATGCGATTCAATGAATGGTTGAAAAAATGGTGTGGAGCACAGGGTTTTGACTTCATTGGGGCTGGGGCTCCACCTGGAGGCATACATGCCTATACTGGCAAGATGGTCTGCATCTGTCCAGGAGGGGAAGCAGGCTCCTAGGCGATAGGTTTAAATGCTTCATTGGCAAGCTTTTAAACTAGCCAAAGGGGGAAGCACTGATGAGAAGCATGGAATTTCCAGCCTCCCCCCACAAAACAGGGTCATCAGCAAGGTAAACACCAAGCTAGAGAGGTCAATAGTGAGCAGGATGGGGATAA
Organism: Neoceratodus forsteri; assembly: GCA_016271365.2. Classification (NCBI taxonomy): domain Eukaryota; kingdom Metazoa; phylum Chordata; order Ceratodontiformes; family Ceratodontidae; genus Neoceratodus; species Neoceratodus forsteri. Next base: position 1,163,809,183 of record CM028131.1, read on the forward strand.
ATGGAGAAAAAGCCCAAAACAGTAAGGGCAAGGATGGGGCTAAAAGAGGTAAGACCATAAATAAACTGAGGGTGATGAGTACCAATGCCCATAGTCTTAGTAACAAGCTTCCTGATTTAGCTGCCTTGATGGAAGAGGGACACCTAGATATTGTGGCAGTCACAGAAACATGGTACACAGAGAACCATGACTGGGATGTAAACATACCAGGGTATGCAATCTATAGGAGGGACAGGGAGGGTAAAAGAGAAGGAGGAGTAGCTCTCTGTGTAAGAGAAGGGATCAAAGCAATAGAACTAAATGGTAAGCAGGGAAGAGAGGAGGCACTGTGGGTCACCTTGGAGATGGGTAATGGCACCACAATCTGCATGGTGGTTGTATACAGACCCCTATCTCAGAGGAAATATTGACAAAGAAATGTTAGAAGGCATTCTTAGAATGGCAGAAAAAGGGGAGATTTTGTTGATGGGGACCTGAATATGCCAGTTGTTAAGTGGAGCACATGTGCTGCAGCCACATCCAAGAGGAGGGTCGTTCTCGATGCCCTTTGGGGGGCATGCCTCAGACAGCTAATGTTGGAACCCACTCAGAAGGGAGCAATCTTAGACCTGGTACTCTCAAGTGGAGATGGTGAGAGGATCACAGATTTAGAAGTGGGTAGCCATCTGTGAACTAGCTACCACTGAATAGTGTAGTTCATGATAAACACATCTGTAGAGTCAAGCCATACAAAGACAAAAGTACTGGACTTTAGGAGGACTGATTTTGGCAAAATAGAATGCACTAGCAAATGGGCACGAAGGAGGGGTAGAAGAACAATGGGAGAAAATCAAAACTGCCATCACAGAGGCAATAAATCTTTTTGTGAAGTAAATAAACAAAACAAAATGAAGTAAAAAAAACACTATTGTTCTCAAAAGAGGTGGCGGGAAAGGTTAGTGAGAAAAAGATAGCATTCAGGAAGTATAAGAAATCACAGAATGAGCAGGACAGAGAACTGTACCAGTTAAAACAGAAGGAAGCAGGGAAGGCATTCAGAATAGCAAAGGCCCAAACTGAGGAAAAGATAGTCAACTCTGTTAAGAAGGGGGATAGCAGCTTTTATAGGTACATCAGGGAGCAAAGGAAGACCAAGGAAGGGATAGTGAGATTTAACAAAGGAGAAGGGAGGTGGACAGAATATGACAATGGAAAAGCTGAGATACTGAACAAATATTTTTGCTCAGTATTCACAAAAGAAGAAGAGGGGGAGGTACCTAAACCAAGCAATGGAAGCAGTCTGGATGGGGAGTTGATACCAGTCCATTCACAGAAGAAAGGGTCCCGAGAGAACTCCTAAAACTCAGGGTGGACAAAGCAATGGGGCCTGATGGGATTCACCCCAGAATTCTAAAAGAACTAAGGAGAGACCTAGTGACATCACTGGCTACCCTTTTTCACAAATCATGGGAGGATGGTATGGTACCTGAGGACTGGAGGAGGGCAGATATGATTCTTTTTCACAAAAGTGGGAGCAAGACAGAGGCAAGAAACTATAGACCTGTTAGTTTCACCTCAGTGGTAAGGTAAATGATGGAATCACTTCTGAAAGAATGAATTGTTGAGTATCTAGAGGCCAGCGTGGCACAGGACCCAAGGCAGCATGGATTTATAGCAGGAAGGTCATGTCAGACAAATCTAATAGATTTCTTTGACTGGGTGACCAAAGTAGTAGACCAGGGAGGGGCTGTAGATATGGCCTACCTAGACTTTAGCAAGGCATTTTACACAGACCCACACAAAAGATTAATAAACAAGTTTGCCACCCTCGCAGTGAGTCCCAGGGTGATAGCCTGGGTAACAAATTGGCTGAACAAAAGGACACAGAGGGTAATAGTAAATGGAATACACTCTGAAGAAAGGGTGGTTACTAGTGGGGTACCACATGGCTCAGTACCGGGACCAGTCCTCTTTAATGTCTTTATAGGAGACATTTCAGAGGGTCTGGAAGGAAAAGTATGCCTCTTTGCAGATGATACAAAAATTTGCAACAGGGTTAATACACAAGGGGGAGTGGAAAGGATGAATAGGGACTTGACAAGGTTGGAGGAATGATCAAAAGTATGGCAGCTTAGATTCAATGCAGAAAAGTGCAAAGTAATGCACCAAGGAAAGAAAAACCCAGGGAAGAGTACACAATGGGGGGCACTAACAACAACAAAAATGGAAAAGGACCTGGGGGTAGTCATATCAGATGACCTTAAGATAGGCAAACAATGTGAAAAGGCAGGAAGAAGGGCTGGAGGGATACTGGAATGCATAGGGAGAGGTATCACCAGTAGGAAACAAGAAGCTGTTATTCCTCTGTACAGACAGTTGGTGAGACCCCATTTGGAGTACTGCATTCAGTTCTGGAGAACCCATATCTGCAAGGACATAGACAGGAGGGAGGCTGTCCAGAGGAGGGCAACTAAAATGGTGTAGGATCTGCAACAGAAGCCATACGAAAAAGCTTAATATGTATACCCTTGAGGAAATGAGGGAGAGGGGGGACATGACAGAAACTTTTAAGTGCCTCAGGGGAATCAACAAAGTCCAAGACGGGAGTATCTTTGAGAAAAAGAGATGTGCAAGAACAGTGGGACACAGTTTGAAGATACAGAGGGGACGGCTCAAGGGCAACATCAGAAAGTATTTTTTCATGGAGAGGGTGGTGGATGCACGGAACCACCTTCCTGAGGAAATTGTGGGGTCAAAAACAGTGGGGGAATTCAAGAATGCATGGGACAGGCATAAGGCAATTATAGTAAAGAGTAGGAGGAATCAGGCTGTTGGTTAACTAGAATATGCAGCTTATCCAGTACATAGGGAATGGGCAGACTAGGTGGGCCAAGTAGTCCTTATATGCTGTCAAAGTCTATGTTTCTATGTTTCTTAGTCAAAAATAGGGAGAATCTCCATTGAAACAATCTCTCAGCAGGCAGGAAATTCTATACTCAATGTGTTCCTGTACAGTGCACAAAGCTTGAGGTGGAGCTTATGGTGTATGGCATCAACATGTACAGAGAAATCAAGATTTTGGTCCAGCCATACAGTAGGTACTTAAAACAGGATACATTTTCAACCATAGCACCATCAAGGGTGTGAAACAAAGAGAGAGGGATGAGTCTGGTAAGCCTCTGCCAGGTGTCAAAAGTCATGAGAACTGTGTTTTTTGGCATTGAGTGACAGCTGCTTAGACTGGAACCAGCACCGAATGTTTTTAAAATCCAGATGTAGCTCTGAGGCTAGAAGATAGGAAGAAGAGCCAGATGCAAAAAGAACTGTATCATCAGAGTACATGTGAAGGGACACAGAGGAACAGACAGAGCGGAAGTCATTCAAAAATATGGAAAAGAGAATAGGGCCCAGGACAGACCTTTGAGGGACACCTGAGCATATGGGGTCAGAATGCTGATGAAATAGAACTTACTATCTGGACAGTTTGAAGTTGTTTCCTCAAGGTAGGAACTGCAGAGTCAGAGAGGCCTGTAGCTTTAGGCTTGTCCAGAAGGAGGCGATATGCCACAGTGTCAAAAGTTTTAGCAAGATCAACAAATATGGCCAAGGTGATCAGACCATCATCCATACCTCAGAGAATAGAGTCAATGAGCCAGAGGAGGGAGAGAGGTGGAAGTGGAGTGGAAATATTCAGAACTTGACTGGATATCTATCTAAATAAGAGAGGATTCATTGGAACCATCAGCTAAGCAAGTGCTATATGGACTTGTGCTTCCTCCTGTCTGTATATCCTATGTTCTTATGACATGCTCAGATAGTTCACTAAATTTCTGTGATATTTCTAGAGAAAGTCCATGCCTGCCTGAAGTACTGCTATAGGCCACTTGAGAAAATATTTTTTAGCAATATCTGGAAATATATGACTATGTTAGTCGCTGCAGCTGTAAAATAGCAATGCAATGAAGGGCTATTATGACCTCTTCTCAGTCTTGCCACCTTGATTGTCCACTCATAATTTACACAATCTAACTGTGATCTGGGCAATTAAAAGTTATTGAAAGGAAAAGTGAATTTTTGTTAGGTTAAAAAGATGACTGCTGAACTTTGATTCTCACAGCTTCCATTACTTCTGATACATAGTTCCATTAGAAGCTAAAATAATGTTCGTGAATAAGACAGAACATTGTGGGGTTAAAAGGTGTCATCAGAAAAGCAAGCAAATTTACACCCACACAAAGCAAGTTCAATTTTAGACAGCTATGTAGTTTGTTTTCTTAAATCTTCACCATCACTATACATATTCCCAATGCTCCATTCATTAAAAATCAGCTATATCAAGGGAGTGGTCCTGTGTTTGAAATAAACATATACATTCAGTTACATTGTTTATCTGTAAACTTTTCTCTTATTTTCATATAAACACATTTCAAACAAAATCATGAATCACACTCACAAAATAATTTATTTCATTTCTTTCTGATGGACATCAAGAGTCCAAAGTGTACTGTTATTTGACTAAAAATGCCTCACTATGTGAATGGTGGGGCAAAGCAGTCGGGCTCCAGCCATCATTAAAGCCAGCAGCTAGTTCACAAGCTTCCTGCAAGTCCCCTACAAAGCATTGCATCAAAGTAAGGCAAGCGCATCATATCATGATGTCCATATATCATTATATCACCAATGATGCACTATTTAACTGTACACTAACACGTACCTGTTGAAAGACCCTCTAGAGAGAGAGGACACGCCTCCCTGTATCATGCTGAAAACCCATCTGTTAGTAATTAAACTTAAGCAGATGATCTGTACAATAAACACCTTAGTGCATTGAAAGAATTTTAGAAGTTATCTAGGGAACGTCCTTGAATTGCTAATTTATAGGATATATAAGTATGTCTCAGGAGGACAGGTTCACTAAGGGGGGGGGCAGTGTGGGGCATATCAGTACATCCTATAAAACCCTTGACAGGTAAAATTTCAGTAGTATAAAAAGTAAATCACTCAAATATCAAGAATAAAGAAATACGTAAATAAATAACTAAAACAAGTAATAACATGCATCAGTCATGTAAAGTAATTTAAAGTGGCTTGCATACATCAAAAATATTCATAATTAGAGTTTTTTTCAAATACCTAAACGTGCAATTCTAGCATCAGGCTATGAAGGGGTACCATTCGCTACATCTGAAAACTCTTCCTTTGACACACATTTAAATTATTATTTGGTCACACTCACCAAGGGGTTACTCAATTTGCTACCCTCATGTGGACATATGGAACTCCTAAGATGGATGTTTTCTCATAAAAACTGCCTCACAATGTGTACACTGTTTCATGCAGCCAGAGCTCCAATCATCAAGTGTGTCTGCATCTGGTCTGTTTACTTCCTACTTAAACCGCAAATTATCAAAATGTCAATGTCAGGCACGTGCATTGCCTCATGAAATTAATTCATAATGATAGCATAAATGGAGTGTTGCTCAACTGTGCACAGATATGCACATGCCGGCAGGTCCTCTGGTAAGAGAACACTCCTCCCTGGATTATAATAAAACCCTTCCTCTAATATACTAATTTATGTTACTACACAAAACCAAAAAAAAAAAAAAGAAACAATTCTGTGGTACATTCAACATTTATTTTACATTATTAGGGTAACATTCATATGGGCTCCATGATTAGGGTGTTTATAATATGTCTTTGAAGATCAAGCTCATGGGGAGGGGAAGGGCAATAGTACTAGTAGTATTTATTTACTTGTGGTGCCCAACCCCGGAGGCTCAGGGAGCCATTACATAAAACAGGACCTTACTTTAATCAGGTGTAAAGCATATAGGTACTCCCTCAAAAACTGATATGTCAGGCTGAAGGAAAATGAAAAATACAGAATTTTATTGTTCAGAAACAAATTTTTATAATTACAGTGCCCGACAATGGGATGGTGTCAGACATTCATGGAATTGTGCCCCAGTCTATCTCTTCATCCTTGCCTCAGTTTTTATCCTCTCCCAACTAGGGACTCAAGGAAGTTCCCTATATAACTTGTAAAATTATTTCAGTGCACTAAAATATTTACTACACATATCATCAGCATATGTTTATTTACTGATAGACTGATATTTAGCATGATACAGGGAGGTGTGTCCTCTTTATTAAGCACCTGCTGACTTAGCAAAGCATCACTGATGATGCCATGATGTACAGATGTCATGACATGACACGCTTGCCACACACTGATGCAGTGCTATGTGGTTCCACCATGCCGCATCAACAGGAATCCTGTTGAATGCCATTACAGCAACAGCACAATGCTGACAGTCAGCATTGTGACGTCCAGGATCGCAAAAGTTTTTTTTACAGGGAGCCCCTGTGGTGGGCTCTGCACCCCCCACCCAACACACTAAAGATTATCAACTCTGAGTCAGAGTTGTTTCAGGGAGGGGTGAACTCCCCAGTGACAGTGGTGTCAGACAGTGGACCAGTACAGAAAAAAAGCTCATTGTGTTCTTGTACTGGTCTTAACTGTCTTACCTTCACTGTAACTATGGTATACAGTGCTACGTGGAGAACTTGTAGGAAGCTGGTGAATCTGCTGTTTGTTCACACTGTGGCTGGAGCCTCAGCTGTTTTTGAACTGCCATTCACCCAGTGAGGCATTTTTAGACAAATAGGGTTGCCAATAAAAGGCAACCAGAATTATCTGATTGCAGCCAGGAGGAAATGAATGAAGTTTAAGGGATGGTGAGGGTGGGGGAATGAGGTAGGAGGAGAAGGGGTGTGGAGAATAGGAACAGAAAGGGATAGGAAAGGGGAAGAGTCTAGTGAGGCCAGGATGATGGACAGCTGGAAAAGGGGGGTTGGGTTAGGTCATGATGGAGAGGTGCAAGAGGATGATGCATACACCCAAAGGAGCACAGGATTGGGACAGGGGTGTGAATCAGAGGGGTCCTTAAGGGGTTTATAAGCCCAGGCTGAGTATTTTTCACCCTCTTTCTCCTGGGATTTTTCATTTTCCCACCCACACACCCTTGCATAGGAGGCACAGTCAATGAACAGGGGAGCAAGCAAAGCAAGGATTGGTACGGTAGGACTGAGGGTCCTGGGGCAAGTGGACAGTTCCTGCTGTACTAGTAAGGTGCTGAAAGAGGTTGAGGGGAGGTGGAAAAAAGAGGGGAATGGGAGAAGGAAAGGGAATAGGTGGCTACAGAAAGGGAATTAGGGGATAGGATGGAGGGGCCTAGAGGGAAAAATGGGAGAACAGGCAAGGCTGGGGTACGGGGATAGGGCACATGGGCCAGAGGTAGGCACCTGGATGTGATTAGCGGTAGGGGTTTACATAGAAGTGCTAGGGGTTGGGTCACTGGCATCCAGACCTAGCTAAATTACAAGTAGGGAAGATCTGTTGTTGATGGTGGGGGGTTGGATGATGCATCCAGCCCCCAAGACAATAAGGAACTAAAGGGTGAATTCAATGCAATCATTTCAGAAATGGTGATCAGAAGACAATGCTACACTTCATCCATCTGAAAGAATTGAAATGAGAAACTCTTTGGTGAGTAGGTTTAAGGCTTTTATTTTAAAATGTATTGAAATGAATGTAAGAGAAAAGCTTACAGATAAGCAATGTATCTATTTTTTTATATGTATTTCAAACATAGAACCACTCCTTTAATAAAGCTTTGGTATATGTCTTGAGTGGTACATTTACCGTATGTTTTAGGATTTGTTTTTTGTTACCAGTTCTGTTTCAAAACTGCTTCCCTTTTGTATGGAGTTTCCTTAATATTCCTGGTATCAAGTTACTGAGCAATTATGGCAGAGTTTATCGCCATCTATGATATTGCTGATCTAATGTCAAACCTTTTCAGGTACACAAGTCATGCTTTAGACAAGATTGTGACTGGACACTCAAGTATTAAGCTCAGACAGTAGTCAATAATAACATTTGACCAAAAGAACTTAAATAGTCAAAAAAGTAAATGAAGTATGAATGGCACATTATCACCCTAACAAACTACATTAAGAACAGGAGAATCCCTAGGGGCCGAGGGTATTAACTGAACCCAATACTTGCTTTTACAACCAGAAACATAACAAATGTTGGGATTCAATCAGATCCAAATGTTCCATTTATTTCATGATGGCAGTAATCCAAGCTATGGCTGAAGGGAATAAAAAAGTTGATCTTGAAATTAAGAAATTACAAGATCAGCTCAAACTAGTAACTGAAGAAGCATCACTTAAGTTATTTTTGAAAAAAAAAGTTAAACTGGAACTAGCTCAACTGGAGGAACAACTGAAAGCTAGAAAACTAAGAAAATATAGAAAGGATACCCCGGACTACAGAGATAGAAAGGATTACAACTGTAGCTGCACTCGAGGTCAAAGAGGCTTTCCAAAGAAGTCATTCTCAGACTCTAGTACAGTATGTCTGAGGAAAGCATGGCTGAAAACAACACTATCAAAATGGCCCAGGCAAAATACATTTTTTAGGCAGAGCCTGCAGGAGTGCACTGAACCAGAGAGAAAGGGACAGTGAGAAAAACCTTGAATGTGCAGGCCACAGTGGGAGGGAGGGAGGACCCAGGGACATCGGAGGTAGAGAATATAGCTCCAGGAACACAAGGGACAACAAAAACAGAAACCAATGGCATCACCAAAACAAAAGACAAGGAAAAAGCAAAAGGCAATGGAAAATCTTACAGCCAGAACAAAGCAACCGGGATAGCAACCAGGTCAGGGCTGTCTTCAGCCTATGAGGTAAGCAGCTACTGAGAATCACATTGCAGTATTATCCAAAGGACTTCCATTTTCCCCAACCTGAAAATAAAGATCTTCTGTAAAAGTGTCCCATGCTCCAGTCAATCAGCAGGAAAGCCGTGGCCATGGCTCTACAGGGAGCATATCAAGAGTGCCTGCTCAACCCACCGATCCACTTCCTACCACTACATAAGGACTAGGCCATCAAGTGGCCCCCTGCACTGTGGCCCTTCTGCACAAAGGACCAATGTGCTGAGGATGTCAGAGTCTTCAAGATGAAGTGAGCCCAATGAAGCAGCCAGTGGCTGGACCCTCTGCATCTCAGCAAGCCAACAGGGGAGCAACAAAGTACTAAGACAGGAGGAAGCAGGACTTCCCAACAGTTTATCCTATACCAGAAGAAATCTTCCTGTTTAAACTCCTGTAACTGCACAGACCTTGAAAGTGAGTGGGGCGGGTCAGAGCCATACAATAAGAAGGGCACATAAGACAAAAAGGGGGCCTGTGATAAGTTGGAGTTCAGCAATAGTTTGAGTATAGGTGAAACACCCTACTTAGAGTAGGAGCAATAAAGAGTTTAAGGGTTTAAAGAGATCAAAACAAAAACAGACAAGGTAGAGGCGAATTAGGGTCAAGCAATAGTTTAGGCAAAGGGTAAAAAGGGTTTAAAGGAGTTAAAACAGAAAAACAGGCTGGGTAGGACATAGTTATGCTGGGAGGGATGCAGTGCGGTGGCTGTGGGGTGGCACTCTTCAGGAAGACCTTCTGGAGATTGTGGTGCTGCCCCATCTGCATGCACCACTCTGGGCTGTGGAAGGAGGTTACTAGACTCCAGGCCACGTTGACAAAGATTTGGGGTGCCTTCGTCCCCACCCAGGGACCACTAAGTCTGCCTCTGCCGCCCCGAAGGATGCCATGGATGAAGGGCAGCTATACTACAGTGGCCTCATGAAGGGTGAGGGTGGTGGGTCAGAGATACTTCCCCACATGTTACCACTACAGACTTCCTATGCCACTCTAGCAGGGTGGGACTGTCCCATGGAGGCACCTACAGTAGTGACCAAGGAGGATGTGGGGGTCCTTCACAGTGGAGACCCAACAGTGGATGGTAGGAGACCCCAGAGGAGGAGGAGAAAGCAATTCCTGTGGGGGGGCTCAATTGTAAGGGGATAGTTTTGGGTATAGGAAAGGATGTGGAGAAAGAGATTAGGTGCCGACCTGGTGCCACTGCTCGGAGGGATGAGGAGTGGATCCTGAGGATCACTAGGGAAGCAGGATGGTAGGGAGAGCTGGATGTCATGGTCCACCTCAGGACCAATGATGTAGAAGTGGATGAGGCTAGGATAGTTCAGGAAGTTGTGGAGGGGGTCTTAGGCAGGTAGAACACTCAGTGGCCTTTCCTGAGGTGCTATCTGTCTATGGCAGGGGGAAGGATAGGGTACACCATACCAGGAGAATCAACACATGATTGAAGGAATGGTGCAGAGAGGAGGGATTTGGCTGCACTGGGGACTGGGGTCCCACATGGATGGATAGAGTCCCTATGCAGGGAAAATGGCCTGCATCCATCTAGGAAGGGAACCATAGTCCTCAAAAAATGGTTTAAATGTTACCGTGGCAGGCATTTAAACCAGCTGAGGAGGGTGGCAGAAGGAAACAGGAAGACATAAACTGCCCTCCCCAAAACTGAAGTAGGCAGTAGGGAGAGACCTAAGGGGAAAAATCCAAATTGGTACCCAACAAAAAAGGAAACAAAGTAGTAGACGTGAAGAAAGATGGGAGTGAGAACAGAGGAGCTAAGGAGAGAAGGCCAAAGGGGACAGGGGATGATGACGAACAGGGTGGTAGCACATTCTGGAAGTCCATGAGTGGTAATGCTCAAAGGCTGGGAAACAAAATCCCAGATGTAAAAGCCATCATGGCAGAGATTGACCTGGACATTGTTGCCATTACTGAGTCATGGTGCAATGAAAACAATGACTGGGATATAACCATACCATGCTACATTCTCTTTAGAAAGGAAAGGGTGAAAAAGAATGGTGAGGGATAACATAAAGGCTACTGAGATACAGGGAAATCAGGAAGGGGTGGAGGTACTGTGGGTCACCCAAGAAACAGGGAAGGGAGCCACTGTTTGCACTGGCATGATCTACAGACCTCCAACACAGGAGGGGGGAGGGATATGGATAAGGTTCTAATGGAAGCCATCCTAAAGATTGCAAACATGGGAGAAGTACTTCTGGTAAAGGACTTCAATCTGTTAGATGTATGTTGGAGCATCCCAGCTCCAGCTTCAGCTAGGAGCAGGGACATCCTGGACTCCCTGCATGGGACATTCCTCAGGCAACTAGTAGAAGAGCCCACTCATGAGGGGGCAGTACTGGACCTTGCACTCACCAAAGGGGACAGTGTTGCAGATGTCACAGTAAGTGGCCACCTAGAGACCAGTGATCACCATATGGTGTGATTTAATATAAGTACTGTGGTAGAATTGAACCACACAAAGGCAAAAGACCTGGATTTCAGAAGAGACAACTTTAAAATGATGGGGAAATGCTTCAGAGATGCCCTGGAATGGGGGGAGTACTTGAGGGGGGTGGAGAAACAGTGGGCAGATTTAAAAGGAGGGATAGAGAAGGCAACAAACCTCTATGTCAGACCAGTAAGCAAAATCTGGTGGAAAAAAAAGACCACCATGGTTCTCAAAAGAGGTGGCCTGGAAGATAGAGGCAAAAAAGTTAACATTCAGGAGGCATAAGGAGATACAGAGAGAGAGAGAGGAAAATAGAGAGGTGTATAAGGAGGAAACAGAGGGAGGTAGGAAAAGCAATTAGGAGCGCAAAGGCACAGACTGAGGAGAAAATAGCCCAAGCAGTGCAGAAAGGGGACAAGATATTTTTCAGGTATGTAAGTGAAAAGAGAAAGACCAGGGGAGGGATAGTAAGACTTAAGAAGGAAAGACGAGAATGTGTGGAGGGGGAACAGGAAAAAGTGGAGATCTTGAACAAGTACTTTTGTTCAGTGTCACAGAGGAAAGGAAAGGAGAGGGGCCAAAAATAAGGGCCAGGAACATTGAGGAAGGGAGGTAGACACTAGTCCATTTACAGAGGAGAGGGTTCTGAGGGAACTCAAAAATCTGAAAGTGTACAAGGCAATGGGGCCAGATGGGGTACACCCTATGATATTGAGAGAGCTCAGGGAGGTGATGGCTGCAACTCTGACAACCTTGTTCAACCATTCACTGGAAACAGGAGTGGTTCTAGAGGACTGAAGGAGGGCTGATATAGTCCCACTTCTAAAAGTGGAAACAAAGAGGAGGTTGGCAACTACAAGCCAGTTAACCTGACTTCTGTGGTGGGGAAAATAATGGAATCACTACTGAATGAGAGGATTATGGAATATCTGAAATACAAAGGCCTACAGGATACACAGCAGCATGGATTCACTGAGGGGAGATTATGTCAAACAACTCTGATACATTTCTTTGACTAGGTAACCAGGGCATTGGATCAGGGTGGAGCAGTGGCTGTGGTTTAGCTAGGTTTCAGTAATGTCTTCAACACCGTTTCACATAGGAGACTCATAAACAAGCTGGGAAGTCAAGGAGTGGGTCCTAGGGTGGTAAACTGGGAAAGAAATGGGTTGGGGGACAAGAGACAGAGGGTAGTGGTAAACAGAGTTCACTCTACAGAAGAGAGGGTGTCAAGTGGGATGCCAGAGGGATCAGTACTAGGACCACTCCTCTTCAATGTCTTTATTAGCAACATTGCAGAGGGGCTAGATGGGAAGAAATGCCTCTTTGCATATGACATTGCAATCTGTTACAGGTTAAACACTCCTGGAGGGGTGGTGGAAAACATGAATAGTTATCTAGGAAAGTTAGAGGAGTGATCAAGGGTGTGGCAGCTAGGTTTCAATGTGAAGAAGTGCAAAATTGTACACTTGGGACACAGAAACACAGGAGAGGAGTACAAAATGGGTAGGGGCAGTATTAACCCTCTCCAAACAGGAAAGAGACCTCAGAGTCATCATATCTGATGACCTAAAAGTTGGCAGACATTGTGACAAGACAGTGACGAGAGCTAGTGGGATTCTATCATGCATGGGGGGGTATCCCAGCAGAAAAAGGGAGGTAGTGTTGCAACTGTATAGATCACTGGCAGAGGTCATCCAGAGGATGGAAAATCACATGGTGCAGGGTTTGCATCACAAGCCCTATGAGGAGAGACTGAAGGACCTCAATATGTACATCCAGGAGGAAAGGAGAGAGGGGATGGGATATGATATAAACATTCAAACACCTCACGGGTATAAATAAAGATTAAGGGGGAAGCATGTTTCAGAAAAAAGGTGGTGCTCAAGAACAAGGGGACATGCTATGAAGCCGGAGGAGGGGAGTCTCAGGGGAGATGTGAGGAAGTATTCTTCACAGAAAGAGTGGTGGATGCCTGGAACAGCCTCCCAGTAGAAGTGGTGGGGGCAAAAATGGTAACAGATTTCAAGAAGGCATGGGATAGGCATAAGGGAATCTTAGTGGTAGGGAAGGGGGGGTAAAGCTGGGAGATCAAGTAGGGTCTGTAGTGGTATAGTAGCTAGGGAAAATGGGCAGACTAGGTGGTCCAAGCAGTCCTTATCTGGCATCAATTTTATGTTTTTATGTTTCTAATTCAAATTGGGTATCAAGCTTTTTTTTTAGGTGAAACAGATTGAAAAACTGTTTTGGATAAAAGGAGGAGGCTTTGAGTGAATCTGATCTGCAGCTTAGGAAAGAGCTGCAAATAAAGAGCCCCACTCAGACAACCCATTGATTTGAGACTTAATTCAATATCAGAATCCTTATCCATCTATGTCGCTTCACACATCATGGACTTTGATACTAACATACCAAGCTACAGTATTTACAGAACACAAGAGATGTGTTACTCTTGACTGATTATTTAAACAAACAGAACATGGATCTAAAAAAGTGTAATACTGGCCTGTGTGACTGTAGCAGATCTTTATGCCTCGATCTCCCACAGTGAAGGACTAGCAGTACTTGAATCAGTTGTTAATTTAAGAAACATAATTGATCTACCATCTACTTTTGCTGGTGCTAGCTGAAACAGTGTTGTATAATAATTCATGTTTGAACCAACTTTCTAGCAACAAATCAAGAGTACTGCAGTGGGGTCTACAATGGCCCCATCTCATGGCAACCTTTATATGTACCAAAATGAAAATCAGTTCATCAGTCATGGAGCCTTCAATAACTGGTCTGATAGGATTGTGGTACACAGACACTGTAATGACAAGTTGCTGTTTATTTGGAGAGGTACCTCAGAGTCCCTTAAAGAGTTTTATGAGCACTTGAACGATCGTAACTTGAACCTTTACTTTACATCAGAATTTGATAACAATAAGTTACCTAACTTAAACATTGATGACTACACTGAGGGTAACAAATTGGGCAACAGGTTTTAGAGCAAAGCCACTGAGAAAACTGTTGTCTTGTTAAAAGATACCCACCACCCTGAGAAATTGAGAATGAATATTCTCTATTGTCATGTTCTGAAGGCATGCAAACATGGAAATACAGTCTAACTTTGAGAAGGAAGTAGAAACCACGACTAGCAAGTTCTAGAACAGAGGATACACAAGATATGTCCTAGAACAGAAAGCTGATAATGTGAGCCAGAAGAACAGAAACATCTTTACTAAAATTAGTGAGACCTAACTAAAGGCACTAGTATCCCTACAGAGAATGTTTTGTTCCACACCATGTTTTCAATGTTTCAATAAAGTGGGTGATATACACAAATAGCGGAAAACTCTATCTGCTGCTGATAGACGCAGAAACCTTTTTAAAGAACCACCTTTGGTAATGGCCAGGTGAAGTCCCACATTAATGGATAAATGGGTACACTCTGATACTAAACCAGACCCTATGGAATGAGATTTCAGCATTGGACCACCAGCACCAGGGAATTTTCTCTGAAGCAACTGTGCACAGTGTTCAAAAACTGTGAAAACATCTATTTTAAGTAAACAGCACAGAAATGAAATGATTGAAATTTTACAACACATCACATCTGCAACACACATGTTGTATATATATTGAATCTGAAATATCCATGTGACAAAATGCATGTGGGCAAAACTAGCCATCTTCTGCATCAAAGAATCTGTGAGCACAAATCAGATATTAGATGCAAATCTAATAACTCAAGTGTAGCAAGACATTTCACAGCAGAAAATCATTAAGTCTCCTCTCTGAGACTTTATGGTTTTGAAAGAGGGAACCTCCAAATACAAAAGTTAAGTGGGAATGCTTACTGTTAGCCAAAGAAGCACACTAGATTGATGGTACTCTAGATAACCAATGGGGGATGAATGAGGAGTTAGACTGGGGCCCAATCCTATGAATATCTAGCAGCATCCTGTAGTCTGGCACAGCAGTTATAAAAATCTGTTCCTGAACAATAAGGTTCTGTGTTTTTCATTTTAATTTTCCTTCATTTGTTGATTTTATCGTTACCTAAGATTTGACTGATTCATTTCTTGTCATATCTTTTGAGCCAGACGTATCAGTTTTTTTGAGGGGCAACTAAAATGCTTCACCCTTGACCCCCATCTGTGATCTTGACCTACTAGGATATGCTGTAAACACCCTAATCATAGAGTCTAGAGGAAACTTACCCTGATAATGTTAAATGAATTTTGGAATGTACCTGAGAATACTTTTTTGATACTGTGTATTAACATAAATGAGTTTATTAAAAGAAGGGTTGTAACATAATCCAGGGAGGAGTGTCTTCTTACCAAAGAACATGAAGACATGTGCACCTTTGTGCACAGTTGAGCGATGCACCAGTAATGACATTACGCATGAATTACATGATGCAATGTGCTTACCAAGCATCAGCATTGTGATCTTTTGGGGTTTAAGAAAGAAGTAAACAATCCAGCTACAGATATATTTAGTGGCTGGAGCTCCTGCTGCATGAAACAGTGTATACACTGTGAGGCATTTATAATGAGAAAATACCAATTTTAGAACTTCTCTATGTCCTTTTGAGGATAAAAACTTGGGCAGCCCCTTAATAAGTCTGATGAAATAATAATTTAATGTGTGTCAAAAGATGGATATTCAGTTGTATGGAACAGGTGAAATTAGAAAATTCCAATTTTGTGAAATTTTATTGAAAGTCCATGAATTTCACAAAAAGTCTGCAAAATTTTGTGGAGTATTCACTAATTTGTGTTGGTCATAACTCAGTCCATCTTATAGTTGGAGACCTGCAATTTGGCAACCACACGGCTTGGAAGCAGCCCAAAACAGGTGCCGAATTTCATGACATGTGGATTAGGGTCAGGGAAGTTATAGACCCATTAAAGTCTGGCAATTTATTATTTGTGTGAACATTTCTGAAAATGTGTATGTGCTTATAACTTATACACCTTTGGAGCTGAAAATGTATATGCACACTTTCTTGCAAGAGTCTTAGAAACTGCTAAATAGAGGGGCAGCTGGTTACATAACTGGTAAATTTAAAGCATTCAAAATTTCACAATTTAATTATTGTTAAATTGTGTGAAAATGTTCAAAGTATTTCAATGTTTATAGCTCCACTATTTTTTGTAGGTATACACTCAATGATTAGGCATGCATACCAAAGTAAATATTCCAGTAATCTAGTTAAGCTGTATAATTTTGGTTTCATAGGTTCAATTTATTGTGGGCACTTTTAAAATTAATAGTTGGCAAAATGTGCTCAAAAAATTATGGACATGTAATAGGTAATGCCAGCAGAAATCCACTTGTGGAATTTTAAATTCAAAGTTTTTATTGAATTTTGCATTGTATAGGTATGTAAACATTGAGACACTTGTGGGATATAACTTTCCCAGAGCACTTACCACCGAATCAAAATATTGGCACTAGCATCATGGACCTGTAATGCATCATGGACCTGTAATGCACCCCCCCCACACACACACACACAACACACTCCTGTGACAGTGATTCCCAACATCATGTTATATCGTGAAATATATCCAGATACTTCTTTCACAATTGCCTAAATTGCAACTAGTTGTAAGACTTGATGTCACTTTGTGCCACTGTTTTCAAATAGTGTAAATATACATTGTTCTCTACAGTGTTGTTAATGTATCTGCAGGTGGCATTGCATAGAAACAATGCTGCACATGCATGTGCTTCCACAAGTCATGAGATCAGTCAGCTGTAGTGGCTATCTGGCATATTGCAAGAAGACAAGCTAGTGCACAGTGATATTCATGACTATTCTTCATGTCTCATCACTAGGGATGTAAGTTTGTCATGGCAGTCATTGACGTCATTGATTCCATGACGTTTGATCTGTATTCAGGACTCCTATGACTTTCACTAGTGTCATCAGAATGTAGCAATGATGACAGTGCCACAACATTTACTACTGTTTACTAATGATTTCATGAACAAACAATGAGTCATTAAAACCTCATCCATGCCAAACTTACATCCCTACTCATCACTCAAGTTAGTGACCTGAAACTTGACATCTCTATAATCTTACTATGGAGCCTCATATGAATGCTACCTTATTGTCACGTTACACAGTCTTTACCTTCCTCTACAATGGCTACAATGGCAATTCAAATGTATGACTGGGCAAAATGTCTGGACATGGCTTCAACAAACATATCACAGCATTTCACAATTCATAAAAGCTCATGAAATTCTACTTCAACTACTGATATTATTTTGGAATCTTTAGCTGCTTATAACTGGGCTAGTCTTTGAGCAAGAAATTAGAGAGTTGATACACATAGCCTCTTTTTTCCCATAATGTGTTTGTGCTGGGCTGGTAGCTCGTCTTTCAGGGGTATGCCCTATTGACACGTATATATCCTGATCAAGTTGTACCTAGCCATCATTCAGTTGACAACTTTTTGTCCCACATTTTCTTCACTCCCACCTTCCCTGGTGGGGAAAGTGCCTATGTCAGCCTCACAAAGTCACAGTTTCCACTGTGGCAGAGCAAGCTCCTGGCCCAGCCTCAGGGGGTCACTGGGGTGGTGGCACCAGCTGCCAACCCTCCCCAACTGAGATGCAATGCCAAGTGGCAGCTGTCTCAACCATGGCCTGGCTTCTGACCTGACTTTCCTGACTCGCTTCCAGCCCTGGATCATCAGCATGGCAGCACAGAGCTCTGCTGCTGGGTCATGGAGGTGACATCATAGCCTAATATTTAGTGTCAATGAACCTAAAACAAACGGTGATATTTAGTTCCCTAGTTTTAATGGGGCCTAAAATTCTGTAGTTTAAATAATTCCAATATGTAATTTTAAAATGTTAAAATTTTGGAGGCTTACAACACAAGTATTTTTAAATATAGAGACTTGCTACTTACCTCTTCTCTGTATGGACTATGGTAAACTCATCATACCAATATGTGGTGCAATTTGGACAAACATTTTTAAAATTAGATGGAACTAACTGAAATTACAATTTTATTTGGAAATTTCACATCATTTTCTTGAAGTATGTGTCTTCAGGAGGTCTTTTCACTTGACATATAATTTAGTGAGTTGATAATCTTAGTATTTTGCTATTCATTAGACTGATACATGGTATAATATATGTGGGTTGAACTCTCTGCCTGCTGTTATCTCTGGACAACCTTTAACCTTTAAGTTTGGTTCTGCTGAAAGCACACTTAAGACATTCAACCTCTCTACATCACTTTAATTATGTTCTGAAGGCCTGTTTTAAACCAATGAGAATTATTTCTGTTTTTTCTGAATGTTCTAAGTTTTAATAACATGGGATTTTCTAAATAACTGTCATTATCCTTCTGAAGAAGAACCTGTTGGTCCGAAAGCTAAAGCTATTTTACTGATGTACGCAGCCAGTATAGAGTTATGGTTGTGCAAATGTGTTAGTTTGGTTTTGGCCATTCGACCTCTTTATTCCAGAGGAATTACCACCCTGTAGGGGTACGATGGCAAGAAACTCTCAGAGAGGGTTCCACCCCTAGAGGTGCCACGGGACAGTTCCCATGGTTAAAGGTACCTTAGGAATCCCACCAAGGAGAGAGTGTTACTGCTGGAGGAGGAGGGGAGGATGGTGGGGCAAAGAAAAAATGCTTTACAGTGAGGCTTAGAGGAACTGCTTATATAGCTCAGGAAGTGGGGAGTGGCTGGCTGCTTGGCCACTGAACTCCAGGCATAGCCTTACATTTCACTGACCTCACGAGCCAGTATAGTGTTATGCTTGTGCAACTGTGTTAGTTTGGTTTGGGCCATTCGCACTGTTTATTCCAGAAGAATTACCACCCTGTAGGAGTACGACAGCAAGGAACTCTCAGAGAGGGTTCCACCCCTAGAGGTGCCACGGGATGGTTCCCGTGGCTAAAGGTACCTTAGGAATCTCCCAAAAAAATGCTGTATCATCCCCAAAAAGGAGGCAACATGAAGCATTATGCAAGCAGTAACAATGACGTAGAAGCAGTAATTGTAACGTAGCAGTATAGATGCATAGGCAGTTTGATAACGCAATGATATGCTTGGTTGTCATAGTAACTGCCCAAGTTTGCATAGCATGATACCGAAGGCTTGCTTTAAGAGTAGGGAATCCCCTAAGGAGAGAGGGAATGACAGGACATGCTCCACTTCCATCCAACAACGGAACCTACCTAAAGAAACTAGGGAAAACAACTATGTTAACTAAGAGTTATGACCTGAGGCAATGGAGGAGAGGAAAAAAACCCAATAAGGAGGAAATATCTGGGGATCCAAGGCCTAGGTCGCCTTCCCTCCAGGCTTGGGAAAATTTATTTAGTGATGACCATGCAGCTGCAATTTGGAAAACCCAATTAAAGGGAGGTGGAAAATATTCCAATTTGGAGGAAGACTCTCACTCAAACCCTCTAGCAGGAATGCTGTGGAAGGTTGTGAGAAAACTCTGCAACAATACATGCATCCAAGGCACAGGAGGAGAGCAACAACTGCTGAGGCACTCATCTGTCCTGCCCGCCCTAATCAAACCAGGTGAACCAGAGGCAGTCACGGGGAGAATGCGGTGAAGGTGCCTTGCTAGGGAAACCACTAAAGTCAATCGCCAACCATTATAGTGGAACACTAGAGCCAAAGGAGATCATCATAACCACCCTTCATCGCTAGTCTTAAATTCTACACCAGGAGCTGCTGTCGCGTAGCAGGCAGCTAAAGCCAAGCCTGGGGCGAGGACATTCCCAGCTATGGGCAAGTTGAAAAGGATCCTGCCCCAAGTTGGACATGTTCAGTGATGATGACTAAATGCAGAGCAAAATCATTGGCTGCAGGAACCCTGAACCAGAATAGAATGGCTGGCATGCCCCAGAATTGATTGAGAGATGAAAGCAGGTGAGCTGAAAGAGCACAGTGTGCTGAGATCGTAATGAGCATTGAGAGCTGAGACCTTGTAAGATCAAATGCATATTGAGTGCAGTAGAATCCCAGGCCGAAGCCAAGGAGATGGCAGTAGGCATGAAGCAATGGTCTGTGTAAGCAAGGAGCAACGGTTGCGTAAGCAAGTGTGGACCTGATAGGTCAGTAAGCAGTAGTAGTAATAGGTGAACCTGCATAACAACTGTATATCAAGTAAACCACACTGAATTGGGGCAAACCAGCCAGACATGAATAGACAAATCAAGGTGACAAACTCTGAGGATTTTTGGCAGCTAAGACAGAATTTAGAACAGAATTAATTAACCACATAAGCCACGACCCCCAAACACATCCCAGTCCCTGCCGTAATACCAACAAGGAAGTGATGAAAGGCCAAGAACGACATGCAGATATAAAAGCTAATTTAATTGCCTTTGCAGGAGCTTCAGCTAACCTCAGAGTAAACAAGGTTCAATAGGAATAGGAGTAAACAATGCAGCAGCAGGAAGCAAGTAGGCTTGTACAGCAGTAGTAAACAAATGAGTACACCGAGTTGTAACTGCAAATAAAGGAAGCATAATGCTCTTAAGCATTGTCAACAGGCAGTGCACTGAGATTGCTGTAATGAGGTAAGTAGAATAAGCAGGAGTAAGCTGTATAGCTAGGTTCTAGTAAATCTGAGTCAGGTGAATATAATAAAATATGCCACATGGACCAGCTATAGTTGAACTGAAACACACAGGTCAGGTTTGCAGTTACAATGCAAGTAATTTGAGATTTATGAGTACTGAAAGCTAGCAGTATGAGCTCTGAACAGCAGTATGCTAGAAGCCTAGAAAAGCCCGCCCCCCAAAAACAAAGGAAGGAAGCATACACAGCCGAAGGCAAAATACAAATCAAAGCAGGAGAACAAACACAGAAGCCCTGCAGAGACAAGCGGGGGTGGGGGCCCAGCCAGGGAGTCCCAACCAGCTCAGGGAACAAACCGGCAAAGCCTTCGGCTGCAAAGAAAAAATGCTTCACATTGAGGCTTAGAGGAACTGCTTATATAGCTCTGGAAGTGGGGAGCAGCTGGCTGCTTGGCCACTGAACTCCAGGCATAGCCTTACATTTGTTCTTTTTGTAACATCCTTGTTGGTCCAATAAAAGAAATCAAACCATTTGTTCAACATTTTCTTGGAACTTTCATGGAAGTGAGATCAAGATTTCATCAGAATTTGCTGGTGGAAGATAAATTTCACCCAGGCTTAGTATCCCTTCCCAGCCTCACATAGGAACAATGGGCCTATGTGAGGCCTTAGATTAACACAAGGTGCTTGCATCAAACAGGAGTGATGCAAGGGCACCTTGCACAAAGGGCTGTGCCAAGTGGGAATTTGAAAGGCAGCCTGCATCACCCAGCAGGCTGCCGGCACCAAAGTGTGCCAGCGCCATCCTTGTGCCACATGACTGTGGCACGGTGCTCAGGGCTTGTGGCAGACCCAGACTGCCGCAGCCCTCAGATCAGGATTTTGAAAGACCCCCCCGTGAACTAAGTGCCAAGTACCCTTAAACCAGGGGCTGGTCTAAGGGGACTTAGACGGCTCTGGGGGTCATGCTGTACGTGCCACCATGTGGCCCACCCCGATCTGTCCCTGGTGGGTGATCCCTGGTGGTCCGGTGGTCCCCCCTCACCCCTGTCATGGTCCCCGACACCCATGTCTCTGTATCCTGCCACCACTTCTGTGGTACTTTTATCGTAGCTCTCCCACCCCCCTCCCATACCCTGATCTGGCGACCGGCACTGCCTCCACACACTGCCACAGCTGGCCACCGAATAAGCTGTTAGTGGATGTACTGTATACAGTATACAATACGTGCATGGACTGCCCATTTGGTGGCCAGCTGGGTGGCGTGTGGAGGGCAGTGTCGGTTGCCAAATCAGGGTAGGGGAAGGGGTGGGAGTGCTGAGATGGGTACCATGGGGGGGCTTTAGCCCACCAGGGTACTGGATAGTGATACGGCACCAGTGCCGGTGGCGCGGTGGTGTTGTGGGGCAGTGCCCAGTTGCCAGCCCCTGTCGTGGATGCTGCAGACTCCCCACAGCCATTGCAGCATTCTGTGTGGGTGCACCATTCATCCGGCGCAGCACCCCCTTTGCCGCAGGCTGCTGGACTTAGGCGCTGGGACCCTGTAATTTAAAAATTCAGGCACAGGGTCCCAGGCACATTGCACTCGGCACAAGCTGACATTGTCACAGCTTGCATCGGGCCATTGAAAATCCTACCCTATATGTTTAGGCATTTGAAAAAACTTTTGATTATGAATATTATTTTTTTTTGGATGCAAGTTGCTTAATATTATTTTACATGAATGATGCAAGTCATTGCTTATGTTGCTTACTTATTTACTTATGTCCTTTTTCTTTCGGTTTGAGTGATTTACTTTTTATACTTCTATATTTTTGACTGTGAAGGGTCTTATTGGGTGTACTGATATGCCTTGCCCTTGCTGCCCCCTTAGTGAGCCGGCATCCAAAGACTCACTTATATCTCCCACTGATTGTGGATTCAAGGAAGTTCCCTAGATTACTTTTAAAATTATTTCAGTCCTCTAAAGATGTTTATTTTGAAGATCATCAGCATAAGTTTATCTACTAACAGCTGGGTTTTTACTGCATGATACAAGGAGGTGTGTCCTCTTTCTAGAGGACCTGTTGACAGGTGTACATTTGTGCACAGTTTAGCAGCGCATGAAATTGGTGATGTTATGATGCATACACATCATGACATAACTTGCTTCCCACATGTAGATACACTGCTATGCAGGGGATTTGCAAGAAGCTCGTGAACTAGTTGTAGGTTAACATGGTGGCTGGAACCCTGGATGCTTTGAACCACTGATCAAACAGTGAGGTGTTTTAGTAAAACAATAATATACTTTGAACTCTTGAGGTCCATCTGAAAGAAATGAAATAAGAAATTATTTGGTAAGTGTGATTAATGCTTTTATTTGAAAATGTAATAAAATGAAAGTAAGAGGAAGACTTACAGACAAACAATGTATCTTATTTACATATTTATTTCAAACACAGGATCACTCCCTTGATAAAGTTTATTTTTAACAAGCAAAACTTTGGCAATCTTTATAGTGGTAGTGAAGATTTATTAAAATAAACTTCAAAAGCTGTCTAAAACTGAACTTGGTTGCTGTGGGTGTCAGTTTGCTTGCTTTTCTGAAGAGTACCGATCCTTTTGAACTGACCTGGCGACTAACGTACAGATGACTGATTGTGAGGCAGGAGGACCCCCCCTTCCCTCAACATGGGTTAAAAGATGTCAGGCATTTGTTTTTCCTTGCAGTATAACTAGTTCATTTTACTTTATACAAACAACTTATAAAGCAGTTATTTCTGTTAATTTTTATAGACTTCATTATGTGCTCTTTCAAGATACCTGATGTTGACTCTTGCTGTTGAGAGTTTCCAAATTCATTCAAACAGAATTGGTGCTAGATTTTACTTTTATGTCACCATGTCGGAGTTTTGACACTGTAGTGGGGAGTTAACCCTGATTTCCCCCAGTGTCCCTTAGAGTCAGGATGTATTGTCTGTTGCATGCCAGTTCACTTTAATCACCTGAGAGTGGATTTTAAATTACAGTTATAGCTGAATAAATACAGTGGGAGCCATTGACATCTTTATCTCCATAGTTTTTGCTAGCCATTGCTACACATGGGCCAGTCAGTTCACTAGCAGAGTGTATGAGCCATGACTGGATGTTGATGAATATTTTTATGGATGGTTATCATAGCTACAGTACCACTGCAAAGAGGAACACAGTGATGAAAATCTTGCAGTAGCCACACTTAACGATTCTCACCCTTTACCATTTCAAATCTAAGAAATACGAAGGCAGATTTAGAATGGTGGAAAAGGGGACTCTTACAAGATTGTAGAAAAGGGCGATTTCAGATGAAACAAGCATTTGTCAATGCCAAATGATTCCTTGTATGGTGTATGTGGCAGGGGTGTACTGCCTGAAGGAGGCCTGAAACTGGAATAGTTCCAGAACCATACTGCTAGGACAAGCTGGAATGCAGCAAGCAAAATGGTTCAGATTTTTTCCAGTTTTAGACCCTAAATGCACCTGCCATGGGGTTTGCTCCAGATCAGAATTAACCAGAAACTGGAGTGCAATCAGTATGTTGCAAAACTTCAGGCCCATGTGCAATCCAGGTCCAGAACCAGAATGGTTCCAGCACCATTCTACTTTCTGCATTCTGTCATTGACTCAGGTTCCAGGTGCATTTCTGGAAATTCCACTTGTAAAGGAAGCATACTAGTTCTGAGTCATTATCTACAGAAAACAGGTTTCAATGTAGATTGTTATGTTGCCATTCTGTTTACTGTGCATTAGGGCAGAGAAGCATGCTTTAGCCTGCCAGCGATTTTCACACTAAGTACTTCAACAAAAACAGGTTATGTGCAAAATGGCAATTACTTACAAGTGCATACTGCAACCCACGGCAGGAAAAGTTATTTATTAAAAATACATGGGCAAACCAAAAGAGCCCACTGGGTTGAACATTAGCTCACTCCCAAGTGCATGCTGGGGAAAAGTGGATAGTAACATAGAGGAAACATAGAAACATGGAGGGTGATGGCAGATAAGGACCGTAAGGCCCATCCAGTCTGCCCATTTCTTTTTCTACCTTATAAATGTGCCATCGGCCTTTGCTCTGTCAGTGGCCTATCTATTGATACTCATCTGCATTGCTCCCTTATGCCTATCCCATGCCTGTCTGAAGCCCTGCACTGTATTCATAGCCACCACTTCCTGAGGTAGGCCGTTCCATGCATCCACCACTCTTTCTGTGAAAAAGAATTTCCTCACATTACCCCTTAATCGGCCTCCCTCTAATCTCATGCTGTGTCCTCTTGTCCTGCTATTTTTCTTATATTTAAACATGTTAGACTCTTTCACCTTGTTAATGCCATCAAGGTGTTTGAATGTTTCGATCACATCACCTCTCTCCCTCCTTTGCTCAAGGGTGTACATATAGAGCGCCGTTAATCTGTCCTCATATGTCTTCTGATGCAGTCCCTGCACCATTTTGGTTGCCCTTCTCTGGACTGCCTCAGTTTGGTTAATGTCCTTGTGAAGGTGTGGCCTCCAGTACTGTACGCTGTATTCCAGATGGGGCCTAACCAGTGTCTTGTAAAGAGGGATTATTACCTCCCTCTTACGACTTGTGATACCCCCTACTAATACACCCTAACATCCCGCTAGCATTACCTACTGCTTTAGAGGCCTGCTTGGATGATTTCAGGTCATCGGTGATGATGATGCCCAAGTCTCTTTCTTCCTTTGTGATTGCCAGCAACTCTCCTCCCAGCCTATAGGTGGCTTCAGGGTTTCTCTTCCCTATGTGCATGACCTTGCACTTCTTTGCATTAAATCCCAGTTGCCACTCTTCTGACCATTTTGGTAGTTTATCCAGATCTCTTCTCATTCTGCCCACCCCATCTGGATCATTTACTCTGTTGCAGATCTTGGTGTCATCTGCAAACAGACAAGCCTTACCCTCTAGTCCATCTGCAATGTCACTAATGAAGATATTGAAGAGTACTGGCCCCAGGACTGATCCCTGAGGTACCCCACTTGTGACTTGCATCTCTTCCAACTGTATACCATTTAGCACCACTCTCTGTTTTCTGCCCGTCAACCAGTTTGCCACCCAGCTGACCAACTTCTGACCCACCCCGAGCCTACCCAGCTTATTTATCAATCTTCTATGTGGAACAGTGTTGAAAGCTTTGCTGAAGTCAAGGTAGGCGACATCAACTGCTCCCCCTTGGTCAACCACTCTGGCTACCCAGTCAAAGAAATCTATGAGATTAGTTTGACAGGACCTTCCTTCTGTAAACCCATGCTGTCTTGGATTCTGTGCCCATATGGATTCCAGGTGTTGCACTATACTTTCCTTAAGGAGTGCCTCCATCATCTTGCCCACTGCTGAGGTAAGACTGACTGGTCTGTAGTTCCCTGCTTCCTCCCTGCTACCACTTTTGTGGTAGGATTACTGAGATACAGCCCAGATAAAACAACATTTACTTTAGCACTAAGCTATACCCCCAGCACACAAAAATGCTCATAGTGGAGTAAATAGCAGCACAGTCTGCAAGCAATCATGCTTCTTTATTTCTTGTCTACATCCTGCGACAAGACACACTGCAGGAAAAGATCAGACATATTACCCTCAGGCTTCATTTCCTAAAGTTGTATAAACTATGAGTTCCATCAAATGACTCAAACATGCAAATACAATGCATCCCCGGTTGTAAATTCTGTACCCTACTAACGTATGTAACACAAACAACTGTAACTCATCACCACGGCACTTAACATACCTCTCAGCCTCCTGTCAGATACTTTGCAAAACATGAACAGAAAACAGCAGCAACTTTTATCTTTTTGAACTTTTCTTTTCAGCCAGATGGCAGTATACACTGTCCTCCTTTCCATCAATAAAGTTTACAAATAGCTACAAGTTAGTGGAGTTCATCTTCTTGGTGGAGTTCAGCTTCTAAATAATTCCACACGATGTAGTTTACTGTCTACAAAACAGAACGCCCTGCTTGAATCCTCGATACATAATCTCCATTTCCTTGATACATAATCTCTATTTCCATGGTTTTACTCAATCTGAGAAGGCTGGTTGGATTAGGGGTGGTGTGGTTGGGGGGTTGCTGTGAGCAGGTCTTTGCTAAATCCTGTCACTCACTAATTCTTGAAATTTTATTGGGGAAGAAAGAGACACAGAGTGAGAAAGAGAGAGAGAGAGAAGGATCATTGAGGATTAAACTTGGTAAATTGTGGAAAAAAAAATATTTGCTACAGTGGAAGTTTCAGAAAAAATACTTCTTAGAGAAATGAGCAGAAAGCCACTACAATATTAATAAACAAATACCCCTTTCATCTGAGAGGAAATATTCTCAAGAGCTGCTGCAAAGTGTCATTATTATGATTACTGTTATGCAGCTGGCCCAGTGGCACTGAGGGTTGAGGTGCTGGATGCCACACCTTGCTCCATGCCGGTGACCCAGGTTCGGGAATGGACTCCGGTCACTGAGGGTTGGCAGGGGTGGAGAGGGATTGAGCATCCAAAGGACTGCTTTTCCTCTCCGGGAGAGGGGGGTTTCAATGGTCGACGCGTTGGTGCCCCTAGAAGAGGCAAGGAGGCAATGCACTGATGCTGTGCTTTGGGGAAGTGATTTGGGGCACGGTGCCAAGAGGGAGCATGTGCATGTGTGCTCCCCCCCTTGGCATCATTGCACACCCCACTCATGCAAGCCACCACCAGAAAAAGAGAGGAAAAATGGCAAACGATCGTGGTGGTTTGATGGCCATCTACGGGATGCCCGACCTTGGGAGCACCACTGCAGATGCTGGATCCGGTCTCAGTGGAAAGGGAGGAGGACTCTATGCTGCCCTGCCACAGTGGGGTAACTGGCAGTGGGGACTCTACATGGGGCTGAAGTGAACCAGACGGTGGCTGGATGAATGGGATGCCAGGACGTGTAGGGCAGATCGGGAGCCACAGGCAAAAAGTACTAACAAAAAAAAAATCATTACTGTTATAGCATTTCAGCAAAACACAAATATCTGGGCTAGTTTCAGTAACTAGAAAAAACTGGTAGAAAAGGAGTCGACTCACCAAACTCCATAAATAAATATTTTTTACTTTATTCTTCTGAATATCAGGTAAATCTCCAAGGTACAGTATCAGTATATATGCACTTAAGTACACCACAGCAAACATTTTAGGTTCACTCCTTCATTAGTGTAATGAACTGACTTTAGAAGGATTTAAACTATTCTTTTCAAATCACTTTATACGTGTTATGCTGTATTCACACCCCATCTGGTTTCATTGCTAGTTTGTTATAAATTTATTTAAACATTTGTTATAAATTTATTTAAACATTTCTTTTACCCCATGCTTTCCAGACCTTCACAGGAGATGCAGTAACCCCATGGAAATATACAGGCCAGCAGAACTGGGTGAAACATTGTCAACAATATCAACCCCCTCCCATTGCACGTTAAAACTTTCTGTGCTGGGTCACCCTACAAGCACAGGTGAGTCGTCGATCCCATCCAACTCCCCTTCCCCAGCTTTTCATCAATTATTTTGCTTTAAGATAGTTACAGTTATTTGGGTTTGCATATTTGAAATTATTACATTTTACTAGGAAATTACTAATTCTCTCCACACATGCTGTAAGGGCTACCTTCATAGGAGCAATATGACTGTCATTACACAAATCCCACCAGAAAGGTGATTTTGTCAACCAACCGTGAAATCACCTTTCTGGTGGGAGTTGCCTAATGACAATCATAGTGTTCATGAGCTGGGGTCCTTAAAAGGCCATGTCAAAAATCTGAGGCCAAATTCACGAAAATGGCTGAGTTATGGCTAAAAGTTACCCCCTCCCACATTGAAATATGTTGAAGTGCTACATCAGCTGGCCCAGGACCTGGAGAGGTAGAAAGCCATACCACTACCCCGATCCAGAGGATAACAGCAGTATGTATGATTTTTTGCCACTGTTTTTATATTTGGCCCAGACCCTTCTATACCCTTAACAGCTTTTTAGAGAAATGAATAAAAAAATATCAAGGTATATCTGGGACTCACAGAAACTAAGAATAAGTTACTCCATCCTGTGATTGCCTGAACAGCTAGGTGGCCTAGCCCTGCCAGATCCCTATAGTTATTATTTGTCTGCCCAACTTAGGGTGGTAATCTTCAGGCTGCACGCTCAGTATTATGCCAAATGGAGGAAGCTGGACGTGAGAGAGGAGGACCTTGTTAACATGAATAAAATATTAACTTTCCCAAATATTTCCCTACGAGATATTGCACAGTCCATATACAATTAATACCTTGCAATTTTGGAGAGCTTTATTGGAATCTAGGAACCTCTCCACTTTTAAATTTCTTTTATATTCCCTTCCTTACCTTGGCTCCTTCTTACCAGCTGGATTGGATTTGGGATTTCATAGATGGGAGAGACTTGATATCCATCTGGTGTGGCATTTCCTGAGGGGTGGTAGTCTGTTACTGTTTGGGGATTTAGTAGAACAATATGGCATCCACCCTCAGGATCATTTTAGATACCTCCAAAGCGATTACCTTTATCAAATCTTTGCTCCCTGCATTTCTGCAGACCACACCCACTCCCCAGATTATGGATATACTGAGACTACCCCTAGATGGGAAAGTGCTTTTAACTCATATGATTTCTTATTTGTACACTACCTTGACCTTCCTGGGGCAGGATTCTCTTTGGACAGTACAGTCCGCATGGGAGTCTGACTTGAATTTTCATTTGGAGGATTTAGTCTGGGGAAGGCATATGACATTTTTGCATTCGGATACAGCATCTTTTGTATGGAAGGAATTCTCCTGGAAGGTTACTATTCACTATTTTAAAACCCTAGCCAGTCATGTGAAATATTTATGTGGGGGTGACCTGTTGGAGGGGTTGTGGGCACTCCCTGGCTAATCATGGCCATATTTTCTGGATGTGTGCAGTGCTCCGCCCTTTTATACAGGCAATACAAGGGGCTTTATCGAGTATTTTTACAATTCCCATTCAGTTTACAGCCAGTCTTTTTTATTCACTCAGATGCAGGTATTTCTCAAGTACAAAGTTTCTCCATATCTGTATTTTCATGGTGATAAAAAGCCATAACTAGAAAATGGCTGATGCAGGAGGTCCAGACTATTGATCAATGGCATTACCTTATGATAAGTGTATACAGGATGGAAAGGCTAACTGCTTTAGTTATGAAATGTAGAGACCCATTTGAATTACTATGGGGGTACTGGATATTATACAGTTTATTGCACCTCACAGGCAGGAATTCATTCATAGAAATTGATTGATTATTAGAGCCATCATTAGTAGTCCTAATATTTATGTTGTTTAATAATTGCCCCCCCCCCCACTATTTTTCAAATCATACAGTGTCCCTTCTACCATTCTTAACAGTAATACTTTATTCTACAAGGGTTTGCTACTTTGCCTAATTGGTCACTCAGCATATATCTGCAGATTCCCTATGTCTATAAATTGATTAGGATGATGAATGTAACTAAGGCTTATAAGTAGAAGATGGTGGCCATGCTGGGCTAGCCGTTAGCAGCTCTGCAGCATTGCAGCATAAGGGTTTTAATTCATTATATTTTTGTTGCTTTGATTGTTTTATTTAAGTTTGATTTTGAATTTGATTTCCCGAGCTTTTAGTGTTACTGAGTCAGGGCTGAAGCAATGAGTTTGAAAGTGGTTGGGGTGTTTTTTTTCGGTTTTCCTGTTTTGATTATATGTTTTAGCCACTTATTGAGGACATTTTGATCTTGTTCTCTGTGCCCGAACGGTTGACATTTGCAGTCGGGGTTTACTTTTCTAAATTAAATAAATATTTTTTCCTGGCGATTCATTTTGTGCCAGGTTTGGAGTTGGGGGAGAATTGGAGGAGTCTATTTACTGTCCAAAGGTGGAGTGGCTGTCACTGTTGCAGCACAGGAGTGGAGCAGGAGCCCAGGAGTGGAGTGGAAGCCTGGCTACAATCAGTGTTGCTGGCCGTTGGAGTCAAGCGGCCGGGATCCTGTTTCTATGAATTGTTGCCCTGGACTTAGACTGAACTGCTGCCGCGGTACCTGTGGTAGTTGTGGTCAGGAGATCATAGGTTTTTCTTCAGGCCCTGTGGTTTGCTGGGTAGGCCCTGACTGAACCCGGGGAGGGATCTGCTGGGGATATTGGCTGGATAGGAGGTTGGATCTGATGCTGTTGGAAGGCAGGCATCATAGTACCTGGCTTTCTTTGGTTTTCTGGGGGGAATAGACCTGTGAGCCTGTCCCGTGCCGGTACCTAGTTGTGACCTTTTTCCCTGGTGGGGCCTCCTTGGAGGAAAGGTGGGGCAACACAGAGTAGCGAGGGGCCTGTTCTAGCTAAGCCTGAAGATGTCTGAATAGGTCCAATAAGAAGGACCATGCCGGACAGAAGGTTCAACTCTTTTCTTGCTTTATTCTTGAACCTGGCGGGCAGTGAGAATGCGCCATTTTTGACTGGACAAATTAAACAATTTATGGTATCCCTGACCTAGGTGGGAGGTAGGTTTGGGAACCAGTATTTCTTTCCCTCTGGGGAGGTAAGAGCTCCCAGAGATTAAATAATCAGTTCTTTTTGGAGTGTATGGTGGCGACTCTTTATTCTGTCATCCAATTTTTATTGTAATATCATTTGCTGCTTTTGCTCTGGATATTTTATTTTCTAGAGTTATTTTCTGATATTGTGTAATATTTATTAAGGTTGAGTATTGTGAGGGTGTGAGTTGTGAGAAGTTTGATAGGTTAGTTGAGTGATTGGGTGAGGGAGAGAAGTGAGTTTTTTTTGTGTTTGTTGTATTTTGGGTGCTTGTGGAGTGTGGCAGTGATGTATTGGGAAGGTGCAGTGACGATCAGACATTATTTCCCCTCCAGACTTAGGGACCTCCATCCTTTTAGTTGTCCCCCACTGTCTACAAAGGTTTATAGATGGTGTCGAGCCCTGGGGATTGTTAGGAGAAGGAGAGTGGGGGCCTAGCCTGGTGGGGGAATGGAAAGGAGTGGGAGGATTGGGACAGTGGGGACAAGGATATTCCCTGGGGTCAAATGGGTCCAGTAAAGAGCTCCTCCCTGCCTGGTTCCCATACCCAAGGGCTCTTCCTGCAACAGGCAGATAACTCGGTCTTCCTTGGTTACTCATCTGACTCAGGTAGTGTTATGTAATGCCAGGTCCATTAAGAACAAGAGTGCTGTAATAGTGGATCTTGTTGGGTCATTGGACCTTGCTTGCACACCGAAACCTGGTTGAATGAGAATGCTGGCCCAGTTTTGGCTTTACAATTCCAACCGGGTACTCAGTGATGCACTGCCCAAAGATGGCTCATAGGAGTGGGGAAGTTGCCATCTGTTTTAGATTGGAACTGAACCTGGTGGAGGTATCAGTGAAGACAACCAACTCTTTTGAATGTATTATGGGCGAGGGTGTGGGGTGCAGGATTCTTCTCATCTACCATCCACCAGGAGATGGGAAAGTTTTCCTGTGGTAAGTTGCAGACATCTTTGTTGACCTGACATTAGGATCCCCCAAATGGTTGATCCTGGGGGATTTCAGTGCCTGGGTCAATGATGATCTCTTGTAATTTGGTCAAGACTTCCTCCAGCTAATGGGTTCACTGGGCTTCACACAGGTTATTTCCTCCTCAACCCATATTAGCGGGCATTTGTTGGACTTGCTGTTCCTCCTGGGAATGGAGATATCTGACTTGGTGGTGGAATCAGTCGGGAGGTCTGACCATCACAACACTGGGTTCAGTTTCATGGCCCCCCCCCCAGTAGGCTGGCTCCTATGGAGATGGTCCGGTACTGCCCTTTGAGAGGTGTATCCCCAGATGGCCTAATGGCGGTGCTGGACCTATCAGGTTTAACAAGTTAATGCATGGATCCTGGGAACCCGGTACTTGCCTATAACAAGGTGGTAGTGGCAGCCCTGGATTCTATTGCTGCTGCTCGTGTTCATCCCCTCACTCTTCACCCAAGATCTCCTCGGTTTGATGAGACCTTGAGGTAGTTGAGAATTGTGGGATGAAGGCTAGAGAGGAGCTGGCGAAAGTTGTGCCTGAAGTGTGACAGACTTAGATTGAGGGACCATTACAGGGTTTATCAATCAGCAATTACCCATAAGAAGGCAGAATTCCTGTCCAGGGAAATTGCTGCTGCACAGAATCGACCAGCCCAGCTCTTCTGGACTATGGAGAGATTGTGCAAGCCAATCTATCTCCAACCCAGGAGTGTCTTTTCACAAGAACAGTGTGAGGAGTTTGCTCGATTTTTCACAGATAAGGTTGCCACAATCAGGTCCAGGGTCTGTTTGACCCCCCTCTAATGGGAGTTGCGGTGGTCAGCAGGAGATGTCGGGCACCCAGTTTGCCTGGTGTGACTTTTGCCTGCCCACAATCAGTGACATTGTGATGGTCGTCCAGTTATTGCGACCAACCAACTGTAGTTTGGATACGGGCCCTACCTGCCTTTTAGTAGGCTGTGTGGATAAAATCGACCCAGTCCTTGCCGAGAAAATCTGGAGGTCTTTGGAGAGGGAGATCTTTCTGGATCCCCTGATGGAGGCCATGGTTCG
The DNA here is from genome assembly GCA_016271365.2 of Neoceratodus forsteri. NCBI lineage: Eukaryota > Metazoa > Chordata > Ceratodontiformes > Ceratodontidae > Neoceratodus > Neoceratodus forsteri. The sequence continues at coordinate 1,163,842,562 of CM028131.1, forward strand.
TCCCTCCTTAAAAAACCTTCCTTGGACCCCAACTGCTTGGCAAACTACAGGACTGTCTCTAACCTACCCTTTGTGGATAAGGTTATTGAGACGGTGGTTGGCGTCGCAGCTGGATGATCATTTGACCAGCCACAATGTCTATGATTCTTTCCAATCCAGATTTAGGAAGAGATACAGTACAGAGACAGTCCTTGTCCGGGTACTAAATGACCTCCTAATAGCGAGAGATCATAGGACCCATTCCATCTTGGTCCTTTTAGCTCTCTCTGCAGCATTTGACACTGCAGGCCATGGTGTGTTGTTAGAGCACCTGTGGTTCATCTGTGGACTGTCTGGAATGATCCTCAGGTGGTTTTGATCATTCCTTGAGGGTAGGACTCAGAGAGTGGTGTCTGAGATTTCTTTTCTCAGCACCACTCCCCCTCTCCTGCGGGGTGCCACAGGGCTCCATCTTGTCACCCATGTTGTTTGAAGTGTATGTGCTGCCATTGGGAGTGATTATTAGGTGGTACGGCTTGAGTTTTCACTGCTATGCAGATGATACTCAGCTGTACATGTCTTTTGAGCCAGGTCAACATGATGCGGTCTCGGTCTTTAACAATTGTCTTGCTGAGATCCAGGATTGGATGAATGTGAGTTGGCTATGGTTAAACCCAGAAAAAAAATGAGGTGTTCTTTGTGGACCCAGTTCATTGGAAGGCAGGCTTGTTGACGGGACTACCCTCCAGATTATGGCTTGGGGATGTTCAGCTAAATGCCTCAGATCTGGTGCAGAACCTGAGCATTATTTTTGATGACTGTCTGACCCTTTACTCTCAGGTGTCAGCAGTTGTCAAAACCTCTTTTTACCATCCAAGGAATATAGCCCAGGTGAAACATCTGGTTCCTCCCGATGATCTTCCAACATTGGTCCTTGCCTTCATTACCTCCCACCTTCACTACTGCAATGCTCTTTACCTAGGGCTACTGGTGGTTGATATCTGCCATCTGCAGCTAGTACAGAACGCGACAGCTAGGCTATTGACTGGTACCCCTAGGTCCAGTCATATAATGCCTGTGCTCCATGGACTGCATTGGCTGCCAGGACAGTGCTGGATCACTTTCAAGGTCAGTTTGCTGACCTATTAGACCCTACATGAGCAGAGACCTGGTTAGCTGCAAGATCGCCTTCACCCCTACTGTCCCTCCTGCTCTCTTTGATCCACTGACAAGGGATTGCTAGAGATTCCCAGGGTCCGTTTGAAGACATCTGGGGCCTGGTCATTTAGTTTTATGGCCCTGACCCTGTGGAATTCTCTACCTCATTGGGTGCAAGATTGCCTGACTGTCCAGAGTTTTGAAGCTGTTCTTAAAACATATTTATTTAGCCTAGCATACTCTGATTATTAAGCAGCTGTTTTATTTACTGAATTTTAAATTGTTGTATTTATTAATTATTGATATGTTTATTTATTGTATTGTACAAGGGTCTTGATTGTTAGAAAGGCACTTTTATCAAATAAAGTTTGCTTTGCTTCATTAATTTCGACCTTAAGCTACAATGAAATGTCAAGCGCTTTTATAGTTTTTGATGTTAATTATTATTTTTTCTTGTGTATGTTCTTGTAATTCATGTTATAGTATGTCTGATTGTTATAGGTTGTATCTGTGTAACATTCACTTAAAACCTGATATAAATAAAAAGTAAAAAAAAAAGAAATACATTGAAGCTGATTTACCTTAGTTTGTATTGTAGTCACTGGTTCCAGCAATAAGATGTGTCTTTGATTGGCAGAATGGGTCTCGAACCTTTGATTTCTTGAGGTGAGTGAGGGTCTTGGGGATGTCACAGAGGTGTGGGGAGGTGGGTGCACAGTGGGAGGTCAGGTGGGGGTAGGGGCATGATCAGCGATGGATTTTTTTTGTAGACAGGTTAAAAAATGACAAAAGACATTGAGGGATGTTCTCATATTCAGGGAACAAAGAAAAAAAAGGACCATGAAGCATTGGAAACTGCATTAGGAATAATAGTTCATATTTGGGTTGAAAGTTTCATGTAAGAGAGAATGGCCTTAGATGATTATTCTTGAGTCAGATGCTCCATGTAAGACAAGAAAGTGCTTTCTATATCTAGGCATGCAGTGGTAGTAGTCTGCTAAAGGTCTGTAGGTACATCTTTGATTATGCAATACATATATATCTGTATGTGCGTAAGCTTTAGCTCTCATTTATCCACGTTCCCAGTGATATATTCCGAACATGGGAAACAGCTTTTTCGTTGAACATCTTAGTTTTGATAAAGTGTAACATATATGAATTAGCCTGCATGAGATTTTTAAGCTGGTGTTCTTCTGCAGAGAAATATAAGGACAGTTACAATATCTGAAAACATATAATTTTGTTCACATGCACAATATTCCCCTACCAACCAGCAGCAAGGTACTAAAAAAACAAAGGGGGTAATTGGCCAGCAGTGCAGTTTCCAGACTCCCAGCTGTTGAGGTCCCAGTGGTTGTGAATGGGTGGAGGGGGGACACCTGGAAATTGCCAGAACATGTATGGGATTTTTTGTTGTTACTGCTTGGACCATGTAACACAAGATTCCACAGCAGAATGCTGACTGGGGAGCTTGTTGATATCAATGAGTATACTTCAGTGCTGGTGTCACCAATTGTTGGGACCACTGTCTGGAGTTTGTCAATTTCTGCTCCTGGTGTGTCAATTTCTGAGAGAGTGGCACCAGCAGCATCATTTGCAGTGCTGCCGGTTTCAGTGCATAGGGAACACTTGTAATCATTGCAGAGCCACGGAATAAGAAGCACTGAGCAATCTTATTTGTTTGTAGTGCCCAGTCAAGGGAAGGCAGACTCGCCTGTGTGCTGCTGAAAGTACTGAAGTGCTGTCTCATTGGAGTGTTTCATTTCTTTCAAGTACACGAAATTTACATCCATAAACTGTGAACCACTGTCATACTCCACTTGCATGGTGATTGGTCTGTCAGGGATGAGCCCAATGTAGATTGCTGTACATTGGGCTTGTCCCCGAAACACCTCTGACATGTCATTTTCTCAAGCAAAATGTTTCCTGTGCACACGCAAGGAAACATAATAAAAAGGTATAGGTACAACCATTTGCTGTAAAAGGAACTGCCACTTTAAATTATAGTAAAATGTATGCAAATCATGAACAGGAATTTAAAAAGACCCAAACTGTAAAACCCCAATAGAATCTCTTGTATGCACTGCTGCTTTAAGAAATGAAGTTGGGAGCCAAAGTGCTGTTTAATCATTTGTGTACAAAGGGCAGGAGGGTCAATGAAACTTTATCCCTAGCCACAAAAGGCCCAAGATTTTAATGACATTGATGAAAAAGAAACCATGGGGACTAATCAAATATCTACAGTCTTAAAGAAACTGCATTTCTGTTATAACTGTGAGCATACGTCTGAACCATACTGCTATAAGAGAAACAGAAAAGGATCCTTATTAAGAATATGAAATTTATTTAGTTAGTTGATTAAAAAATGTTGTGTTTTTTTTAACCATACTCTCCTGGGCAATTCTGAGAAGAAATGTAATCTGCTGGCTAAAGCACCGAACTTTGAACCAGGAGGTTAAAAGTTTGAATCCCACCACAACTGCTGACTTAGTGAACAACACTGAGTAAGCCACCTGATCTTCTTTTATTTAAGTCCTCCTAAATGTAAAATTAAGAAGAATAGCAACTTCATGAAAACAACATCATGCATCATTTGTATCAGTTGCTCTGCTTGGTAGTGTGCTGGAGCAATTGACTTAAAAGGCTCATTGAGGTCTTAACAGGTGAAAAGCAAAATTAGAAACAGGTTTTATTTCTGATGCAATTACTAAGGCATATGAATTAAAAATCAGTCCCATCCTTGTGTTTAATAAACATCAGATGCCAGCTGGCGTTAACAACTACAACTGAAAAAACGGCAAAAAAGCAGCCACACTCAAGAGTGTTTTACAATAACTTAACATACTGCATACTTATAATGTCCTGACCAGACCGCTTCATTCAAATACCATGGTGAAACCACTTGGTATTAATATGTCAGAACTTCGTTTCTAGATGTCATATTTTAGAACTCTTGCCATAGTCGCCTTGTTAGCATATACATCTGTTGCAAAAGTCTTAGTTACTCTCCATGTACAAGGCGGCGACTGAAACTACTAAAATCATATTGTCAAGTAAATGCTATTTGGGCATCACCAGTCACAACTGTTGGTTGCAAAGGTAGTTCACAGCCAAAAAATAACTCATTTTCAGAAGATGCAAAGCTAAATGTCCTCATAAATACTGTATAATAATTGTCACAACTTGGGCAGGTACTATCAGTAAAATTATTTAATAAAAATAAATAAAAAAAACACTTGATAAACGCAGCCTCCCACATCGTTTAAATGGAAACTATTCCATGCTAGTTTATGTTGTACATATATTTACCGGTGTCTAGCAAGTCATAAAGTTTAAATATATCAAGAGCCACGAATCTGTCAACTGCTTTCTCTTTTCCAGCACACCATACTCAAATTGACAGAACACAGCTTAATGTACAGCACACCATGGTTACTGCCATTCATCTAGCTTCCCATCTACCCTTGCTACTGTTGCAGGAACCGTTATTTACGTTGTCTAAAAACTCCATTAAGATAATCACTTAACTATTTTCTTCCTTATGGGATACTCGAATGCGAGCTCGAATGCCTCAGTTCTTAGTGGTTGACCCGCACAGGAAAAAGCGAAACAATAATCTTACCCGAGCGATATTGTGTATATCTCAAGCGCTCCAGCATGCACCAGCCCTACTGTACGTGGTTCAGTGCCCCGCGTTGAATGATACAGTTCCTCCAGTCCAAATGATGCTGCTGGATGCTTGCAAATGCTATACGAGCAACATTGGATGAGTCCCCAGCCCTCACACAAAAGCTGGCTAATTGGCTCTTCTAAAAGTGCAGTTAACATTCATCACGAATGGCACTTTACATGTTGAAGCTACCCGCTACCTCAGCTGACCGTGTACTCCAAGACAGCGGTAACATACTCTGCTGCTGTTGCTGCTGCCACTTCTGCTGCTGCTGCCGCCTCCCCTTCCCGCGCCACCCCTACTGATTTCCTCAGAGAAACAATGGAGCTCCCGCTGCTCCGTACCCACAATATTGGCTGTGGGGCAGCTCGCAAACAGCACATCGGACCCATGCCCCGCAGACCCAGAGACCCCCTGCTTTTAATCAAGTGGCTGAGAATCACCCTGAAAGCATTAAACATGAATTGTGTTATATCTCCCGGCATGACGCCAGCTACATAATCGGATATCACTGCGAAGTTTTCAAACGGCACATAATATTCAGTTCCCTAGCACAGCACTCCATCCAACAAAAGGTGTCCATGCTAGCTTGAAATGATCAGTGCTTTGTATGCTTCACACATTCGAATATTTTGCATAGTTAAAAAACGCTTTTTTTTACTTTAATAGTCCTACCATAAAACAAAGTATGGGCTATAAACCCTAGAGAAAACATAAATTCCACTAATAACTGCCCTTGGGTTAGTTGCATAATTGACTACTAAGCAGTTACTCATTAATATGTGGAGCCCTAGCAGCACATTGGCAAAGAACTGAGAGAGGGGAAAAAAACCGTGCCCTCTGATTTTTTTTTAAATGCAATAATGTCATGATTGCATGACATCATCAGGTAGGTAGCTAGCTCAGGAAGCTATTCATAGAAACACAGAATTTTAGGGCAGATAAGGACCGCTTGGCCTATCTAGTCTTCCCATCTCCCTACTTAATGGATAAGCTGCAGATCCTAGTTAACCAACAGCCTACAGTACTTACTCCTACTCACCACTAGAATTGCCTTATGTCTGTCCCATGCATTCTTGAATTCCCCCACTGTTGTTGACTCCACGACCTCCTCAGGAAGGCCGTTCCATGTATCCACAACCCTCTCCCTGAAAAAATACTTCCTCACATTATATCTGAGCTGTCCCCCCCTATATCTTCAAATTGTGCCCCCTTCTTCTTGCACATCTCTTTTTCTGAAAGATGCCACCCTCTTGGACTTAGTTTATTCATAAACTAATTAAGGGCAAATACATAGCAAGCAGACAAAACAAAAAAAGATAGCCAGTGTCCATTTCTGCTGTAGAATTGGTATTAGTATCTAATAACCAACTGCAGCTTCATGATTCATTTCTTGATCTTTTTTTTCCCCATGATCAAAGTATGTAATTCAAAGATCCCTTATTGTGCATATATAGAGGGAATGAGGGCTCCATCCACACAAGGGGCTGAGATATGTTTGGCCCACACATCCCAGGTGTGGAGCTCAACACCCCAATTCCTGTATGAATGATGTCCACAGCCCCTTCCTGCTGTGCCCCGCATGTGCAGAGACCCATGTAGGTGCAGGGGTTGGTAAACAGGAAGGATCTGTGCAGGAGACTGGTCATCCAGTCAGATGCCAGGTTGGGTTGGCACTGTAGTGGATCTCCCATTCCCCACCGGGCAAGCAGCTGTTCCTACACTACTCGCGATTGCACTCATTGACAGAGAGTGGCCAGCTGAAAAGGTAAGTGGAAGGCTATGCCAGTCAGTGTTGATTGAGGTAAACTGGGTGAATCTGGTGAGGGGAGTGTAGGGTGGGGGTCCTAAGAAGGTGGGTGCATGAGGGGCTAGCAAAAAGTGGGGGGAGGGGGCACATCATGATACCAGAGAGATGAAAGTAATCATTGACAAGTGAGATTGGGGTGGGAGGACACTAGACACCAGGAAGATAAATGTAAATATTGCCATGGGTGATTTGGTGGTGGGGGTCTGCTGGACACCAAAGAGATGGTATTTAATAGTGCTATGGGCAATTGGTGGGGTGGAGGGTCCACTAGACATCAGAGAAATGGAAATAAATATCATCATGGGTGACAGGGGGAAGGGGGCCACTAGACACAAGGGAGATGGTATTTCATACCACCATGGGCAGTCAGGGGGTACACTCATCACAAGGGAGGGCACCATATCTATGACCATGGGTGTTCAGGGGTGGGGTCACTAGAAACCAGGGAATGTTAAACTATATATCAAACAGGGTGATCATAGGATTTTGGGGACCACTAAATGCCAGGGTGGGAACCTACAAGCTATTCATAGCATGCCCTAAGAGGCTGCACAGCATGTTAATAAACCAATAAAGGGGCATGCAAATGAGCTCTTAGCACCTTGCATGCCCCACTAGCTATTTAGCATGCTACGGCTGTATATGGCATACAGGAGCCTTGGCAATATCCTGTTTTGGGCATCACTGGTGCTGTCTCTGGTTGGCTCCACAGTGGGTCATACTTTGTCCATGCAGAACATACTCACTTTGTACTGCAATTGTACAGCTCCATATTCAGACAGTTAGAGTGCCCTATTGGAGCATGCTAATTGTCAGAATATTGCTCAGAGCTGGCTATGAACTATTTACCACATGTTTATACTGATTGCACAGCACTATCAACTGGCTCTGTATATAAATTCCTATATCTATAACCCTTTTTGCAAACATATAATATGCTTATAATTAATGATGTTCCTCTCTGCTTGGTTTGCAGACATTTGCACAACCTGAAGTTAGTATGTGTGCCTATCTGCAATATATAACAACTGTTTATTCCCTTGTAGTGTGCATTGCATATTGCTTTTTGTAAAATTTAGTGTGTCTTTGAATTATATCAGACAAAAAGTGGGAATTATTTTGAAAATATACCTGGAGAATTCTAGGAGAAATACATTTAGTCTGAATACCTTTTTTTTGTAATGAAAAAATGCGCTGTTGGTTAATGAAATTCCCATGTGTTCTCTTTTGCAGACATGGGTACAACCTGAAGTTCAGTTTTGTGCCTATCAGCAACAATGTATAACTGTTTATTCCATTGTTTTGCATATTGACATTTTTATACTGCAGTAAGTCTTTAAGTGACTGATACTTATTTTCCTCTTTGTAAGTTAAATATAATAGCAAAGTTTATAACACTTATTTATTCTGCATGTTTATCTCATACTGTTCTAAATTAATTATCTTGAGTTGGTAATGCTTATTCATGTCTTTAAAAATGTATTAGACAGTACTAATGAAATGGAGAATAAATTAAATTTTGTTAGTATATCTTCAAAATACATATTTAATTGATGTTAGATTTAAATGAGAGTGTATTGTTTCTAATTGCACATGGAAATTTGGTTAAACTGGGTGACTACACACTGTGCTTCATATTATTGTTTTTATCAATTAGTTTAATGATCTCAGTTGACTGATTGTATTATAGAAGATGACGCAATGGGTATATACGCATTCTTGAAAAAGCCCTCAGTTGGCATAAACGTAAGTGTTTGCTGCTCTTCTGCCCTTTGCTGTTTTTTAAACTTTGTTATAATATAGTGACAACACCATTATGGGCTAGGTTTATGAGGTAATAACCGGACATAGGGTAACCCCCGGTTCATTTTTTTTACCAAAGAAACATGGACCACTGTGTGTGTCATCACTATCATACTGAAGAAACATTTTTTTTGTTGTTGTTTGTTTTTTTGTAAAGGCCTGAAATCTGTATATGTGGCTCTACAGCATGGTTATGAGAAACCAGGAACCATTTCTCACAGACACACTGTAGTTTTACTAGGCATTTCTTATTGGCTGCTGCATGTTGAAGTGAGAGGGCAGACTGGGCTTGCTGTCTGACTAGCTAAGTGTAACATGTAGTAGCTAATCAGAATGCAGAGCCACTGTCCCATTATAGTATTTAGCCAATCAGAATGCAGAGCCACGTCCCATTAATCAGTCTACTCTCAGGTTATTGCAGCTTATACCATGGACATAAGTGAACAGCCAATGAAATCGCCAGACTGGCAGTTTGCCACGGGTGTAAATCCTCTGATAATCAATGGCTGTTGATGAGTATATCCAATAAATCATCTGCAGCACAGGAACAGATACAATAAAAATAAAAAAACAAAGCAACCTCTTTAATCTTTGTATTTTATTATAGTAAAAAAATTAACCTTGGTATAATCGCAATAAGCCACTCGGAGGATGTGGGTTATCGGGGGATTTACCATGGCTGGCGAGGATTTACCCACTCAGCTGTGCCTCGTCGGCAAACCACTCCAGCCGTGGTAAATACCCTGATAACCCACACCCCCTCATGGATTGTTGCTTAAATAACAGGACAGTAACTTTGCATTTTGATTGGCTAAGAGGGATCTTTTCCAGTGTAACAACTTTTTTGACATTTGTATATACATGTCCTGTGTTTCAGAGTAAATTTGTGCCCAGGTTTTCTGTTTTTGACTTACCTGGTATTTACCTAGTATAATGTTTTGTCAACCCAAAGTTTTTATTTATTTATTTTTTTTGGTTATGTGCTGTAGCTCATAGCCTATAATCCCTTTCATTTGTCATAAAAATGTGTTTGGTAGTTTCCTAGTTAGATTATTTTAAAAAAGGTTCACATGTAAGATTTTTTCCTGCAATTTCCTAAAAATTCTTTGATTTGAAAGTGGAAAAAAAGAGAGCATTTATATTTTTTTATAAAAAGAAACACATACAGTAAGCAAGCAATATCTGTCAGGGTGGGCAGTATTGGGCAATACCAGACTGCCGAAGGGGCATAAAGAGGCCCAACACTGCAAGAGGAAGGCTTTATAGACTCTGGAAGGTTTGGTATTGCTCATAAAGGCCATCCTGGAGGGTATTATTGCACTTAGAAAATGAGCACTGTGGCATTTTTATGTGGGAGTTAAAAAAAATTCACAAAAAGATTTGAAAAAATATGCTGACGATGAAGATATAAGGTTTGTGAGGTAAAGTAGTCCCTGTGTCTTTGCCATCTATTGACCCCCTCCCCAGCTATTGTCTTGTACTTAACTCCCCCCACCACCACCATCACCAATTCCACATGAAGACATCAAGTCTGTAATAATTCTGTTTAGTACTGTCTTGGTATCATGTTTATTTTTCAAACAGAAAAAATGTGCTTTTATTTGCAATCATTTTTTTAACGCAGATGCTCACGGGTGCTTGATGACGTCACACAAGGAAGTACAGAGGAAACATGAAAGGCATCAGAATGATTCATTTGTTTGATTTTATTTCCTTTTCATGTGGAGTTCTGTTATTGTGGCTTAGTATTGTTCTGTACTACCCTTTCATCTGTTGGGAGGGTTGGAGGTGAATGTGTGAGGTGGTGAGGTTGAACAGCGAACGAGAAATTAGAAGTGGCACCATCGATCAGCTCAGAACTTACTGTGGGAGCTGTAAGCTGCTGTGGAGGTACAGATTTCTTTGTTATATTTTAACTGTAGAGTAGCAGGGTGGGGGAAGCTGGTGAGCTAGTGTCAATCTAAGGAAAAAAAGTGTGAGAGAAAGAAAAATTACTAGTGTTGTGGTGGATGGGGACTGTGTCTCTCACAAAGCAACAGAGAAAAATGGCACCCATTTTAAATTGAATTGGGAGGTTTGGGCTAATTAGCAAGTAGGGATGGCACTACGATATTAGTTATGAGGCTGGCAAGGCTGGCACTTTTTACTCACAGGGCTCTCACTGCTAGTTTATGTACTCCTGCCAGCTAATTGGATTCCTTAGATTCTTAAGCCCATTTTCTAAACAAGATATAAGGAACCTAAGCTCCCATATTCAGAGCCAGCTGCTTGCTCCTCAGGCCCATCACAGGTGTATGTGAGATAGTGCATGGCTGACTAAGGAGCAATATTCATGCAGTTTCATATAAACATCAGGGGCCAGATATTCAAAGCTTTGCACTGGGTATAATGTGGTTGTGCCAATATTGCACCTGTTTTGTGCCAAACTCTGATATTTAAAGGGGGAACATTGTGTGTGCTAACTCTGATTGCATCCATGAAGAGAGAAAATGTATGCAGTATGTAAAGGGGGGACAAGACCATGCATACTGACGCAGCTTGATATTCAGCATAATTGCACTGCACAATGGGGTTGGTATAGGCCATAGCACAGTGCAATTACCTCCTATAAAAAGCCCCCATGCATTGTCCATAGAGCTGAAGTTGATGGCTGCTGTGAATTTGCTGGACACTGGAACATTCCAGATACTAGTACAGGACACCACTGGAATCTTGCAGTCTGCCACCTCATGCCTGATGGGCTAATTTCTAGATGCTCTGCTGGACTATGTTGGTAAGTTTATCATATTTCTCAGCACACCAGCAGAGTAAACAGCAACCAAGCAGCAGTTCCATTGAACTGTGCAATTACAGAACCATTTGTACTCTATGCCACTACCTGTACCTGTGCTGCCATCCTGGCACCCACCCATGATGGAGTGGACACCTACCATAATAGGAAAGGGTAACACTCTGTCAATTGCCAGGTGGTGGGTGATCGAACAGGGCACATCATCAATGTACTGGCATGGTACTCTGGCAGTGCCCACAATGCCTTCATATATAACAATTCCATATTTTGCCGGAGGATTGAACATGGGGACATCCCTAGTGGATACCTCATCAATGAACATACCCCACAGCATCCCTCCCACTGCCCCATAGAGTACATGATGGGTTAGAACCCTGTATGGCCAGTAGGTCCTGGGTTTGTTAGGGTTTATGGTCAGGCCAGATGGACCAGAGGTCTGTTCCCACAATCACTAGGTTACTATGTTTCTACATGGCACTAACTTATGCCATTCACCAACATGGATACAGTGCCTATCCCCCGAGTCCCTGGCTCCTCACATCTGTCCTTCATCCCACATCCATTGCAGAAGACCAGTACAATGTGGCACAAATTGCCACACACAACATCCTCAAGCATGCTTTCATTGCCTTGACCCTCCCGGTGGTGCCCTGCAGTAACCCATCAGAATGCCTGTGCCATATTCCTTGCCTGCAGTATACTACACAACACGACACTCAGCCATGGAATGTGGATGCTGGTCACAGAGGAATACCCTGCATCTCATTTGGAGATAGAGAACCATGAGTTATTAGAGCTCGACATGTATGATCCCAGAATAGCCAGAAGGGCCCAGGAATACAGAGCCCCCATCATAACAGAAATCTTTGGATGTGGCAGGTGAGTACAGAGCACACAGCTGACTGTAATATGGTTAAGCAATATATTTTCAAAGATCAATAATAGTGCAAACAGTGCAGTATGCTTAGCGGGGTTGGTAACAAGGTGCATGATACACAAATGCAGTGCTACTCTACCATGCAAGGGAGAGTTTGCAAATAAGGCACACACAAACAGAAGTACATGTTAGCAGGGGGTCCAAAAGGGGTATCTACAGAGATACATGCCATCCAAGTGGGGGCACATGTGTGCATGGCATAGCAGGCCTGCTATTCATGGGGGAAGTGCATGGGGTAGACATAAAAACAGCCATGTCCGTCTGTTGATGGGGACTTCCCATTGAGACAGAGTCAGGCTACACCCACGGCCACTGTATGGGCTGGTGATGTACCGCTGCAGGTGCAGTGGACCGTGGTGGGTGCTGCCGAATGGCTGTGGCTGGCCTGGTGTGATGGGTGTGGGGGTGCAGGGCTGTGGTCATGCCAAAGGTTGCATCATGGGGTGATGCAGTGGTTGCTGGCCCTGTGGTATTTGCTGAGGGTGGTAGGGTGATGGCTATGCTGTGGTTGGTGTCATAGGATGGCACAGCAGTGCCTGTGGCAGGGATAGTGATTGGCTGCACTCCTGTGACCACTGGACCATGTGGGGACTGCAGCTGGGCCCCAGAGGTAAAAGTGCTGGCTGGGGGACAACCTCTCCTGGTCTGGAGTTAGCCCTGCCTGTTGTAAGCTCTCAAGGTAGGTCTTATAGTCATGCTTCTCCAAGTTCACCTCACTGCTGTTAGCCAGCTGGTGCAGACAGGTGGGTGTCAGGGAACACACACTGCAAGATAGTCATGGAGCATCTTTCTTTGTGTCCATCCCATGTGCTGTGTTGTAGGGAGATGGGAGTTATATTGTATCGTACCACATGGAGCAGTGTATAGGCATGGGCAACATGCATGCCGGTGTACAGTGCCACGTGACCCAAACTGTGTATGTACAGTACATCTTCAATACCCTACAAGTACTGGCAGACCCCTACACCAGTGAGCACACATGCCATCACCATGGGGCACAGAACCCAGCACCAGTGGGCACATGGCCTAGCACCAGTGTACTCATATCTCAACACAGTTGTGACATTTCCTGTAGCAAAGCAGGAAGGGGCGGATCAGAAGGGTATCCACACAGTGACCTCATTTACAGGGGCACTAGTAATTTAACTTGTTAAAACAAGTTATACAAAAACAAACAAACAAAACACAAAATCAAACTTTTGCTTTCATTTTTTTCCTTCTAATTACTCTGACCAGGTAATAAACCCAGCAACTTATCTGGAATGGATATAATTAACTGCAGGTACTGCGGAACACTTTTCAGAAGGGCAGTTTTACAAGGTTTAGGACACTGTCCTACATGCTGGGCCGTTGGCGATCTAAGGGCTCAGCTCCAGGCAGCATGGGCAGAGATTGCATGCCTCAAATTGCATATTCAAGAGGAAATATATTATAAGAACTGCCCGCCATGTCCCCAAAATCCAACAGAAGCACCTCGACCACAAAGGGTAGTTGGTCGGGGAGGTAGGCAGGCAGTTAGGAGGGGCAAATCGGGTGCCACATCACTCGGTGCTCGCCAACATATCACCTCCACAAACCATATAAAAACTACAAACAGGAATCTGCCTCTATCTCCGGAATCAAACAAAGGGGCAGAGGAGGCTGAAGAGCAGGACACTGCAGCACAGGAGCTAGCACAACAAAACTCACCCAAAACAGAAACCAAACAAAAAAAGCAAAAAGGAAATCCAGAAAAACTTCTGATCATAGGATACTCCATGATTCAGGGAGTTGATATGTATCTCCAGCCAGGAGTAATGATCAGATGTCTCCCAGGTACATCAGTGTTGAGAGACACTGACCACATTGATAAATTTGCTTGGGAAGCAGGAGAAAACATTGACATCCTGGTACACATAGTGACTAAGGATCTCGCCAGCTGGTCAGTTGTGGACACCAAGGAACACCAGGCTGGGTGACAAACTATCATCCATTTAGACTGGCATCTCCTCTGAGATCCTGCCAGTCTTGGAGAGAGGGGCAGATGGACAGAAGGTCAGAGAAGGGGAGACGGGGAGCTAAACATATGGCTCAAGGACTGGTACCAGGAAAAAGGAGACAAATTTGTAGGGAACTGGCAACAGTTTTGGGAGTGAATGTTCTTTAAATTTGATGGACTGCATCTGACTAAGGAGGGAGTCAGTGCATTGGGGCAGAAGTTTGCCATCTTTGCAGAATATTTAAACTAGCAAATGGGGAGAGGGGTGCAGCACCCTGTATGTTGAATGGGAAGAACACCCCTCTCCCCTCAGCTAGTGGTCAAACAGGAGTTCAGCATGTTTGCAGTTCATTTGCATCACCAGGTAAGGAAAAAGGTCCAGCTCTCCATATAACACATAGGGGAAAAGCCAGACCTCGCCCAACAACTAACACACTGAACTCTGGCCAATGGAAAATAATGTACACAAATGCCTGCAGTCTGGGAAACAAGATCCTAGACCTGAAGACAATAGTGACAGAGGCTAAACTGGACATAGTAGTGATTAGCGAGACATGGTTTACCAGTAACCACACTCTTGGGAGACTTCAGTACCTGGCTATTTACTGTTGAGAAGAGACAGAGGTGCAAAAAGGGGGGAGGAGTGGCCCTATATGTCAATGAAAATATGAAAGCTACAGAAATTCAGAATACACATAAGGAGTCAGAAGAACTGTGGGTCACCCTGGAAACAGGAAATGGGACAGCCTTATGAACTGGGATTGTGTACAGGCCTCTAGACCAAGGTGAGGACATAGACGCATTACTGTTAGAAGATATACAAAATATGACAGCTAAAGGGGAGGTTCTGATAATGGCAGACTTCAACATGCCAGATACAGATTGATCAATACCAGCAGGAACATCTGCCAGAACTAGACACATGGTGGATTTCCTGCAGGGGGAGGGCCTCAAACAACTGGTACAACAATCCACAAGAGACAGGGCTATCCTAGATATAGTATTGACTAACAGGGAAAGGATCACAGATCTCCAGGTAGAAGGTCAGCTGAGGGCCAGTGACCATCACATGGTATGGTTCAATTTGGCCACTTGAACTAAATCATCCCATTCCAATGCAAACATATGGGACTTCAGAGGAGCTTACTTTGATAAGATGACCAACAGAGTTAAGCTAGCCCTGGCAAAAAGAAATACAGGTGAGGGGATACAGGTAATGTGGGCAAGCATTAAGGATGCAATACTTGAAGCAACATCCCATTGTGTTAGAGAGAAAAGGAAGTGCAAAAGAAGAAGGAAACCAATTTGGTTCTTAAAAACAGTAGCAGAAAAGGTCAGAGCCAAAAGGCTGGCCATCAGGAAATATAAGGGAACGCAGCAGGATGAAGATAGGGAGGCATACCAAACTTTCCTAAGGGAAGCAGGGAAGGCAGTAAGGCAGGCAAAAGCCTAAATTGAGGAAACACTAGCACAAACAGTAAAAGAAGGTGACAAGACTTTCTAAGGACACATTAATGAAAGGAGAAAGTCCAGAGGGGTATTGCTAAGATCAAAAGGGATAAGGGGGCATGTGAGGAGGAGGACCATGTAAAAGCATCTATCCTAAATAGATACTTCTGCTCAATATTTACTGAAGAGAAGGTAGGGCAGGGCCCACAGCTCAGCACCATAGAGGGGGAGGAAGGTGTGCACTAGTCCCTTCACAAAAGAAAGGGTCCTACAAGAGCTCGATAAGCTCAGGGTGGACAAGGCAATGGGACCTGATGGCATACATCCCAGAGTACTGAAGGAACTAAGGGTGGAGCTAGCAGAGCCATTATCAAAACTGTTTAGTGAGTCTCTGAACACAGGAGAGGACCCAGAAGACTTGAGAAGGGCTCATGTGATCCTGCTCCACAGGAGTGGTAGCAGGGAGGAGGAAGGGAACTACAGACCAGTCAGTCTTACTTCAGTAGTGGGCAAGAATATGGAAGCACTCCTTAAGGAAAGGATAGTGCAACACCTGGAATCCATAGAAGCACAGGATCCAAGACAGCATGGGTTTACAAAAGGAAGGTCCTGTCAAACTAATCTCATAGATTTCTTTGCCCTGGTAACCAGAATGGTGGACCAAGGGGGAGCAGTTGATGTCGCCTGCCTTGACGTCAGCAAAGCTTCCGATACTGTTCCACACAGAAGATTAATTAATAAACTGGGTAGGCTCTGGATGGGTCAGAAGTTGGTCAACTGGGTGGCAAACTGGTTAATGGGCAGAAAACAGAGAGCGGTGGTAAACAGTATATAGTCAGAAGAGATGCAAGTCACAAGTGGAGTACCTCAGGGATCAGTCCTGGGGCCAGTGCTCTTCCCTTTCTTTATCAGTGACATTGCAGATGGACTGGAGGGTAAGGCTTGTCTGTTTGCAGATGACACCAAGATCTGCAACAGAGTAGATGATCCAGATGGGGTGGGCAGAATGAGGAGAGATCTGGATAAACTGGCAAAATGGTCAGAAGAGTGGCAACTGGGATTTAACGCAAAGAAGTGCAAGATCATGCATATCGGGAAGAGAAACCCTGAAGCCACCTATAGGCTGGGAGTGGAGTTGCTGGCAGTCACAAACGAAGAAAGAGACTTGGGCATCATCAACACCGATGATCTGAAGTCATCCAAGCAGACCTCTAAAGCAGTAGGGAATGCTAGCGGGATGTTGGAGTGTATTAGTAGGGGTGTCACAAGTCATAAGAGGGAAGTAATAATCCCTCTTTATAAGACACTGGTTAGGCCCCATCTGGAGTACTGCATGCAGTACTGGAGGCCACAGCTTCACAAGGACATTAACCAAATTGAGGCAGTCCAGAGAAGGGCAACTAAAATGGTGAGGGACTGCATCAGAAAACATATGAGGACAGATTAACGGAGCTCAATATGTATACCCTACAGCAAAGCAGGGAGAGAGGTGATTTGATTGAAACATTCAAACACCTTAAGGGCATTAACAAGGTGAAAGAGTCTAACATGTTTCAATATAAGAACAAGCATTTGTCAATGCTGAATGTTGATTGCATTGGTGTGTTGAGCTCCTTCACTGCCCCTCTGTCACTCGCTCAGTCTGTTTCTCCCGGTGCTGCTGGCTGCTCTTTTGTACAGTGCTCCTGCCTGCATTGGCATCTTGTTGTGCCCACTAAGAATTCCGCAGCTGTCCCGACAGATCTCCGTGGAGGTGGCTTACTCCCACTCTCTCACTCGCTCATTCTGTTTCTCCTGGCGCTGCAGGCTGCCCTTTTGTACTGGGCTCCTGCCTCTGTTGATGGCTTTTCCTGCCCACAAATAAATCTGCAGCTGTCCTGACACAGGTTTGTTGAGCTTGCTGACTCCCCCTCTCTCACTTACTCACTCATTCCGTTTCTGCCGGAGCTGCAGGCTGGCCTTTCATACTGTTCTCCTGCCTGCATTGCCGCCTTTTTCTGCCAACAAAGAAATCCGCAGCAGTCACGATAGAGCTCCATTGAGCTCACTCACTCCCCCTCTCTCACTCTCTCATTGTGTTTCTCCCAGCGCTGTAGGCTGTCCTTTTGTACTGGGCTCCTGCCATTGGCACTGCCACTTCTGCCACAAAAGAAATCCTGGCTCACTGACAGAGCTTCACTGAGGTCGCTCACTCCCCTCTGTCCTCCTCATTCTGTTTCTCCTGGCGCTGCATGCTGCCCTTTGTACTGGGCTCCTGCCTCTGTTGGCGCCTTTTTGCCCACAAAGAAATCTGCAGCAGTCCCGACAAAGCTCCGTTGAACTCATTCACTCCCCTTCTCTCACTCACTTATTCCGTTTCTGCTGGCGCTGCAGGCTGCCCTTTTCTACTGGTCTCCTGCCTGCGTTGCCGCCTTCTTCTTCCCACAAAGAAATTTGCAGCAGTTACAATAGAGCTCCACTGAGCTCACTCACTCCCCCTCTCTCACTCGCTCATTCTGGTTTTCCCACAACTGAAGGCTGCCTTTTTGTACTGGGCCCCTGCGTACATTGCTGCCTTTTTCTGCCCACAAACAAATCTGCAGCAGTCCCAACAGAGCTCCGTTGAGCTCACTCACTCCCTCCACCTCCCTCACTCGCTCGTTCGGTGTCTTCCGCTGCTGCAGACTGCCGTTTTGTACTGGGCTCCTGCCTGCATTAGTGGCTTGTTCTGCCCAGAAAGAAATCTGAAGCAGTCCCAACACAGCTCCATTGAGATCGCTCACTCCCTCTCTCTCACTCACTCATTCCGTTTCTACTGGTGCTACAAGCTGGCCTTTTGTACTGGGCTCCTGCCTGCATTTCCACATTTTCTGCCCACAAAGAAATCTGCAGCAGTCACAATAGAGCTCCGTTGAGCTCGCTCACTACCGCTCTGTCACTCGCTTCTTCTGTTTCTCTTGGCGCTGCAGGCTGCGCTTGTATACGGGGCTCCTGGCTGCGTTGGCACCTTTGTCTGGCCACAAAGAAATCTGCAGCTGTCCTGACAGAGCTTCATTGAGGTCACTCAGTCTCCCTCTCTCATGCACTCATTCTGTTTGTCCTGGTGCTGCAAGCGGCCCTTTTGTACGGGGCTCCTGGCTGCATTGGAGCCTTATTCTGCCTACAAAGAAATCCACAGCAGTCCTGATAGAGCTCCTTTGAGCTCACTCAGTCCCCCTGTCTCACTTGTTCACACAGTGCCACTGTCATTTTCTTAATCTGTCCCAAACACTGATTTCCCACAATGACCGCGTTATTCTGTGCCGCAACCGTGAAAACACATTTCGGCCAGGATGTGAAAAATGACAGCTGTACTGCTCATAAGGAGGTGTGAAAAAATGCCACTGTTGAAAATCTGGCGTGACAATATTGCAAATCTGCGAAGTTACAAGGGTTCATGGAAAGTGTGCAATGCACACTTGTAACACAGTCATTTGATGGGCTATCATCATCAAATTTTCAACATAGGCATTTTTGGACCTCTACTAGTGAACAGTATCACTGTCATTTGCTTAATCTGTCCTAGGTAGTGATTTCCCACAGCAACCGCTCTATTCTGCGCCTGAAGTGCAAAAACACATTTCGGCCAGGATGAGAAAAATGACAGCTGTACTGTTCATAAGTAGGTGTGGGAAAATGGCAATGTTGGAAATCTGTAGTGAAAATATTATAAATGCCCGAAGTTACGAGCGTGCGTGCAAACTGTGCAATGTACGATCGTAACACAGTTATTTTATGGAGTATCATTACCAAATTTTCAACATAGGCATTTTAGGATCTCTACTTATGAACAGTGTCACTGTCATTTTCTTAATCTGTCCCAAACACTGATTTTCCACAGCGACCGTGCTATTCTGCACCGGAGGTGCGAAAACACATTTCCGCCAGGATGTGAACAATGACAGCGGTGCTGTTCACAAGGAGGTGTGAAAAAATGCCAATGTTGGAAATCTGGCATGAAAATATTGCAAATTTGCGAAGTTACGAGCGTACGTAGCAACTGCTCAGCGCACGCTCATAAAACAGTCATTTTTGGGATTTTTTCCACCAAATTTGCAACATAAGCTTTTTTGAGAGCCCACCTCAGAACACTGGCACTGTCGTTTCATTAATCAGCCCTGAAATGTGATTCTGCTCAGTGGCCGCGAAATCACCTTTCGGGGCCAATTAACGCCATGACAGTTCAAAAATTAATGAGGAGGAGTCCCAAAAACCCCATTTTGAAAATTTGGTGCCGACATTCCAACATATGAATGAGATATGCATTAAAGTTGGAAAAACCCCATTTATTCCATTATACTGCTTACCGGCATTTCCTCAGTTCGTGGTCGGCTTTGAAGAGTGCAGACGTGTTCCCGGTCCACCGAAGATCGTTGAGCCGAGCTCTGGAGGTAAGTATGGGGTGGGGAGGGGAGGCAGGGTGCGCAGTAGGTGGGTGTGGGTTGTGGGTGTGGGGCAGGGAGACCGCTGAGGGACAGTTTCCTTTTTTACAGGTAAAAAAAAAAGACGTTGTGAGACCCTTTTTTTATTTTACAGGGGCATGTGGCATGCTGGGGTGTGATCCCAGCATGCCACCGGACTCTTTCTTTGGGGGGGCAGCAGTAGCCGATGGGGGATTGGGCATCCCTGTTGGCACACAACAAAAGGGGGGTTAGATTATGCTGATGGGGATTGGACACCCCATCAGCAGACAATAAAAGCGAGGGGGATTACAGAATGCCAATGGGGAGTGGGCTCCCCGTCGGCAAAATCAACATTGGACCATTGAAGCCGATGGGGATTGGGACCCCCATCAGCAAATAAACATGGTGGGGGGGTGATATTGTTCGTGAACATGGCGGCAAGCCGCCGCCATCTTCACAAACAATATCAGTGTTTCTACATCCCACCCAGCAATGACAGGTCGCTCCCTCATTGCTGAGGATGGCTGATGCTGCAATGATGAGGCGGACCCTGATTGCAGCAGCTAAATTTTCACAAGTTGGTGGCATGCTGGCTGAACTAGTGTCATCAGCAGCGTGCCATGGCATTGGGGGAAGTGGGACAAGCCTTAGCAGGCTGTGGGGGCATTGGCCACAACAGTGCCGCGCCTCCACAACCTGCTTGTGGAGAAAGCTGCTGCAACATGTTTCTTGCACATGCATGCAATCAACATAAAAATAGCAGGACAAGAGGACACAGCATGAGATTCGAGGGAGGCCAATTAAGGGGTAATGTGAAGAAGTTCTTTTTCACAGAAAGGGTGGTGGGTGCATGTAATGGCCTACCTCAGGAAGTGGTGGATGTGAATACAGTGCAGGGCTTCAAACAGACATGGGATAGGCATAAAGGAGCAATGCAGATGAGTATGAATTGATAGGCCATTGACACAGCAAAGGCCGATGGCACATTCATAAGGTAGAAAAATAAATGGGCAGACTGGATGGGCCTTGCGGTCCTTATCTGCTGTCAACTTCTGTGTTTCTGTATGAAAATTTGCCAGTAGAAGCAGGTCACAATGCTTTATCTAGTCTGCTTGAGAGTGCAGCCCCATCTACTTTACTGGAGCTGCCCCCCCTTCTTCTGCCTCCCCTCATTATCCTCCTCCCCTCACTTCCCCCCTACCTAACCTCCTTCCTGTTGCAACCCTCTTTTTCACCCTGCCCCACCACTTTTTTAAAACTTCCCACTGTGTTCAAGGATATCACCTCTTCTGGTAGCTCATTCCATTTTGACACCATCTTCTCTGTAAAAAAGCACCTCCTCACTTTTAAATCTACCCCTGACAAGTTTCAGACTGTGCCCTTTGTATTCCCCTCCCTTGTTAAATTGAAGATGCCCTTCGCTCCAGCCTTGCTTATACCTTTAAGGTACTTGAATGTTTCTAGCATATCCCCCTCTCCCTTCTGTCCTCTAGGGAGTACATATTGAGCTCCCTCAACCTCTCCTCACATGGTTGGTCACCCATGCCCTGGATCACCTTGGTTGCCCTTTGCTGGACCTTCTCCAGCAGTTGGATGTCCTTCTCCAAATAAGGGTGCCAGTACTGTGCAAAGTAGTCCAGATATGGCCTCACCAATGACATGTACAGGGGCAGAATTACTTCTTCCTCACTGGAGGTGATTCATCTGGTGATGCATCCCAGAATTTTATTCACTTTGGCAACCACTTTCTGGCACTGAACAGTGTTTCATGTTGCCCCTGACTATCACTCCAAGATCTTTCTCCTTCTCCATGCTGGACACCTGCTCCCCTTCAGATAGTAGCTGGCCCTCAGGTTTCTTGCCCTCAGGTACATGACCTTGCATTTCTTGGTATTGAACCCTAACTGCCAGATGTCAGACCACCTCTCTAGCCTGTCCTGAGCTTCTGTCTCCCCTCCTCTGTGTACACCCTACCACAGAGCTTAGCATCATCTGCAAACAGGCAGATTTTGTTACTGCCCCCTTCCCTCGGCTATGTCTACAATAAAGATGCTGAATTGCACTGGTCCAAGTACCTAGCCCTGTGGGACCCCGTTAGTCACAGGCCTAGTCTTGGATAATTCCCTCCCTTCCATCGCCATCTGGTTTCTGTCTTGCAGCCAGATTCTTACCCACCCCTGCAGCTAGTCCTGGACTCCCAGGTTCAACAGCTTGCTCAGCAGCCTTCCATATGGCATGTAGTCAAAGGCTTTACTGAAGTACAGGCATAGGACATCCACCGCCTGATGTTTGTCCACTGACCTAGTGGCCCAGTTGAAGAAGTCTATTATGTTCACCCGACAGGATCTCCCAGAGACAAACCCATGCTGCCTAGTGTCTTGGAGACCATTAACATCCAGAAAGTTCACCAGCCTTTCTTTTAGAATGGTCTCCATTAGCTTGCCTATGATGGAGGTTAGGCTGACTGTCCTGTAGTTCCTAGGCTCATCTCTGGGCCCACTCTTGTGGAGTGGCACCACATGTGCCATTCTCCAGTCCCAGGCATGCACCCCATCTCCAGCAGGTGTTAAACAGGTTCCACTAGGGGGGTCAGTACCTCCACCAGTTCCTTAGCACCCCCAGGGTGTACACCATCCGGGCACAGTGCCTTGTCCACCCTAAGGGCCCTGAGACCTTCTAAGACCCTGTTCTCATTGACTACCTTATCTGTCTTATCTTCACCCATGTTTACCCCAGTAGTCCCCTTCGGCATTGGTTCATCCTTTTTCCCACTGAAGACAGAGCTGATGTACTCATTCAGCACCTCTGCCTACTCTTCACTGTTTTCCACCCATCCCCCTTCTTAATTCTAATAATCCCCTCCTTTCCTGCTTCTTCTCTCCTTTATATATCTAAAGAGGTCCTTTTCACCTTCCCAGCTCCCCTGTGCTAATTTTAGTTCCTTTGCAGCTTTGGCTGCTCTGACCACTCTCCTTGTCTCCCTGCATAAACTTCCCTGTCCTCCTCCCTTCTCATATGCATGTGCCTCTCATAGGCTGCCCTCTTCTCCCTCACCTGTGCTGCCACTTCCTTGTTGAACCAGCTTGGTTTCTTGGTTCTGGACCTTTTACTCTGGGTCTCTGTGCAGGCATTTGTGGCTTCTTTCAGACCTAACCTAATGATGGACCACTTTTGCTTTACATCCAATTCCAGCTTGATTTTCGACAGATGCCCTACCAGAATGTCCCCAATTCCTCTAACATCCATCCTCTTGTAGTCCATGACCCTTGTCTTGTTCTTGGTTGACTCTTTGCCCATATTGAGGTAAAACCACACTGCATAGAGGCTGCTGCCCGGGTCCTCTACTGCTACCTCTTGGACCTGCTCTCCATTTGAAAGTACCAGATCCAGTATGACACCCTCCCTAGTTAGCTGTGTGACCCTCTGCACCAGAAAGCAGTCCTGGAAAGCTTCCAGAAGGACCTGTTCCCTAGCACAGAGAGAAGCTGGGGTGTTCCAGTTCACTCCAGGCAGGTTGAAGTTGCCTGTTATGATGATGTTACCACTACCTCCTAGGTTTCAGATCTCGTTCCCCAGTTCCCTGTCTATCTCCTCATTCTGTGAGGGTGGCTTGTATGCCACCCCCAATCAAACTCTTCTCCCATTTGAGTTCCCGAGAAGCACCCATAATGCTTCTGCCCCTCCCTCCTCCTTTTCCTCCCTGTTGCATATTATCCCTTACCTTACAAATAAGGCAACATCACCCACCTTCACTTTTCCATGTTCTTCCAGTGTAATCTGTACCCAGGGATCACAACTTCCCAATCATGGTACTAGTTTGTCCATGTTTCTGTAATGGCCACTATGTCCACACCTCCCACTGCCATCAGTGCCTGGAGGGCAACTATCTTGTTGGCCAGACTCCTTGCATTCAAGGACAGCACCTTCCATCATGATCCCTGTGCTTCATTGTTTCCTGCCTTTTATCTTCTTCCCTGCCCGTTGGCCATACTTCCTTCCCACTCCTGTTGCCCCTCCCTTTTGTCTGAATTCCTACTCGGGGGAGGCTTGATGGTCCCCTCTCATGGTGCATATGAGTGAAGCACACCTTATTGCCCCCTTCCATCCCTAGTTAAAATGTAGTTTATCTGCTGGGTACTTCTCAATTTTATCCTTCAGGATGCTTGTACCCTGTCTATTTAGTTGCAGCCTGTCAGGTGCATATAGGTCCTTGTTGTCACATGTCCTATCCCAGTCCCTTACCAGCCCATACCCATTTGTTTCATACCACCCTGTCAGCCATGTGTTGAGCTCCTCGATACTCTGCTTCCTAATAGTACTTGTCCTAGGGACTGGCAGTACTCAGAGAAAGCCACTGACCTTCCTACCCCCACCACAGATCTTCCCCACCTCCCTGAACCTCTCCTGCACCACCTCCACCTCACAACTTACAAGATCATTGGTCCCCAGGTGCACCATGCAGTGTGGTTTCTCTCCTTGTCCTGCCCCACACACTTGGGTATAAAGGTCCCACTCTCCTGCTGTCATGCCTGGCATACACTCAACCCATTCCTGGCTATTTCTGCATCCTTGCCTCCCATCTCACCCCCCTTCAGTACTGAGTCTCCCAGTATAGACTACCCTTACTCCCTTGCCCGCTTCTCATTTTGCCCAATCTACTGTGTCCCTCCCTGAGCCCTGTATCCCCCCAGGCATAATTTCCCCATGCCCCTGCTTACCCAACTCTTTGCCTCTCCCTGCAGCTCCCCTGCATCCCTCCCTCTCTCTGGTCTCCCTTTCCTGACTAGGCCTCTCCTGCTCCCCTGAGTGCCCTCTTTCCCCTTCACCTCTGCCGTAGTTTTCCCCGCCACATTTCTCCCTTGCCCCGCCTTCTCCCTTAGTTCTGTTGCTGGTCTCCACACTTTCGTTATGCATGACCTTCCCCCTTCCCCACATTCCTCCAAATCTGCTAATATTGCAAACCTGTTTGAAGAGGTACCCCTTTTTTTCTGCCCTCCCACCCAATTTCCCTAGTCGATCCCTTCTCCACACCCTTTGCCTGAATCCATTTTCCCTCCTGATCCTACCCCCCACCTGCTGGTTTCCCACCCCCATACCCCCATGGTCCCCACTGTGGGGATGCCCTTGAGCCTTGTCATCCTCCTTCAGCTCCTTACTGATACTGTCTACTGATGTTACATGGAGGTGATAGCCCCTAAACCCCCACCCTTGTGTTTTCTCCACAGTCCCTTCCCTCTTTTCCCCGAAGCCTCTCGTACATACATTGTACTTGATGGACAAGGAAGGGCAAGATAGGTGATGAGGTAGTACACACAGTGGCACATAGCTGCATGGGACAGTGGTTTAGTCCCCCCCTGATCACCTAGGAGTACAAGCAATGCCTGCCCTCCCAGAGTCATAGGCCAAATGACATCAGGCTGTCCATTCACATCCCCAATCATTGTGACAGGCACAGACTGACAGGGGTGGAAAGGGGCTCAGAGACCCCTGTGCCACCACCACAGATGGATGTCTGTGAGTGGGTGACCTCCAGCAATGTGCACCATGGACCACGGGAGGGGGGTGCCCCCTCCCAGACATGGCAGCACCTCCACCGCTAGATGTGGGCACCATTGACCACCACTGTCATATGTCCACTCAGCATACACGCAGGGGTTACATTTGGCAGGAGTCACAGGACCTCTGTCTAAACATGTCCCCAGCCCATGTCTGCCAGGCCCACCACTCCCATCATCTAGCCCCATGTAGACCTACTATCGACTACCACTACCTCCATAGTACACGACCCATCTAGAAATCAAGGATCTCCCACCTAAGCAGTACCTATGTAGCAGAGTCCCCAGCTGTACAAGGTGTCCCACATAGTGCAGGGAAAGGGAGACATTTACACGAACAATGTATCCTTGTTGTTACAGTGGGTACACATGAAAACTGACTACATTGCCCTCCATATTACGTCATGGAGTCATGGATGGTTCTGGAACACTGTGTACCCTGTTAATCACCCTCAGCTCAGCTTCACAGACCGGGATACAGCAGATAAGAACACTTGCTGTGCTGCAGGATAGTGTCCGTAAAAAGATTCTTTATTTCTCAATAGCAGCAGTAAATGTTAATACACTCCCTCGCCTCTGGCCCCCAGACCTTTGGTAGGGGACTGTATTAATGTTCACTGCAGCTATTGAGAAATAAAAGATCTTTATGGATATTATCTTGCAGCACAGTGTTTCTTTCTGCTGTAGCCTGGTCTGAAATAAACTGACTATAAAATAACTTGGTCTGTTTTTGTGAGCACCATAATTGAATCATAAGTACTGGTGACCCCCTTCATCAGTGGAATTGAGATACCTGTGAAGCGCGTATCGACCCCAAAATGGGTTATTATGGCATTTCAGCACCTCACAGTCACTTTCACTTTCCTCGAACGGTACTCTGCACTCGTGACAGCTCGAGCGCTTACTTCCAGGTTTTGTCCTCTTAAGCGCTGCTCCTCGCAACTGCCACTACTCAGTACTGGTCTCTCAGTGTGTAACAAATTATCTAGACAACTATGAATATTACGTACGCTGGACTATTATAAAAATGTTTTTCAAAAGTTATTTAGTTAGAAAAAAAGTAATACTGTTCTTTGTCTTGTTCACCATTTCCCTTTTGAAGAAAAAAATGCTCTCCACTGCACTTCAGCAACAGGACTTCTGGTATTTAAGAAATGTTAAAGTTTACATTTTAAACAAAAAAAATGTTTGGTAAAGTGTTCTGTCATATTTCTGCTGCACATTGCACCTCCTCCTCCTAATCTGTGTTCTGAATGCAAAAGGATGAATGTCAATCTGATCAACAAGTGTATTTTTCCTGGGTATATGATAACCGCTGGCTAAGACTCTTTGCACCAGTAATTATAAAAAATAACAGATAGGCAAGTGTGTGTCTATGAATATTTTTTCACACCCTCAGCTTGCGATGACCAGATAAACCTCTCGAGCTTCACTTGAGAGGTTTATGGGTCATCACACACCTCGGGTGTGAAAAAAATATTCATAACACACACTTACTTATCCATTATTCTCTATTTATCCACCTGTGTGTTTGCATTGTTACACACTATGGACCCTGCCCAGGAGACACAGTGGCAGTGATCCCAGATCACTGTGACATGTTTTTGCTGTGGCTCCATAGAATGGGTCCCATGTTTCCCTGTAGCGTATATCATGGCCTATGGAAGCATACAGGCTCTGTTGTCCCAGATAACCATTGCACAGCTAATGGGGCAAGTGTCCTGTACATGGTTCTATTTCCCTGTACTGTACATGAAGCCCTGTAGATCTGGGAGTGTTGCCTATTAAATGCAACAGAAATCTGGGGGCCATACCAAAGCCAACACATTCACACAGTCCATTGTACACCCATCCCTTTCTAGAACATTACACAGGAAACTTAGCTCTGTTCACCTGCAGTTCCACTGTGGTGTCTAGGTGCAAAGTGCTCAGTTATATAAGCCAGGTGTAATCAGGCATGCTAATATTCGCAGCTTTGCCCGTAATGCCATGCAAATGTGGTTGTTTGCCTACAGACTGCAAAACACCTCATTTGCATACCCTGTCTAAATATTACAGCGTTGCCTGGTGTGTAAACCATGTTTGCTCTTGCACATCAGAACTGCTCCACACCTGTATTTGTGCACATTAGGGCCATAGCGCAGACACAATGTCATGTGTGGTCTATGTCATTGTCATGCTGCACAGCCATACATGCTGTACCAATCAATAAGCACATTGTGCAGCACTGTGCTGTGTTGCACATGTGCTACACATGCATGTGCATCCCGCACATATGCCATCCCATGCTGGCTGTGTGCCCCCAGGCTACCCTCCTCCCCTTGATGTGTGTGCTGCACAGCACAACGCACTGTAGCATTACATTATGATAGCAAAATGCTGTGCAATAGCAAACCAGGAATAGAAAAGGGAGCAGTGTGCCTTCAGCCTGCTCAGCACACATTGTGGGAACACAGTGTTGAGCAGTGATGAAGGACAGTGCTGCAGCTCAACTACATGTGGTCAAACATGGAGCTGGCCAACTTGGTCAAGCTTGTTGCATCCAGGGAGGACCAGATGCTGGGGGAGGTGTCAGGGACAAACAGACCCCACAGTGAGGTCTGGGTATCAGTGGGGCAGTGCTTGATGTTCTGGCCAGGGGTCACTCATACTGAAGACTGGTGCATGTACTGGTTAAATGACCTGCAAAGGAGGAAGGTGTGCTGCCTGTGTGAACTGTGAGCTGTAATGGATGATGGCACCGTGCCCAGGCTAGGTGAGTGAAGATAGTTCTATGTATTGTGTGAGTATTGGCCTGTGTGCAGGCCTGTGACATGGTAGTGCATAATAGGCACTGTGCACATCACCTGTGTGCCCTCAGTGTTCATTTGTGTGCTATGGGACATGCCCTACGATATGACCTGCTGGTTCGTGCAACTGTCAGGGCTCTGCTGACCCATGGGAAATCCTTGTGCCCTATGCATGACTGGACCTACCATGGAATCCTCAAGCATGCACCTGCCTAGGCTACATGGTTGTGGACCACCACGGAGACATGGTGGCAGTGTCACAGACATGACAGGCCCATGTACAATGGCATTGCATGGAAGGCAGGAACTGTGTAGTAGTTACGGCAATCCTGACATGTCAATGCCTGTTGCCACCTATGACCAGTGCAGGAGTCACATGTGTTGTATATGTGGTTGACCTGGGAGCCATCCCCAGCAGGCATGAGTCTCCAAGACCTCGGCACTCCCAAGACAGTATTGCAACCACAAAAGATACACTGATCAATATTAAAGCAAATGAAAGTAAGATTTACTTTGTGGCAACATTCAGAGCAGTAACAAGCACTTGTCCCCAGTCTCCATCCCGTTCTGAAGAAGGCAGTTGCTGAAGCACTGGGGAAGAGCACTTGTTACTGCTCTGGATGTTGCCACAAAATAAATCTTATTTTCATTTGCTTTAATATTGGTCAGTGTATCTTTTGTGGCTGCAATACTGTTTTGGGAGTGCCAAGGTCTTGGAGACTTTTGTGTGTTTGGGCTAGCCACCCTTCCTCAGCACCCACCCGTGGATGATTAGCAGCAGCTTCACACTGGAACTGCCCAGCAGGATATGGCAGTGCCCTTGCCAGTGCTGTGTGAACTGTCAGTACTATTCCTCATGGCCACAGGTCTGCATGTGCCAGGAACAGCATTGGGTTTGATGGTACTGCACTGGGGTTTGGACATGTAATGGACACTGTGTGGGTACACACCTGCTGTATCCAGGCCCTCCAGCTGTTGCACTGGTATGCCGTGCCTGCCCTTGTTGTTTGTTAACAGGTGCACCTTGCTTACCCATGCCTACTATGCCTGGACAGGGTCTGGGGCTAACATATATGGTCTGTGGTACAGAGATCAGGAGGCTGGCAGCTTGTGGGCACTACATGGGACAGCATACACTGTGGTAGGCCATACCTAACACAGGGGGAAGTACCAGACCTTCTGCATGCGTTCCAGAGCATGCATGTGTGTGGTGCTACATGTGGTGCTACAGGTACCTCGCAGCCCTGCTCAACCAGTCCACTCGCAGCATGCAGCATATGTGATGGCTGGAGCACAGTACAAGCATACAGGTAGTTATACTGGGTAACAGAGTACTGTCTTACATTGTAGGATACAGATCTCAGTAGCTAACCTTTCCCAGACAGGGGCCAGCAGCCATGGTGGCAGCTGCACTGGAGGGAGGCACATGATGGATTGTCAGGTCATTATGGGACCCATGGCAGCACTGCACAGGAGGGGTGTCCTGGTGAGTACCCTGTGTTATGTGTTGCACCTTGGGTTATACGTGTTATTTTAATTTTTTTTTCCTTTTTTTCATTTACCAGGAAAGGAGGGCTAGACAATTCTGCCTATTTTCAGCCTCGTCCGGGGGTACGGGGGAGATACAGATGGTAACCAACTGAAATTGAACTAGATGAAGCTGTTGGTGGTATTTTCAGTGAATGGGAGAAATTTAGCCAGGGCACCAGTGAAATTCCCCTACTCTTTTCTAGAAGTGTAATTAGGATCTTTAACATCCACCTGAACAAACACTGGAACAGGCAGACGGAACCTCGGTTTAACGTCTCATCTGAAAGACAGCACCTCAGGAGTGCAGCATCCCCCTCATGATGCACTACAGTGTGATTGTTTGGATTTTACCCCAAGTGCTTGGTGTGGGGCTTGAACCCACAACCTTCCACTCTTCCAGCTTCAGAGGAAAGTATAGAGTGTACTCGAATAGATACTAGAACAGGTGGTGCAGCTGAGGCCATGATCCTGCCACTGTCATATCTGTTGGGCCTGGCCCTCTCTGTCATTTTACTTATGACTATATGTGACACTAGAGGAGTGTGCATTGACACTGCTGCACATACTGTCTAGAGGGTTATGTACACAGTACCATCTGTGTGGCATGATGGTTGTCAGCTATATTGGGAATGGTGGTGCCCCTGGGTTTCAAGTTGGGGTGGGTGGGGTCTTGTTTGACTGGGACATAACACAGTGGGTTGATGTTATCAGTGTAAATTGCATGCCAGCCCTTTGGGGGATACAAGGCACAGGGTGGCACTAACAGTGGGTGTGGGGATATACACTAATATTGTACAACTGCTTGAGGTGGCTGTATGGGTGTTGGTGGCTCCAGGCAGGAGGGGTTTGCACCCCTTACTTCCCCAACCTGACAGTGTGCTGACCTATCCACCACTCATCTACATTATGCTGCATGTGCCTGTGGCTGGCGACAATGCCTCTTTGTGGGCCACCATGTTGGATGCGTAACTGTGGGGGTAGCACCTCAGGGGTTGTAGTGGGGGACACTCACCCTGCACATGTGCCACTGTGGTGTGTCATGATCTGTTCAGCCGACTGCAGTGTGCCAATATGCTGCCAGCATACTGCCCTGTGTCTGTCTACCATGCCGTGGCATGGCATCCAATGTGCGGAAGCGAGCAGCCTGTGCTGCCAGACAGATGACACAGGGGTGATGATGAGGCACACAGCCCCGGGTGTGCAACCTCAAAAGTGGTCAGGCTCATTCTACCCTGTGCCTGGAAATCTATATGCCTGGCTGTCAGCAGATGGTTGGCACTGGCCAGTGTAGTTTCAGTACACCACCATGTCTGGCCATGTGCATCAGATGGCCACTGTGGTAGTCCATCTTTGCTGTTGATTAATTTCCTGTGCCACATGCATTGTGTGACATTCCTCAGAGGCTCCACAATGGCCCACTGTAGTGGCATGGGGTTGGTGGACAGTGGGGTCATAAATGGAAGGTGCATGTAGGTATCATGTATGAGTGCATTAGGCTACAGCTGAGGTGGTGACTGACACAGTGCTGACTAGGATATAGTGACCCCACTGCACATGGGTGGGTAAGCCATACAGTTGGACATGATGGAAAGGGCAACCAATGACCTGCACTGGCCCTGTAATGGGAGACACACCCAGGGTCTGACTGGGGTACAGTGGGCCAACCTGCATGGTGAGTACAGAGGTCTATCTGGGTGATCAATGGGGGTGAGCCAAGGGTGATGCACTAATATCAGTAGTCAATGTCAATGCACTACTATAGTGCTGTGGCTGAACCTTGGCATTACCTACAGTGGCCCATAAGCCCCATTCAGGTGGGGTATGGGTGATACATGCAGTGAGCATCAGGGTATGAGGGTGGCCAGATACCCACCAGAGGATAGCCCACTTGGACATTTCAAGGTATCTTAGAGGGTGAGTGCAGCTCAGGCCACACTCTACTTAGTGTGCACCTGCTTCCACTGGGATGGGGGCTGCCTCTAGGCTGCACTACATCAACCTCTGGTGCTGTGGTGACTGTAGCACAGCATGTCCTGCACCCTACCATGTACACCATTGCTGCAGTCGCATATACCATGCTTGCTGCACACAGTGTCATCTGATGGTCCCCACCATGTTCAGCTGTGTTGTGTGTACCACCAGTGTGTGCCTGTGCCCTGTCGCTGTTGTGAGCCGGGGAGGAACCTGGATGTCTGTGTCCTGCACAACAGGGTTGGTCAGTGCACTGGATGCCTGATCAGGAGCTCTGGGGTGTGCAGGTGTATCTCCTTGCCACTCATGATGTGATACAGCTTGCTGAACTCTGGCATGGTGCTGCTGATGCATGTGCTGAAGGCATACCTCTGTCATGTCCGCCGACAATGTGTGTCCATGCCATGGCCTGCCCTGCTGTGGTGCTGCATGGCACAGCCATTGCATGCGCACTCCTCCACTGTATGGGTCCACAGTGCTATCACTGGTATGTCATGTCCAGCTCAGTGTGGATGTCAGGCACCTATCATCCATGTGTGTCATGGTGGCACATGTGTCAGCAGGTTATGCTTTGGCTAACTATGACAGGCAACACCTACTCCTGCTGTTCTGTGTGCACAGCTGGCTGAGTTCATTATCTTTCTGTCCATAGGTGTCCAGAGGAGTGCCAGCTGTCATGGCAAACCAGGAAACCAGAAAGGGAGGGACGACCTCCTGTGATGGCTTGTATGGCAGCAGCGACTGCTTCTCCACTGGGTGGCATCCATTGAAGAAGCTGTAAAGGAACTGAAGGCTGCTCAGCAGCAGCAATAGGCAGCACCACCACCATCACCAGCACTGGTCTCATGATTGTGCCTGTGCAGGCATCCCCGTTGTCACTGTGAGTTTCTCCTATCACTTCTGGACTGTTTTCTCCCATTGTTTTTAGACTGGTGTTTACCCATTGTTCTTCCCCACCCCCTTTTCTTTCTGAAGTTAATGTTCCCTGCTATTTATTTACAGCCTGTTGCCCATGTCTTCATTAAAGTGTATTTCTGGTGCTGATGCAGCTGCGTTGTGTGTCTGCCACTGGTGCAATCCTCACCCACCCTCAGTCATTCCCAGTGTGCATCTCTGAACCCAGTGCTCTGGTAAGGGCTGTGCCACTACTTGTCCCCTTTGTGGTCCATGCTATCTTTAGTGCTGTATTCAGAACTGCACTGCTCACACACCTGTCATTTGTTCAGCATGCAATCCATCCTATATTCAGAGAGTATAACACTCATAATATGCCTCTGAATATAGGAGGCTAAGGAACTGGCACAAGTGTAAATAACAGAGTAGTGCTAACATTGCTCTTGCATGCACTTTTGAATATCTGGCCACAGTCTACTCTGGAAGCTTAACCAGCTAAGGCTGTGGGCCATACACTACAGTCCTGATGTGCTGATTATTGCTGAAAATTGACTCTCTGGCTGAATCAATGATGTAGAAATCAGACTTTCTAGATAGTTCACAGACAGGACTATGGGAAGGATGGTGGTGGAGTTCTGCTATACATACAGTATGTCACAGCCTTACTCTTGTATGTATCATTCTGCCATCCAATCTTCCCATGGACTCCTCTTGTGCAGGTTCTCTTTCTCCTGCTTACATTCCACTTTCATTGGTGACATTTTCTGCTTTGCCAAAACCAAGCCTGACACCTGCTCTGCCACCCTGCCTTCCATTTCATCCCTTTCAGATTCAGGTGAACTCTTAGTTCTTGGGGATCTAAACATACATTGGTTGTCCCCCTTTGCCAAAAATGTCTTTCACCAAATTCATCCCCCTAATCTCAAACAGCTTTTTACTGAGTCAACCAATCTCAACCCAACCCCTCAAATAATTCCCTAATTGAATGGGTCATGTCCTCACACCCCACTGCATTATTTCTGATGGGACCCTTCTGGATGCTTTCAGTGACCATCACATGGATAACTGCATCCATAAGATCCACCAATCTGAAGCCCAATCAAAATGTTTCTGGTTTTGGTCACTCAGGTCTCTTGACCTCCCATCCCTGTTAGATAGTCTTCAGGCCCTGACTAGTCAGCACTCACTTTATCTACTAATACAGATGTTGCTATAACATGTTTCATGTCCAAATTAATTGCATCATGGGACAAACATGCCCCTCTCAGTAAGTCTCATGTCCATAAGTCCCACCTTTCTTGGATTTTTGCAAAGGTTATAGCCTGCTTAAAGCTTATGATTCTGCCTGTCATCTCCACAAAGCCTCAGGCTCACTGGAGGACTTGTTGAGCTACAAACACCAATGTAATTCCTGGACTAAGATCACCAGGGAAGCCACATCAATTTACTTTGCATGCAACCTGCAAAAAAACCCATAAATCTCTTGATAGGTACTGGAAGGCTATTTTCTCCCTCCTTGATCCCCCTATGCAGTCTACTTCCCCATCCTCAAACTATGAAACTCACCTACTGTATCTCTGACCCAAGTGAGGTCGCTTGCACCTTTAGCAATGTCTTCACTTCCTGTAGTCTCTCTCTACTTCCTCATCCTCCAATCCTTTCTCACCCTCCTACCTGTCTCCCGCCAGTGCCTTTTGTCTCCCCACATTCACCCAGCATATTTTTCCTTCTTCCCAGTCTCCACAGAGATCACTTTGCTGTCTTACTCTTTCTCAATTCCATTAAAAGGCACTGACCCAATGGACTGAATATTACTCTCTTATTTCACTGCATCAACCATTGCTGCTCCTCTTGCCTCCCTTTTCAGTCTTTCTTTCCAAATTGAATTTATCCCCCAGTCCTGAAAGCAAGCTACAGTACTCTCCCCTCAAAGGTGGTGACCCTTCTTCTGCAGGAAACTACCAGACCATCTCGCTCTTCTTTGCCCTGGCTGAGGTGCAGGAAAAACTTTCTGTATCCCAGCTATCCACCTACCTTGACTCATCTTTACTGTCCCTTTTCAATCTCACTTCCACAAGCACAACTCCACCAACTTTTCCCTCCTCTGATTCACTGACTTTGTTTTGAAAGGCAAGGACTGAGGTCTGTTCATCATGACCATTTTCATAGACCTCACAAAGGGCTTTGATACTATGGCCCACTCCTTTCCTTGGATAAGTTAGGTGCTATGGGTCTATCCGACCTGGCAGCTGGATAGTTCTTCTCATGCCTCTCAAATTGCATCCAGTCAGTGTCAGTTGATCATCCACCCCCTGCCCCTCAAGTCTTTTGTTCCCCAGGGATCCTTCTTTAGCCCAGTTCTTTTTTCCATCTCCTTAAATGACCTTCTGCCCACCTGTGTCTCTTCCCACATACACATGTATGCAAATAACACTGTTCTGTTTGCTTCAGGTGTTTCTGTTCCTGAGCTGGTATATTCACTCCAGCTTGACTTTGAGAATGTTCTGTGCTTCTGTTTAAACCAGTTCTCACTAAATGCATAAAAAACGGTCTCTTACATTTGGTACTAGACAGATTAGCAGGGCTCCAACACACACATGTCTTCTTAACTCTGAATGGCATCTTGCTGTAACAGGTCCCCATTTTATGTACTTAGGGGTTTGGCTGAATCAGAATCTCAGTGTTTCTGTCCATATTGATGACATGTACAAGAAACTTTGCCCTAAGATTGGTGTGTTATTCTAAGAAAAATCATGCCTTCCTTTCCCTGTCTACTGAGAGATAATTCTTAATATGATCTTGCCAGCGTTTGATTACACATTTGTAGTCTAGAATGCTTCCCCAATGTCTACATTTGCCAGGCTGGATTCTCTTTTTCATCCCTTCTGCTGCTTTGCCATCAGTGGTCGATATCTCACCTATCACTGCTCTCTATGCCAATTTCTCTTTCCCTTCTGTTGATGCTTGGCATCTCTCACACTGTCCATGCCTTATGACCAAATACTGGCATATCACTGTTCCCACTTACCTCTCCTCTCTTTACCTCTCCTCTCTCCTTAACCCTGCCATTTCTTCCTCTTTACTCTCTTTTATTCTTACTGACACGCATCTCAAAAGAATACACCTGCAACTGGGCTTCTACCTCTTTTCTCCACATTCAACAACCTATGTCCAATCCACCCTCCTCTGCTATTTTGCTTGTTTTACACATTCTTCTCTACACAATTGTGTAGCTTACAGTTTAGTGTACTCAAATCAGAAATGTATGCTTCGGTGGTCCTTACAAATATCCTGCCATACATTAGCAGCATGCTCTCTTAGCTCTCAACCTGGCTATCTCATAACTGATGTACAGACACACTTTTTACATTGTTTTGTCTTTCTATGAAATTCCTTGCTTGTACTGCAATTTTATTGTGGGTATTCATGCACCAATTGTTGTCACTTTTGCATTGCTGTTTCACTTCCTACTGTATCCCTTCTCCTGGATCACACCTGGAAATGAACCTTGGCTCAGTGTGCCTCTTCTGGTCAGCAAATATTAAATAAATAATGTGAGATAGATAGATAGATAGATAGACAGACAGACAGACAGACAAAGAGACAGACAGAAAGATGGTAAATAAGGGTTCTGGTCAGATCTGACTTTGGGGTACTACTCAAGCAGTGTGCTCTGATCAGAGTGCACTAATCATCTGAATGTGGTGCTGTTTCACTGCAGCGCATAGTGACTGTATACTACGCTTGCACAGCTTCCTAACAAAATCTGGCCCATAGCAGTGAATGGAGATAGTGCATCCTAAATGGGACTGAGTAATTTATTCTGTGAATCCTATTTAGCCATTGTATAGTAATAAGCATGCAAGTGATTGAGTCCATGTGCATGCCATTAAAGGGCTTATTAGTATACCACCAAATGTCATTGTGTATGACTGTTTGTAGATCCATGTCATGTCCTCCCACCCTTGATTACCATACTGATCACCACACTACATGTGTTAAGTGTATTCCAAGTGTCCACTGGTTCCCCAACCCCAATTGCCATACTTATGTCCCTAGTACATGAGTTAAGTATATCCCTAGTGTCCTGTGGTTTCCCAACACCTTATCACCTAATATATGCACAAACTTGTGAAATAAGTGTGTCCTTAGCATCCAGTAGTTCTCCCCCACCCTGAATCATCCTTCCATATAGAGAGATTAAAACTCCTGTTGTCTACTGACTCCCCCAACCCCGATCACCCTTGTGGAATAGAGTGATTAATTTCCTGGCAACTAGTATCCTCTCCATCTCCTAATCATCTTCCAGGTATACAGTGAATAATGTCACTGGCATCTAGTGACCACCCCAACCCCAATTGTACTGAACAACTTCCACATTCTGCTTACTCAGGTCCTTCCACCACCTCCCCTCTTTGGCCCCCACTTACCCAACCACACAGTGTCCCTCTCCCATAGACAGTGACCAGCACAGACCCTCCTCTCTTCTCTGTGCATGGCCCCAGCACCTCTGCAAACCTCTATTTTTGGCTGCCATCTGATTGACAGGGAGCAACCATTGACAACCAGCATGGATTGACAGCTCCTGTTGTCAATCTGCTACTCAAAACATAGCATGGGTGTAGGTGTTTGCGTACCACTGTGCATTGTGATAAAAGTACGGTTTTCAGTGAAAAGAGTTCTGGCTCAGTTCACCTCGGTATAAATAAAAATATCATATAATGGAGAAGCTAGATCCAATCATTCTATCAATTAACCCAAAACTTGATTGGATCAGAAAAGCCCACTCACCAAAGTAAACAATAACATTTCCAAAACATTGTTTATTCATTTTAAATGTTTAATCCAGACAGAAAGACAGAAAACTATCCAGCATTTCAGGGATAACCCAATCTTCAGGGAAAACTTGCTAATATCACAAATCTATAACAGAAAAATATATGTACTTTCAATTTAAAATATAACAATATTCAATCCATTTAATAAATAAAGTCCTACACCCTTCCAAAGGTAAAAGCCCAGATGACCTTGATGCCAAGCTCTGCTACCTCTCTGTCCCTGCCATTACATACCCCATAGCAGCCCTCCTAAACCTTTCATTCACACTAGCTTCCATCCTGACTGCTTGGAAGCATGCCACCATTATTCCACTCCCTAAGGGTGGGGTTCCCTCTGTGACTGGCAATTATCACCCCATCTCCCTCCTTCCCATCCTTGCCAAGTTACAGGAACATATAGTAGTCTCCCAGCTCTCTCTCACCTAGACTCAACCTCTTTCTTCACCCTTTTCCAATCTGGCTTCCAAAATAACCACTTCACTGTCACCTCCCTACTGAGGCTGGTGACCCGTGATTTGGGCAAACACTTAACAGTGAGCTCAAATCACAGAGAATACATAATGGTGAGTACCATGATGGCAAAACCGGTATTCCTTTTCCATGAGGTGCTACAACACTGGAGTTAGATAATAAATAAAGGGGGTGCAGGGGGCAAAGCCCCCCACAGAAGAAGCATGGTCACCATTCCAATCCTCACCATTTTACCTTTGCTGAAATGGGCTCGCTCTTTTGCATTCACCCATATCACTTGGCTCCCTGAGGCTCATTGAGTCCATCTACTCAGGTATGGACCAGGGCTTCAGCACTTCTGCTATCTTTGTCGACTTAGCCAAGGCCTTCAACACTGTCTCACATTTCCTCCTCCTGGATAAACTCACAGCAGCAGGTCTGTCATCTTCTGCCACCAGCTGGTTCAGATCCTATCTATCTGGTAGGTCGCAATCAGTTAGAATCGGTGTCTTCCTATTTCTGTCCCTTCCCACCCACACTGGGGCACCACAAGGCTCTGTCCTTGGTCCAGTTCTTTTTCACCATTTTCCTTAATGATCTCCCTTTGGTCTGCTCATCAGCATCCATCTACATGAATGCAGAAGACACCATCCTCTATGCATCTGCTCCATCCTCTCCTGTGGTAGCGTGCACTTTACAGCAGGAGTTTGACAATGTCCAATGCTGGCTACACTCAAACCAACTATTTCTAAATGCCAATAAGACAGTATATATGACCTTTGGTACAAGGCAGAGACCCTCCAAGCTCTCCTTCCTCCCCACCTTCCTCACCTTCCTCACTCTTGATGGGTCCAAGTTGGAAGATGTAACCTCATTCAGGTACCTTGGAGTCTGGCTTGACAAGCACCTTGATTTCGCTGGTCACATGGATGCCATTCATAAGAAGCTACTCCCAAAACAGGGATCCTCCTACTGGAACCATGAATGCATTCCCTTGCTGACCCACAAAGAAATTCTACAGAGAATGATCCTCCCAACTTTTGACTATGGTGATATAGTCTATAGTGCTGACCTCAAATCTTCCCTAGCCAGACTGGACACCCCCTACCACTCCTTCTGCTGCTTTGCTCTCAACTGTACCCCTCACACTCACGATTGCTCCTTATATCAACCCTGGATCTCCCTTCCCACCATGATTGGTGGCTGGCTCATTATGTCACCCTCCTGGGCAAGTTATGGTTCAGCACACTCCCCTACTACTTGTCATCCTCCCTCTCAAGCCCCACTGCATCATCTCACTCCATCAGGAACACGGATACTTGGTCACTTGCCATGCCCTTCAGGTCTTCCTCTGGTGGCCAGGCTGCCTTCTCCTACCACTTTCCCAAGCTCTGGAACTCACTGCCTGCCACCATCCATAATGACCCCTCACCTTCCACCCTCTCCTCTCACCTGCACTCCTTTGCTTCCCCCACCTGCAATTGCCCATAACCCACCTCTTCACCCGCACTACAGTCACCATGCTAATTCTCCTTCACAATCCTTGCTCCCTTCTCTCTTTCACCCTGTGCTTCATTGCTTTTAAGAGAATTATCCTGTTCCTTATACTCAAGCACTTACCCTCAAATTTCACTTTAGCACCTGTTAGCTAAATGTATGAGCTGAAAACTCATTCTTTGCTCATGTTGTCGGCTGCACTGTTCACCCACTGTGCTCAGTGCTACCAATTGTACTGCTTGTCTTGACTGTATCATTATGGTAGCCCCTTTTATTGTATAGTTGTGCTATTGGTTTTCACTCATTTAGCATCAGATTTATTACTAGCTTACTATTGTTTTGTTTTCTGCTTATTGTTACCATATATATATACTCCCATTTCCTCTTTCCCCCAGGATGCATCTGGAAATGAACAATTTTGCTCAGTATATCTTCCTGGTGAAACTCTTAAATTAATAAATAAATACATAATAGCAACCTGTACTCACTTTTTAAGTAAGCTGTGGTGCACAGACACTGTAGAATATTTCTATTTTCTGTTCATTCTGAAAATTAATTGTAACATCTAATATATCCTTCTGCACTTGTAATAATACAAATCCCACACATTATATTCACATACTACAAAGACATATTTTTTAAACTTCAACTTGTGATAAAAAAACAGCTATTAGGTAGTTTAAATATCATGCATTTCTACTAACAAACTAAGTAAAAATCACCAAAGGAGTACCCAATATTTAAATCAGTCCTAAAACTGCTCCATTCAAGTTTTGGGATACTTGATGACATGACTGACTCTTGCTCCTCCATTATATGATATTTTTTATTTATATCAATGTGAGCTGAGCCAGAACTTTCTTCACTGAAGTTTAATAAGCAATAAGCCAGTACAGTTCCGATGGGCACCCACTGTTTCTGATCTGAGAAGAATGGAAGGGATTGGAATTTAGAAACAGTGGCATGATTTGAGACATGAAGTTCTCTGTGATCATTTGGAATGAACTGGAGCTAGTTTGCTGAGACTTGCCCTTAAGAAACTCCATTGTTTATTGTTAAAAAAAGGCTAAAATTGGACTGGAGTTACCTATTTTTTAATTTTCATCGGTACTTGTTTATTTCTCCAGGACTGTTTAACATTTAATTTTGCATAAAAATGAGCACTCTTGAAGAACTGGATAAACTCACTGACAATAGGTCCTCACCTGTCTACATCTCTGATATAGATGAATAGAAGATTTTCAAAAATTTTAAAGCTCTAAACTGTATGGCCCAGATATTCAAACTGCGACACAAAGTAGCGCAATGGCAGGAGCAGGCATAAGTTCAGTGCGCCTGTGCGAAACACATGTGATATTCAAACACTGCGCAGGCCAAGATGCGCTTGCGCCACACAATTGAATATCATGCCAGCTGTGCCATGGCGCAACCAGGGATGCGCAGTGGTGCAGGTCTGATGCACAATAGCACAACCAGGGATGCACAGTAGAGCAGGGTAGCAGTGCATTAGCACAACCAGGGATGTGCAGGGACAGGATGCAGGAGTCCACCACCAATGAAAGATATGGACAGAGGAGCATGCAGCAGAACAGACATCACCCTGAGATACTGACCATGCGTCGGCACACGAGGTACCCCACATGCAACAGGGCCTGCCCTAGACCCCACTCCAGTGGTACAGCACCCTGCACACCCTCCCAAGGACACACTCCGTCCCAGCACTGGCCACAACAGCCAGCACAGATGCTCACAGTAGTGCATGGAAGCATGCACCACACAGGATGCAACACAGTGCATGGACAAACACCCACCCATACCCAAGGGCACACCAACACAGGGACACAGTAGCGGGTCAACAAACCCACTGGCATGTTGCCACAGCAGCCGTGTACCCACGGCTAGCACCCCTCCATGGCACAGGTGTACCATCCACCCTGCATATGCACCATGAAGCTGTATGCCACCAGCATGTGGCCAGAGCACAAGTGACAGACAGTGGAGCACATCCCCTGCAACAGACACAAGCGACAGCATGGAGGGGGGACAACAACAGCGGAGACCACAGTGCCACCTGAGGCAGACGTGCACCATACCAGTGACAGGAGGCAACCTGGCATTGTGCCAGGTACAGTGGTTGTCCAACATGGAAAGCCACCACTGACATGCCAGCAGACCGTGCATAGCACAGACATGCAAGGGTGTCAGCTGCACAGGCCATGGACAGTCTGACAGGGGTGCCATGGACCCAGTGCATGCACCATGGACCACTGTACACAGGCATCCAGTGCACAGAGAACAACACACAAACCACAGACAGTGACTGATTCTCCCTCCCACACCCTAGGCAGTTCCCTGTCGGACACACACACACACACACACACACACACACACACACCCATGCCTGCACCACCTCTGACACCATGCACACCACTGCAGCTGAGCACCTGTAGCCCACTGCAAATCAGAGATCACCACAGTTGTCATGGCAAAATAAATGTATTCAAAAAAGGTTACAAACAACTATGTACAAATATTTACAATGGGGGGAAAGGGCCACATACCAGGTGGGGGCGGGTATGGGGCAGGGGTGAACAAATGGGAGAGGGAAGAATGGGTGTGAGGGTGGGTCCAGGGGGGTAAGGGGGTCAGAGGGCATGGAGGGCCTATTGTCTGCCCTGGTCTCCACTCCTGTGGTGCCTGTGTGTCCTCTTCCACCTGACCCTGTGCCGCTCCAGTCACTGAAGGATCTCTAGGGATGCCCTTGCCAGCTGCAGCAGCTCCTGCATGCCTCTCTCTATGGCCATCAATCACTGTCCACCTAGGACAAGGGAGCAGAGTCAATATGTGTGACTGTCCATCCCCCTGCAGCTCACCCATTGTGCATGGCATGCAGCCATTGGCCTCGCCCTTGTG
This sequence comes from Neoceratodus forsteri, assembly GCA_016271365.2. Lineage (NCBI taxonomy): Eukaryota > Metazoa > Chordata > Ceratodontiformes > Ceratodontidae > Neoceratodus > Neoceratodus forsteri. Next base: position 1,163,884,995 of record CM028131.1, read on the forward strand.
ATGGTGTGCGACCATCCAGTGATCATGTCCACAAGACCTGCCTACCCAGGTACACACAGCCATGTGGACCACTGCACACACCCACCACCCAAGTCCTGCACAGCACCACCGTGGCCGTACAGTGACATGGCTATGTGGTGCAAAGGCAGTGGCACAGCCATGTACCCGGTGCATGAATAGACCACCAGCAATGCACACCCACGCATGCAGCACCACAGAACAGTGCTGAGTGTACCATGTGGTGTGCACGTCAGTGGTGTCAAGGGTTGGTGATCAAGTCCTGCTGCCTACCCCTCAACACAGCATGCACAGAAGTTCCTGGAAGAAAGGCACTCACCTGCATCTGCAACAGCCAGGCACTGCTGCAGTTTGGGCCCTCCAGCTCATCCCTGTTGCCATGCAGCTTCATGCTCACGCTGTGCCCATGCCTCATTGGCATGGCGCCTCTCCTCAGCCTAGGGTGCAAACATGGAGAGGGGAACATCAGTGAAAACCAGTAGTAAAGCCCCCCCAGTGTGTGTGTGTGATCCTGCACAGCCCAGCCATGCATCAACCCCACCACCACCACCACCCACACTGGATGGGTCCCACCCCCCTGCATGGTGAACACATGCCCACCGCAATACCCAGATGGATGGACGCTACCAGTGTATGGATGGAGCACCTACCTGGACGTGGCACTGTGCCTTGCCTGGCACATGCCCATAGATGGGCAAGCCTGTCTGGATCCCTCTGCCCGAGGTCCTCATAGCAGTGGCGACACTGCTCTGCACTGCAGATGATCCCGGTGGCCTCCTTCAGTGCCTCTGCCACCTCCTCACACACAGCACTTCTGGCCCTTTCTAAGGCATCATCCCCAAACAGGGCCCCAGCATGGGGCTCAACAATGGCCACCAGATTGGCCAGTTCGAGTGGGCTCCACATTGCTGCTCTCCTCCGTGCCATCTCTCGTGCAGCCAGGATCACAAAATGGCACTCTGTAGTGCACGTCCCCCGCATGCAGATGCTGCGCGGTACAGTGCTGCTATTCCCCATTGTGCTGTCACTGAACAGCACGATAGGGGTGCACCCATGCAGACGCATGGTGCCTAGGGGTCAAAGGTCAACCACAGTGTCAAAGGGTCTGTCGCGCCCAGACCACCACAGCATGATTGGGACTCCCTGCATGTAGTATGGTAGGGTGCCTGTCTGTGATGCCCTGCCGTGGCCTACTATGCTGTGGCACCATGGCACCTACGGTGCTCCAGGCCACGAGTGCCACATGCATGAACAGTGCACTAGCACCACTGGCACAGTGGTGGCCATGACCTGCACTGCCTCCCGTGCTCAGCATGTCATCAGCATGGCAGGCGTCAGCATCAGATCCCCGGGCATGCACCATGTGGTGCCTACTGAGCACGTCACAGAGCTGTGCATTTGCCTGAGCATGCTGCTCACAACTGCGCAAGATGCAACAGTGCGATATTCAGCCAGCATATGCAACTCAGCTCATCAGCAATTCCATGGTGCAGCCACTGCATTAGCATCCACTTAAAGTTGCACCTCACCTCATTTGCATGCCTTGCACTATATAAATGCGACATGGGGCTGCAGAGGACATTGTTTGATACTGCAGTCTATTGTGGTGGATTGCATGCTGTTTGGAAGTGTGGACTATGGTGTGTGGGAGATGCATGGGACTGTACATTCAGAGGTAACACCTGTCATTCTGACAGGCTCTGTAATGACCAAACGTGAGGAGGAGGAGGGACAGAGACATGGGAGACGGAGGAGGCCCAACTTCACCCGGGCAGAATCAGATGCCCTACCTCTACAGGGAACCACTACTCAGCAGACAGCGGGGAACACCACAGGCCCGTGTTGTGGCATGGGATGAGGTAGCACGTGCCATCAACCAGCATGGCAGCCACCAGTGGTCTGTGCAGGAGTGAAAAAAGAAGGTTGGCACGGGCAAGAGGAGGACTAAAGATAAGGTGGTTGCCATCAGGGCAGCACGTGCTGTAACCAGTGGTGGACAGCCAGATATGCCACGCCTGACACCACAGGAGGAGCAGGTGGCTGGCAGCATGAGGTGTTGTGCTCTAGAGGGCATTCCAGGTGGTGGCTTCCAGATGTGTGGCAGCCCATCACTGCATGGTATGTCCTGTGCTGTCACTGTGTGGGGGGTTGGGGGAATGCCACAGGATAGGGCAGAGACATTAACGCTACTGTGTTCCCTTACAGCTCCGAGTGTCTACATGGGTCAGCGGTGGTGGGTATGTCCACTGAGGGTGATACCCTGGACACAGAGGAGCACCCATCCACCTGCACAGGTGTCCGAGGATCAGGACCACAACATACCCACCTGTCTGTCTGGAAGATGGTGGTGCTGGTGCAGAGGAGGCCCTGCCTGTGTCCTAGTGTGACAGTGGCCATGGATGCCAGTGTGCTGTGACACGGACTGGTGCCGGATCCAGCACCAATGATGATGGCTCTCACATCCTGGACAGTGATACGTGTGGGCCACAGGATGGTACCACAGCAGGTAACAGCATGGGTGTAGCCATGGGTGGTGCTGCCGTGGAAGCCTGTGTGACATCATAGTCCCTGTATGCACCAGTGGGGCAGCACTAGTGTGCGTCCAGGCTGGTGGGGGTGCTGCAGTTGCTGCGGCAGCACTGGTATGCCCTGGCAATCGGTGGCCAGAGGGGCAGTGTCAGCAGTCAGCCAATGGCGATGGGGAAGACAGTGTCGGGGGGCGGCATCAGTGCACCGCGTGTGGACGTGCCCCAGCATGGCTCTGGTGTGCAGCGTCCATCATCAAGGGGTGATGCCCAGCATGGCCAGGAACACCATGAGGGACAGCATGCCGATCCGGTGGATGACCTCTTTGATGAGCACAGCCTCCTACTCCAGGATTCTGTGGATCAGCAGTTGCAGCTTGTTAGGGTGGTGGATGCACTCAGTGCAGTTCTGTGTCAGTCAGAGGAGCAGTGCAGCAGAGACCATGGTCTGCTCCTGGCAGAGATGGCCCGGCAGCTGGAGGATGTGACCATTGACAGGCAGACACGTGTATTCACAGCTGTCATGGCCACATTGGGCACCTAGTTTGTTGCCCATGTGCCGCAGACACCGCGCAGTGTCACGTCCACCCCCCATTCCTGGCATCATGTGACACCTTTCATGTTGACACCGGGTTTGACTGTGGGCATACCGAGCATGTCTGGCATGGGAATGTTCGGTGAGCTGCAGACCCCTGCTCGAACACGGTCGCGTTCCAACAGCGTCACCCCTGGGGGACCGTCAGTGCCAACCTATGAGGCCAATGGTCAGCCTGGCACAGTTGTCAGGTCTTGGTGGGGCTGTCCATGCATCTGTGGTGGCCGTGGCACTGTGCCGCGTGACTGACCTGTCTCCCACCATGGCTACTGTCTGACACTGCCCTGTGTGCAGTGTGTTGTGCAACATGTGATGCATGGGTGGAGTACCCGGCCCCGCACACACACGGTCCATGTGCACACCCTTCCAGCTGCTGGCCACTGTGGCATGTGCATGATGCCTGTGTTGCGCTGTCCGCCAGTGTGCAATGGTGCCCAGCGTCTGAGACACGCACAGTGGCGGGCACTGGGTGTGGTCATGTGTGGACCTGTGTGTGGCTAGGGGTTGTAGTCGGGGTTGGCATGCCTTCTACCCTTTGTGTATGTCTTGTGGGGGGTGTGGATGTGCATGACCATGTGTCGTGTTAGGCCTTGCCCATCCCTGATGGCATGTGTGGTTCCACACTCAGCCCATTCCCTTGCCGCCATCCACCTCTGGGGTTCGTCCATGCCTATCTATGGGTTGTGCCCTTGCCATTGGTGGTTGCACATGGCCCCATGACCTATCTGTGTTGGCTGAAGTGCTCCTCTGTGATGGTGTCTCAGTGCAGCTGTGACATCCAGATCAGGCAGGGGTTCCTTCACCCAAGGGGTGGCTGCCCATCACCGTCTGGACCAGCGTCCTGATCATCCCCATCACTGTCCCCCTCTTCGACCTCTACGGCTATCGTACAGTCATTGGCAATGTTGTGCAGGATGCAACAGGCCAGGAATAGCTTGCAGGCCTTTGAGGGGCTGTACTGTAGGCACTGCCAGACATTTCCAGGCACTGGAAACGTGCCTTCAGCATCCCGAACACCCACTTGATGACATTACGTGTGGTGGCATGTGCCTCATTGTACTGTTGCTGTGATGGGATCAAGGGGCACCGGTATGGTGTGAGCAGCCAGGGACGGAGTGGGTAGCCACTGTCACCTGTGTGTAGATGGTGGACATTAGTATGGTGGTCTGCGTTGCACTGCCATGGGCCGTCAAGGCCGGTACCCATGGCACCTCTGACTATGCACCCCCCCACAGCTGCCCATGTCATCCTGCGTGATGTGCATACTCACCCATTAGGTGGCAAGTGGGGATGTCCCCACTCTCGAACCTGTGGCACAGTGCAGACTGGTGCCAGATGAAGGCATCATGTGCTCCCCCAGGGTGCGTGGCACAGGCATTGGTTATGCGCCCTCTGGCATCGCACACCACCTGGCAGTTGATGCTGACAAAACCCTTCCGGTTGATGTATGATACATCATCCAAGCCAGGTGGCATGCAGATGGCCACATGGGTGCAGTCAATGGTCCCAAGCACGCCAGGCATACGTGCTACCCTGTGGAACTCTTGTATGTGTGCTGTGTGCTCCACCTGTGTTTTGGGGGAATGGATGTACTCCGCAGCATGTGGTAGCAGTGTGCTGAGGAATTGTGTGAATAGGCGTGACGTGGCCGACTGGGTTATGCCTGTTGTGTCCCCTGTTGGCCTCTGGAAGGTGCCCATGGTGAGCAGGCACATGACAGCTGTCACCTTTGTCTCCACTGACAGAGCATGGCTCCGTCATGTGGGTGCCTGCATCTTATCACTGCACAGCTCACAGAGTCACCTCAGAATTGTCCAGTTCAGGCGGTACTGGCCCACAATCTCTGTGTCAGTGTAGTGCTCAAAGGTGGTGTGGGCTTGTTACTGCCTGTTGGGGGCATACCACCGACGAGCCCTTCCATGGCTGTGCCCCCCTGCTGCCTGTCTTCTCACACCCTTCATTACTGCCTCCATCAGGAAGGTGGCACTGGCCATGTCCCTGGCTGGTGTCCCCCCTCCGGCAGCTGTTATCCTGTTCCCCCCACTGTCCTTTGTGATGCTCTCCCTGCACTGGGTACACCTCCAGCCTTTGGCTGTCCTGCCTACTGCCACTGCCCTCAGTCCACTGTGGCACTTCCCTGTCTCTCCTGCACAGTAGCACAGGCTCCCCACTCCTGTCCTCTTCATGTTTGTTCCCAGGTGTGCCCTGTCCTATTCCTGCCCAGTCCCACTCACTACTACCCTCTTTCTAGTTGCTGTTACCTCGCTCCCACCTCTGGCTTCCCTGTAGTATTCTTGTGCCTCTCTCTTGTTCCTTTTTATTTTGGATCATTTCCGCTATCGCGCAACTTCCGCTTGCTCCCCTATTGCATATGGTGCATGCTGTTGAATATTGCACTGTGCCAGTTATTCAAGGTTCCTTCCCCTATGGTTTCGCATGCATTCATTACCATTGCGCTCCTGTGCATTGCAACTTGTGCAGCGCAGCTGTCTCCCGCTGAATATCACAGAATGGCACATTTTCATACTTGCGCCAGCGCATCCCTGTTGCACATGGTGCATCCCTTTTGAATATCTGTGCCTATATGTTTAAAAGGGATCTTAATGACTATTGAGACAACAAAGTTTATAGCTGGTTTAAGGATGAAACAAATCACAAAATACAGGCTTTGTTTATAATTTAGACTCAAAATCATACCTTCATACAACTGGCAGTGAGAGTAAGGCTCCTAAGACACAACAGCAGAATAAGGATCAACTTTTTTTAGGGTGAGGCAGTTTCATAGAGAGGAGACCTTTCTGCCAGAGATTCAGGAGGAGATATCAATACACCAAATAATCTCAACAAGAAGCAGTAGATCCAGGAAAGGATACACCAGGATGAGGAACAGGAGGAGATACAGACAATGTAGGAAGGAAAAAACATTTGAGGCAAAAGGAAGTCCTGGGGACCAGCGTGACAACACAGTCTCAGATTAAACAGACTTAATTTTTAATCTGTGTAGTAGACCTTTGAGTAAAGAGGAAGTAGGTTTACTGAGCAGATGAATTACATTCTGTCCTTATGATAGAATAAATGATATTGAACTGAAACTTGATTTAAATCGATTTTATAGGTAATTACTGTTATTTTATTTATAACCTCCCGGGCTCTAATTATACCGACCCAGTTCAGTTCAGTTCAATTCAGTTTATTAGATACAATCAGGTATAAAAAACATATTTCTTGCACACAATGGGCTGGATTTTCAAAGGGCCCTTAGATCCATGCAAGCTGTGTCAAGCAACCAGCTTGAGTCAGATCGAGGTGCGCCAAATACTGTGTGTGATATTTTACAAGAAAAGCATTCTCTGTGACAAAGTCCCCCCCCCCCCAAACTGATGCAAGAAGTCCACTGCATCAATAAAATAGCGTAAAGGATTAGAATGATGCAAGCTTCACTAAAATAAATGGTGCACATTGAGTCAAAACTGATTCATGTGGAGTAAAACAAATAATGCAAGGAATGAAAAATGATGCAAACTGAGTAAAAAACGGTACAAACTGAGTAAAAAATGGTGCAATCTGTGTCTCAAAATGGTGCAAGTTGAGAAAAAAAATGATGCAAAGGATGAGAATGACGCAAGCTAATTGAATAAAAATGGCAGATGAAATGTCCAAGACTAAGCCCCCAAAATGTTCTAAACTCAGCCTGCAGGAGAATACTGGCCCTTAATAGTAGCATAGTCAGGTCTGACCACCTGCTGTGGGTCTTTTTATATGCTCTAGTGTCCCTTAGACCAGCTCTGGCTAGTCTAACAGTGACATTTATCTGAGGCACAAGGACAGGACTTACATTCTTTGAAAATCCCAAATAAGGGGATGGTGCATCATTTTGGTGATGCAAGCATCCCTTCTGACATGGTCCAGACATTTTTTGGAGTAAGCATAGGGCAAGTCACTCTGGCGCATGTAGACCTGTTTTTGACAAAAGCACCATTTGAAAATCAGAATTGGTGTAAGGTTTGATGCATCCTGCTCCTTGCGTCAGTTGTTTTTGACACAAGCACCCAACATCATTCTCAGGTCTTTGAAAATCTGGCCCCTACATTTAAAAACATTATAACTTACATTTTCTCATCCTTCACACATTTTACATTTCACAATCTCTGAATACAGCCATTTTGTTTGACATCTCATAACCGCTCAATCATGCAACATATATTAATACTGATTTTGCCCTGTTTATATTCACAGAAACTCTATTTAAATCTCTAATCATAATTTCCAATTCAATTTTATAGCACCTCTATATACAAAATTTGCTACAGCAAATATACCCAGTGCAGCCTGTAATGAGATGCAAATGTGTGGACTTGGGCCATGATTGGGCAATGAGGCAATTTGCATAACCTGGCTGAATATTGTAGATTTGCATCTGGCCCATCTCAATGAGCAGAGCGCATCAATTTGAACCACGTATCTCCGCATGGCATATTTCCATACATGTGCAATAGGCCAGGCTGTCACTGCCATGCACGCTAGTGCATCTGTGAAATCATTGGCTATGCATTGCACATCTCCACACTGTGACTGTAATGCACCATTGACTTGAATCGTGCATTTCTGCAATTTTGCACCATGCAGTTGGCTGCAGGTGTGGCATTGGGCAACCTCAGCAAGATGGCCGCTCCATGTGGCTGTGGATGACCGTTGCTTGGGGCCATGACCCCATTCTCCCACCCAGCCTTGCACTATCACGCATGTGCAGTAATGCACTATTGTATGGCAATTGTGCATCCCTATGGTGCATGTGCAGGATGCGTGGGGCAATACATGTGGACCTATCATGCATCTAGTGTGGCCTGGCCACATGTCATCCAGTCCTCCTGCTGTAACACCAGCTCCTGAAACTCTCATCTGCCATGGCACATGCAAAGGCTACTGGGCCAAGGGCCCAGAACTGGATGGAGGTTGAACTAGCTAACCTAGTGGCACTGGTTGCTCCACTGAAAGTCAAGCTGTTTGAGGTAGAGGCCCGACAGGAGGCCAGATCACAAATATGGGCCATGTGGCTGAACGCATTGAGAGCAGGACAGGAATATCATGCACAGGGGAGCAGTTCAGGCACCAGTATTGTGACCTCTGCAAGAGGGACCCTGAAAGGCTGCATCACCTGCAGGACCAAGTGCACAGGGGAGCTGTGCTGCAAACTAAGTAGTGTCTGTGTGCATGCTTTCCTTGTCTGCATCAGGGGGTTTGTGGGTGTGGAGTGGGGGCATTTGCCAATGCACAGATGGTACCCATGGCCATGGTCACAGAGATGGGCTATTTGCACCATACGTGCCACCATTTTGCCATGGGTACAGTGTGGGCCAACAGTGCTGCTGCCATTTCTGTGTGAGGCCCCTTTGTGTGGTGCCTGTCTTCTGGGCACACATACTGCATCGTGCTGTGTTATGACACTCCTGTGCCACAGTGGGGGAGGGCTGGGTTTTGGGGGGGTTGGGGGTGATGTGCCTGCATGCTGCTCACAGTGCTTTTGCTTTGTGTCCCAATTGCAGGTGAGGAGGAGGAGCATCAACAGGTGCAGGAGCACACCGCCAGATGATGGGGTGATGAGGGTGCCAGAGTGGCTGCCAGAGGGATGCCACCACGTGTGTTCCACCATGCATTAGGTAAGTGTGCTGTTTTGCTGTATATGCATGTTCAGCGGTTTTTGGGGTGTTGTATTGCCTACTGCAGGCCATTGCCTGCATGCTATGCATGCCTAAGTTGTGCTGGCCACGCACACATGGGTTGTTGTCTTGGCACCTTGTGGTGGACCAGCTGCACACCTAGCCCCTGTGTGTTTGACCCATATAGTGTGTTCCATCAAGACCATGGGCAGCCATCGGTGCTCACACGGGATTGCCACTGGGCCTTCACACATGGTGCATGCAGCTATCAGGTTCACACAGTGTGGGGGGCAGGGCCAAATATCCCTCGACAACATCTACTGCATGCACATGCTGACAATGCCTAGTCTTGTGACCACATCCCATTCACTGTGTGGCTCTGTTACATGGCATGTTACCAGTCCATCATGTGCACGGTGTGTTGCCGGGCCTATGCAAGGACCTGGAAACATCAGGCATGTGCGTCCACTCCATCCAGGGGGTGGCATTGTGCCTGGGTGGGCTGAGTCCATATTCTCTGTTTACCCCACAGAGGTCCTCAGGATGCTGTTGCGGTCCACCAGAGGCCAAGGGGGTGGCTGTTTCTGCAAGGTCGATTGATGTCATCACAGGAGGTCCTTATCGCCATATTTCACCAGCAGTGGAACATGCTACGCAGGCAGGGGGCCATCATGTGAGCTGTCAGGGACATCCTGCAGCAGATGCACCATGCCAGGCAACCAAGAAGACATCGGGCACAGGAACAATAGGATCAGTAGGCTTTTGTGGCACTCTGTACATTTTGTAGTGTAGTTAGCCCCAATTCATACCACTCTAGGTCCTCTCATGCCACTGTACGTAGTTGCCCCCCTGCATTTCCTGTTCCCCACTCCACCCTGACCCATACCAGGTTTATAATGTTTTTGGTTGTTGCTTTGTTGTTTAGCATTTTCTGGTGTTTTTACTGTTTGGATCTGTTTGTTTTATTTGTTCTGCCTTTTGCTGTGGTTTTGATGTAAATATTGTTGATTTTGACATTTTCTGTGTCTGTGGTCCTTCCTTGGCTGTTGACATCACATGTTGTGTTGCATGATTGTCCCACTGCACCTTGATTATCACAGCTCACTTCTGTGTGTATGTGCCATTGTGTACCTGTACACCATGTCAACCTTGGTATTCCCCCACAGTGTTTCTCCTGGTGTCCCCTGGGCTGCCCCTCACTGATGCCCACGTTGTTACTTACAGTATGCCTCTGGTCCTGTGCATTCCTCCACTGTTGTCCTGGTCCCCATGCTACTGTGCAGCACTGTTTATAGGCCTGTATAACTCTGGGCATGTGCACTCATTGTGGCCTTCAGACACCAGTCTGTATGCCATTATGCCTGTGTCCCACTGTGTCTTTGGTTTGGCTACTACGTCTGCCCTGCTTATCTCCTCGGCACTGTTGTCACAGTGCCTGGCCAGGCACTGTTCTCCATTGGCACCTCCAGTGCTGTTGCACTTTGTCCACACCCTCTTGTGTGGCATGCCTACTGTGCCTGTTACACACCTTAGGCGGTGGTCTGTGAGTGGTGCTTTGTACTGTACCCATGGGGGGGCTGTGCTATGTCCATCTTGCCCTTTGCGGTACCACTCTCTTCCCCACTGCTTTGGGCTGCTGATTCTCCCTGTTTGTACTATTGCACAATGCTCATTTCACATGTTCAGTCCTGCCCTGTTACTCCACTGTCCCAGGTTGTGTTGCTCTATTTCCTATATTCAGTCCTGCCCTTATGTGCGGCACATGCGCAGTTGTGCTACAGAGCATTTCTGGTATATTCAGCCAGGAATGTGCTGGCACTTCTTATGGAGCATCCACTGAATACTGCAATTTTTGGGGAGGCACATTTCAGATGTGCCTTGTAGGCACTTGAGTGATTTTCAGGGGGACTTTTGAATATGGGGGCCTATGTTATTATCCTCCATCCAAAATAGTGTCTTGCTTAACAATAATCTTCAGGAAATTTTTGCATTAATATTTAATAATGTTATTGGTCGGTAATTTTCTGGCAATAATAAGGATCCTTTTTTCTACAAGGGAACAAATACCTCCAGTCTCCAGTGTTCCGGAATAGTTCTTGTTTTTATTATGTCTTCATATAATGGAATCAAAATTTCAGCCCATCATTCTGGGTCAGTTTGATACATATCAGCACTTGCACCATCAGTGCCTAGGGCGTTGTCTTTTTTGATTTTTAATCACTTGAACTCCTTCCTCTTTAGTAATTTGCAGCCAGTTATCATAACCTGATTGATCCATAATCATATTTTGATTTTCTATAGGGAAGGCTAAATCTGGCTCACCAAATATTTTTTCAAAGTATGCTTTTCAGACACTTAGGGGCAGCACAACTTCTAGGTTGTATCTGACCCATACTCTACCAGACTCCAGAAGGCTAAACTATCCTTATTTTCTATAGATGTTTGTAATCTATTCCATAAGTCTAGATTGAATGTTAATTTTTTTTACTTTTCAAAAGATCTCTATACTCTTTTTTCAAGTGTTTCATTGCAACCATATCTTCTACTTAATTATATTTTACTATTCTCTTTCATATTTGTTGTATTGTGTTCCTTTGTTCTATAGCATTCATTGCCAGACATATTGTTAATACTGCTTACAACAATAAGCAGTATTGACAATATGCCTAGGTAGCCTGTGATGTTGGTGCCTGAAGCAAGACGCCATCCGAAATCGCGTCACATTGTGGGCGAAAGCCCAAATGCATTGGGGAGGGTAGGGTGACCGGATGAGGTGGGGTGGGTAAATGCAGTGACAGGATGTCGCTATATGTACATGTGCGCAAGGGGGGAGCGAGCACGGCAAGCATGGGCTGGGAGGGGGTGGAGGGGATGTAGGGGGTGTGCTGTGGTCAGCTGCCGAGCTGCACCGTGGTGTCGGGGGTTGGCCTGTGGTTGTGAGTGGAGAAGGTACTAGGTCCAGGTCCGAGTGCTGGTGCAATTTTGTTGCACCTGGACAAACACTTTGCTTTGGCCCCGACATGCCATCCCCCTGGGGTTGAGAATCCTTTGGTAGGAGGCGTGCAGGGGCAAAGCCCCCATGGGGGTGGAGACAGCCCCCCCACAGAAAGCAAAAACGGTCCCGGCACTGTTCTTCCATCGCCGAGGATGTACGTAGCGAAGAAAATGCTACCGCCTGACGCCGCGAGCAACGTAGTTCTCCGCTTGGCATTCTCTGTTATCAGACAGAACCATATGCTTGTAAGAGACTTGTAGGTCCCCCCATGGCTAGCATGGAACTGCAATAGAAACTGGTTACACCAACTGTGGCACTGCAAGATCCTAGGTGTGGTTGCACCCCAGAACCGCCTGATTCATTGTCAAACCATAGTGCTTTGTACTGTTATTTTTTTTTTATTATCATTTTGTTCATTACTTAATGAGTTAATTATTTTTTGCTATAATTCTATGTATAATTTCTGTATATTACTTGATTTTCCCAGTTTTCTTTTATTGAAATCATATTCTGTAAAATAATTTTGTTTTAAGTCTTTTACTTCTTTTGTATTTAGAAATGTTATAAGTTTCTGGATATTCAAAGAGATCCATTTCATTCTTTTTGTATTATATATTACCATGTTATTGTTGGCTCCATCCCTATATTTTCAATTCCTTTTTCTCCTATTCCCTGTATTACGAGCTTTATAGGTCTATAATCGTTGTACCAAACTTCCAAAACTTTCAGACTAGCCACCTTCCTAAAAGAAAACACATCTGCCACCACATAGTCTAATACACTTCCACCTTTTTTGATAATTATGAGTCAGTTTTCTGCTTTTGTCACCTCTACACCTTCCATTAAGAATTTGCATATTCATTGTATTTAAATATTCCAAAAGTAGCTCACCCTGTTTAATTTTGGTATCCAATAAGTATCTAATAGGGATCTTCATAATAGCATGCAGATTTAAATTTACATTTTTTCTTCCAGAGCTACTCCAGTACATGCATTGTAAATGCTACCAATTAAAATCATTACTCCAAGATATTATACTTGTATTTTTAATACTACTTGCTTTAATGCTTCCAGAGGAGTTGCAATAGGGGTGTTGGAGGTGTAAGGAGGGAAACATACACTAATTAGCATACAAACAATCTTATTCTTCATTAAAACCAATAGGCCCAAGATACAGTTCTTTAGTATCCTTTATTATACATCTGCCACCTAATTCCTGTCCAACTCTTATGAATGAACATACTCCTCCTACTGTTCTTCCATATTTACTATTTTTTTCTTGCTGTTATGTTCCAGCACTGATCTCATTCCATTATAAAGTTATCCTGTGAACTAGCCCATGTCTCCTGTAACATTATTATTGGATTTCAGGTTAAAAAAATTTACACAACACACATCTCTATATTTACCAGCCACTCCTGCAATTTTCCAACTTAAAATTTCTATGTTACATTGACCTGAATCTAGAGTTTCTTTTTTCAGTCAACATGCTTCCACTGATTCTTCTAGTACATAGTAACGGTTACTTTCTTGAGCATACAAGCTATTCACTGTATTTAAAATGATGTCCTCAACATTTTCTATTATAACTGATTCTTCCTGACTCTCCAGAACTATACTTACATTTATTCTTTGGCCTTTTTGTAATCGCCTTCTTATTATTTTTCATTGTTCTGTTGTAATAAACCTTCTTCGGGCAGTAATACATGTTCTTGTTCATTTGGGACCATATAAATTGTAATTCTTTGTTGTACCTTTTGATTTATTTTATTATGTTTTCTTTTTGTCTCTTTTTGTCCTTTGGGATCCAAATCTTTCTCTATTTGTCCTGATTTTTCATACTGTACTACTTCTAGGGTAGTTATTTCTGTTTTTATTCCCAACTCTCTATAATGATTTTTTTTTCTGCTAATACTTTACATCTTGTATTGATAGACTTTGTAACCAGACAAACCCACCCCTTTTCCTTTCCTGTCTAATATCTATAAACTGAGCTGATGTTTGTCCAGGTGAAAATCTTTCCCAAAATTCCATTACATGTATTATAGGTAGCTATGTATGTTTGTCATAGCATTTTCAGTCTTTGCTTTTGGGATTCTCTTTATGTGAACTCTTGGGAGTAACATACCTTTCTCTATCATCCATTCCTTATTTTTTACTTTCCAGCTGCTTTCCCTTGTCCATTCTTTCCTCTTCTCCTGTATGTTGAAATGTGAATGGGGAGTCTGGCTCAATTTCTATCATTTGGAATCTTTCAACTTTTCCATATTCTTCCATAGTAATAATCTTCCTGATGTTCTCATGTTCCCCCTTCTGCCTTTGCTGCATTATGTCTACATGATGTTGAGTTTTATGACTTACCCTTTTTTTTGTTTTTTACTTTTCTAACTTTCTGATTTTTTATTAAATTCTTAAACCAATGTTGCTATTTCCTTCTCCTCCCTATTCCCTATATTTTCTGTTATAGTTCTTACTGATTTTTCTATTACATCATCAACTCTAAAACCCTTGTTTTGTTCTGCTGTATCTCTTTTTGTTTCCCTTGTTCACTCTCTTTTGCTATATTCCCATTTTTATTCTGTGAGTAGTCTCCTTTAAGGAATTCTTTACTCAGTAAAGATGTAAGGTTAAGTAATATAATTCATTATTCAATGTAATTCCATCTCCAGTTTCCTTCAGTAGTCCCACAGTACAACCATTGTTCCAGTTTAGTGTATTATCTGAGTTTTTATTATTTTTTGAGCTCCCTGACCACTTCTTTGCATTTGTTTCCCATTTACCCATACTGGGGTCCATATATGTGAGATGGCTGGAGGTTGTACAGTCGGAGGATCCAAAGTAACATTTTGGGATATGGGGTTAAAAAGGCATCAAAGTCATTCAAAAATGATCTGCTAGGAAACTGGTGTGATTTAACCATGCAAAATTTATCATTTACTTCATTTTGTGTATTAGATGTTTTTCCCCCCTCCCTTTTGTTCCTCAGTTATATGATTTACAACTGGTTCCTCCCCTTTTCCACCAGCAATCTTTTTTTAATCTTGTTCCTTATCAAAACCCCAGGTGCAGCACCCTTGACCTGGATGCTTCCAACCCCACAGACCTCTACCCCACCTGGTGGCACCTTTGCTAGCTACTGCCCAGCTTTCACAGCCTGCTAATAATTTCAGGTACAGCACTCTTGGCCTGGGTGCTCCCAGCCCCAAGGACCTCTACCCCACCTGGTGGCACCTTCACTAGTCATCGCCCAGCTCTAACCACCCACTAAAGATTTCAGGTGCAGCACCCTCAGCCCGGGTGCTCTCAGCCCCATGGACTTCAACCCACCTGGTGGCACCTTGACTAGCTGCCACCCAGATCTCGCTGCCCCCTAAAGATTTCAGGTGCAGTGCCCTTGGCCCATGTGTTCCCAGCCCCATGGACCTCTACCTCACCTGGCAGCACCTTTGCTAGCCAACTTCCAGCTCTCATCACCTGCTAAAGATTTCAGGTGCAGTGCCCTTGGCACAGGTGCTCCCAGCTCCAAGGTCCTCTACCAGGCCTGGCGGCACCATTGCTAGCCACCACCCAGCTCTCATTGCCTGCTAAACATTTTCAGGTACAGACTGCTATGCTCCACAGCCACCAGCTCGCCTCTCATTGGCTGCTGACCTACTCTCCTGGCTCTCATTTGGCTGTTTCCCTTGGCTCCTGTACTGATTGCTTTCTCTGGCATAAGTGCTGGTGGACAATGGGTTTGGGTTTTAGGATTTTAGCAAAGAGGAGATTTTTCAGACCTGGAAAATTGCACTCCTGGCCTATGTTTATGCTCTGGGGTATTTAACGTTATGCATTCTGGTTTGAGGGAGATGTGCTTTAAAGTCTGTTTTAAAGTCTGTCTTTGGGAAAATTTATTGAACTATTTGGAATATTCATCTTGCTGTCTGTTACACTCTACTTGGGGAAGTTCACTAATTTAGGGAATTTGTGTGTTTAGTGTACAGTAATGAATGTGTTCCAAATTGACTGAAGCTAATTCAGTTGTTAAATCTGCTGTTTGCTAATGCTGCTTTGTTAATTTTCTCCCTGCCTGTCTCTCCACTCAGCTGCTATTTATTTCCTGCTTGTCCCTCCACCCTAGCTGTGCCTCAGACTTGTCAGCTGCCATCTCTCATTATTTTCTTTCCTCCTTTCCCTTGCTCCCTCAGCATCCCTGACTTTCCCACTGCTCGCTCCTCACTCCCATCCCCCTACAATTATTTCCCCTACCTTCTCACCTCCCTCTCGGAAGCTGTGCATTCACATCATCCCAATCAACACCTTTTCAATTTCTTTGTTTTCACCTGTCTGTCTCGCTGTCTGCCCCCTCCATGACCTACTTCACCAGCTTGTAATACCTCTCTCTTTTTACTTCTCCCCAGGTGTAGCATCCCTGGCCCAGGTGCCTCCAGCCCCATGAACCTCTACTTCGCCTGGTGGCACCTTTGCTAACCACCACCCAGCTGTTGCTGCCTGCTAATGTTTTCAGGTACAGACTGCTGAGCTCCTTGGCCACCATCTTGCCTTTCATTGGCTGCTGACTTGCTCTCCTGGCTTCCAGTTGGCTGTTTCTCTTTGCTCCTGTGCTGTGATTGGTGGATCTTGAATCCGGCCACAGCCTTGATGCCAGGGCTACAACCGCTTTCTCCGGTGTAAGTGCTGGTGGACTTTGGGTCTGAGCTTTAGGATTTTAGTGAAGGGAAACTGTTTCAGCCCACCCAACCTCCCCTGCCCCCACCACTGCTACTCTTTAAATACACTTATGATCCGCCTACTAAACCCTGTCCTCTCCTGATTGGCCACTCCTCTCTTTTCCCATCCCTCCTTTCTTTCTAGTTTTCCTGTCCCTTAAAGTGTCCTCTATTACCCTGCTATCTGTTACCTCTTCTCTCTAAGGACTTCCAGCTGCAACATCTCCTACTGCACCCATATTTTTCCCCTGTTTCATATTGTCCACATTGAAACCTCTATTCCTCCCCCTGTTTGAGGCCTCTCTGATGGGTATGCTGCTTCTAACTGACCTTACTGCCACAATATTAGCCTTTTACCAAGTAAACCTATCACATGTCACTGAGGACTGTCTCTCCCAACCCCCACCTGCTCCAGCTAGATGGGAGTCCACTCCCATTGGTGCCCCTCACTCATGCCATGCTCTCTAACCTCCAATGTCACCAACTAGCATCCTTGCTCCTAGCTCTCCCATCTTCTCTCCCCTGCCCTCGTCTTCTGTGCACCTACCTACTCCGACTCCCCTTGCTCCTGCTTGCAGGAGACAATGAGACTAAACCTGGCCCCATGCAAGCTGCCATTGCATCGATCAACCCCATTTGGGCTAGCCCACCTGGATTAAAACTCACCCACATTAATGTTTGCAGTCTCCCAGCCAAATTTCCCAAAGTCAAAGCCTGGGTCTCCCTTTACAGTCCCTAAGTACTATCCCTCACAGAGACCTGGTTGAAGCTACAACTCCCTGACACCATGGTTCAGCTAGCTGGCTACTTCCTTCTCCGCAAGGACCATCCCGGCAAAAGAATGGATGGTGGCACAGCAATTTTCATACATGAATCAATCACCACCACACACATCCTGAACTTTGACAACAACTCCCCTAGAGACTGACTTATTACCGAAGATACTCTTGGGTCAACAAAAAAAATATTTTTGGGGTGCTGCTATAACCCCCCTGATGGTGGGGTAGAAGGCCTTCAGAACTTCCTCACTGGCTATGAATCACTCTCTCCTTCCAGGGATTCCCTTCTTTTTGGTGACTACAACCTTAACTGGCTCAGCTCACATGAATCTGACTACTAAAACAACAAAACCTGGTGCAAATCGTCAATCTCCTCACACGTGTCAACCATCTTACTTCCAACCACTCCCTCCTGGACTGGGTGATTACTAATAGCGATGATGAGATCACCCATGCTGGTACACTGTCTGACTCCTTGAGTGACCACTCCCCTATATTCATCATATGGTCCTCAAAGGACCCCTACCCTCCCCCAAAGTATATATCCGTCTGTAATTTTAATCACCTCAATTTGCCCCACCTCACTGATGACTTTGGTGCCATAAACTGGCAGGACGTCTGTACTATCTCTGATGTATCACAAGTCACCACCCACTTCACCAGTGCTCTATTGGCCATCCAAAACTGCCACTTTCTCATCATCACTTGGTGCGTCAAAGGTGGATGCAAACGCTGTATAACCAAAGAGCTGTTGACCCTCATGAAGGCACAAAATAGCAAGTGGGCTGCTTACAAACTGGCCCCCTCATCTGCCCTTTTGAATGAGTCCTGCCACCTGCAAAATAAAAGTAAACACACCACCAGGTCTTTAAAGCGTGACCGCTATATAAGGCTATAGAGAGAAAGTCTGGGTAATTTTTGAATACCATAGGCTCCCTCCTGAATCCCCCACCCATAGTTCCAATGTACAATTGCACTCCCCTTCTGGCCTGCTGCCTGACCCCTCTGAAGTTGAGGAAGTGCTAAACACCAAATTTTCTGACCTGTTAGCCCTACTCAGCAAGCTACCCCCTAGACTTCCTAACCCTCAGGCTACCCCCACACACCCACTTTCCTGCCCTGCTTCTACCATCTCATCTACCCAGAAAGGAATACAGTCTACCCCCTCCTCCACCCCATCCCCTAGTACCCTCTCAAATGCTTCCCCCCACCCCCCTTTTTACTTCATGTCTATAGCCGCTAAAGAGACCTACAAATGCTAAAGAGAATACCAAATCAGGGTAGCCCTGGCTCAGATGGCCTCTCCCCGGTCTTCTTAAAGCTTGTTGCACCACTGATCTCCAAACCACTCACTTTTGTCTTCAGTCTTGCCCTAACTACCTCCACTATGCTTGCCTCCTGGAAATCTGCTGGAATAGTCCCCATCTTTAAATATGGGGACCCCCACTCTCCTGACAATTACCAGCCCATATCTATTCTTCCTCACCTGAACAAACTCCTTGAAAGGGTCATACATAGCCAATTAATTGACTACCTCTCCAAACACAATCTCTTATGCAGCCAACAACATGATTTCCACAAGCATCACAGCACTGCAACTGCCCTTGCCCTCCTCACAGACCACATCCTCACTAATATGGACTGAGGCCATGCCACTGGTACCGTCTTTGTAGATTTACATGGTCAATCACTCCCTCCTCTTCTCTAAACTATCAGCCCTTGGCTGCTCTGCTAACACCACAGACTGGATTTGAAGCTACTTCACTGGGCGCTTCCAATCTGTGTGTATTGGTACCACCACTTCCTCTCCTCTATCTGTCTCCACAGGTGTTCCACAGAGCTCCATCCTGGGCTCCTTACTCATCTTTATATTTGTTAACTCCCTTTCCCACCGACAGCCTCACCTGTAGCTCTCTGCTGTCTTGTCATCTTCCACATTGACCAATCTATCTCCCACATAACCTCCGTCTTGTCCAAAAATTACTGTGCAACCTCACGCTGGTTCTCATCAAACCTCCTGCTAGCCAATGCAAAAAAGACAAAGACCATGTTGTTTAGCTCAAAACCTTATCTAGCCAAAACTCTACATGCCAACACCGATGTTCTCATTTACACCCCCCCGATGGCCCTGCCTTTCAGAATGTCTCTACTTTCATGTACCTAGGTGTATTGCTTGACCTTTTGCTCACATACAGTGACCACATAAACAGCATAGTCAGGAGGGTAAACCCAAAACTGGGTGCCACCTACCACCTAAAGCCTTACTTGACAATGAGGCTCGCCTTGCCATAGTCACTGTAAACCTACTCCCTATCTTTGACTATTGCTCTCCCATATACTCTAGAACCTTGACCACCCTTCAGGCTAGGCTCACAGTAGCCTACAACAATGCTTACCGATTTGTCTTGTCCGCTTCTTACATTGCTCACCACTGTGACCTTTACTGCTCCCTAGGATGGCTCCACTTACAGGGGAGATTTGACTATACCCTTGATTGCCTAGTGGATATCACCACCAGAAATGGCAATGTCTTTCCCCTCACCACCCTCTTCATTTTTAGAACATCCACCAGGAACCTACACTCCTGTATGGTGCCACCTTTCAGGTACCCAAAACCCTCACCAGTATGAGCAGGACAGCTCTATCTAGTGTGGCCCCCTCCCTGTGGAATGGACTGCCCACCCCTCTTAGAGTATCAGATTCTCACCAATGTTTCAAACACAACCTCAAATCCTGGCTCCTGGACAAATACAACTGTCACTGTCCTTCTCACTGGCACATACCCTGCCTGCAATGCACCTCTGGCATCTCTCACTCTTCCTACCTCCCCTTGTTCCTCCTTACAATGGAGCCATCTTTTTTTAATCTTTTTTTATTGGTTCTTATTTTAGCTTATATTTCCTTTGCAACCTTTACCCAAGTATGCACTGCTTGTCGATACACAAATTAAATTGGCTTGTATACTTTAATGCACTTTGCAATTTGTTACCTTTCTGTTACATTATAGTGACCTGTAGTTACTTTTACATGCACTGTACTGTATTGCTGTGACTGCTACCTGTGAACACTACTGTATGTACTTATTTCCTGTACTTAACTTGTGTTTATTACTGTAATGCCTATGTATTTTTAACTGCCACTATCTGGCCTGAAAATGGCCCCCAGGATCATTGCACTTATCTGATAACCAAAGAATAAATGAATAAATAAATAAATATGTAAATAAATACAATCTTCCTTTCCTTCATTCTGAACCACAGCATTGACATGTGTTCCCACAGCATTAAGTTGTGTTTCCCCTTTCTCAGTTTCCCTTATTGTTTTCATTAGGGGATGTTATGAGCTGTTACCATCTGAGTTAATTATAATTGAGTCTGATCTAATAGGGAATGAGCTTAATGGTGGTAAAGTAGAGCTCTGAATCCTCAAAACCTCTTTCTTTCCAATCTAATGTATCTGGCTTCCTGGATCCAGAATATAACTTATTATTTTCCTTTCTCCCAAATCTGTTTTGTTACATTTTTGTCCTCCTATACCATTTTTTATCTCTTTCGCTTTTTTATTTTTATATGTCTTAATATTAATATTAGATGCTTATCTTTTTTTTTGTGAGTCTGGTTTCCATAATATATACCCTGGAAGATTATACAAATACACAAGTATGCAGTAAGTAGACATTATCTATAGATCAAAAGAAAGAGCTTTAGGAAAAGCACTGAACAATTCAGAGACTCTAAGGGGCTACACTCAGAACATCCATTTAAAGCTATTTAAATGTTCTACAGTTAATAAAATAGTAGTTCAAAAAGTCTCTTTAGCATTAATAAGTGTAAAGTGCAATATCAAAAGTCCTTTGTTTAGTCATTGGTTTTTGTTTTCTTTAATATTGGAATCTGTGTAAATTTATGCAGGTTTATACAAAAGAGTCTCACCCACTGTAGCCTTCCAGCTTTACCTTTATACAAGCCAGGGCATTGTACTCGGGCTGGAGCAAAAGAAAAACACTATACAGGAACTCTCCACAGTTACAAGCTACCAGTCCTCTCCAGAGATTCTTAATAAATTAGTAGAACTTAATATTTCCTGTAATAGTGATTCTTCATAACATGCACTACTAAAGGATCGGTAGACAATAGTTCCCACAAGTTTCCACATTTTGTAGTTGTTAAACGCACTGGAAGTCAAAAATAAATTATTAGTGATTGTTGTAAACCCACACCAGACCTGATTTTGCCTACCCAGACAATTATATTCTTATTCACGCTCTTCTAATAACCAATAAAATCCCCTTTTATAATAGAATACTATTCTGCTGTATGCTATTGTATACTGAACTAGGCCGAGCTATTTTTTTTTTGTACTTTGTATTTATTATATTTTCATTCGCAAAACCATAGGACAGTTTTTACAGTATATAAGTTAAGACAGCACATAATTACATCAGTCAGGTATGTAGCAATACATTATTCAAAGGTCTCAGGATGACTTACAGAATTTATAAAGCAGTTCATATAATAAGTGCTAAGACATTTACAGAAACCATCATCAGGGTCAATATATTTCTAAGGTACAAAAGTAGGATCTAAGGATGAAATATATTTATAATCCATTTCCTCCATTTAAGCTCAAAGGCAGACCATTTATCTGTGCTTTTGGCTATTAATCTCTCTAATACATAAATTTCTTCCATTATTCCTCTCCAGCTCTGAATGTTTGGGGGCATCTTCTTTCCCCAGTTTCTAGTAATTGCTTTTTTAGCTGCCAGTATATAAGTGATTAATAATGATCCTCTGGGTATTGGGAGATCCTCTGGCGGAACTGAGACTAATACTAGCTCAGGGGTCAATACAGCTTCCACATCTACCAGTTCTTTTAATGCCTCTAAAATATCTCTCCAGAAACCTGCTAACACGGGGCAGGCCAAAACAACATGGAACTGATCCTCAGATATTTCTCCACAATCTCTCCAGCAATAGCTTGGTGTCCCAGATGAGAACCTGGCCAGCCTTGTCGGTGTATAGAAAAATCTATTTCTAGCTTTCCAGGCAAATTCTCACCAATATGGGGCTCCCAAAAGTCCCATTGAGAATTTAGTATACTTTTCCCAATCCTCCTTTGATACCTGGAGTGGAAGCTCTTCATTCCAGGCATTCAGAATTCCCTGAGTAGAATTTTTTGATAATTCCCTCAATCCCTTATATATTAATCCCACAAAGTGGGGCCACAGATGCCATCTCCCTGCAGTCATAGCTAAGGTAAGCAATGAAGTGGGGATCCGGGAACCTACTATAGGCTAGTCCTCTCCATTCGACACCCTGTCTTAAATTTGTATATATTGGAAAGTCTTGTTGTGAAAGATTGTAAGTTTCTTGAAGTTTGGTAAATGAGAGGACCCATCTGGCTTCCACCAAGTGGAATATAGATTTAAAACCCTTTTATCTCCATTGAGCCAAAGTACCCTCCTGTTCCAGAGTAAGAGATTGGATTCCAAAATTTACTAGATTAAGATAGGCACCTACTGGTTCTAGCTCTTTTAAATGGATGAGTTTCCTCCAAATCTCTATAGTAGAATTTGTACTATAAATTAGTCTAGGTCTTTTATTTACTGGGGTATACATCAATTGCAGAAGGTCGCCCTCTTCCTCACCCCATTAAGGGTAAATTCCAGGTTCTTCCAGGGAATGTCATGCATTGGGTTGTTCCAATTAAAAACTCTAGCTATTACAGTGGCATAAGCATACATCTGAAGATCAGGCAAATTTAAACCTCCCTTATTTTTTTGTAACATTAATGTGGACCACTTGATACGAGTTTTTTTCCCAGCCCAGACAAATCTCGCCAGAGAATTAATCCAGGAGGGAAGTACATTACATCTGACATCACCGGTATGGTCTGAAAAAGATATAGCAACTGTGGGAGGATATTCATCCTAATAAAATCCACCCTAGAATATAATTATAAATGAAGTTGGGACCACTGATGTAGATCGGACTCTATTTTTTGTGTTAGGGGTTCATAGTTCACCATAGTGAGGTGCATTAACTTGTTCGGTAACTGTATACCTAAATATTTTATCTTGATGCTGTTCCAGTGTAGAGGTAGACTGCTTTTCAGTGTTCATGAGGGGGAGAAATGGGAGGGAAGAACCTCTGTTTTAGAAGAATTTATTTTGTATCCAGAGAACTGAGCAAATTGCTGGGATAGATGACTCTGGATCCGATACTGACAATAAAATGTCATCTGCATATAAAGCCAACTTCCAAGATTGATTGCCCACCTGAATGCCCTTGATATTTTCTGAATTTCTAAGCATCATAGCCAAAAGCTCAATATAGATGGTGACTAGCAAAGGGGACAAGGGACATCCCTGTCTAGTACCTCGCTGTAACATGATATGAGGTGTGATACCACCATTAAGTTTTAAATAAACCCTTGGTTCTGAATATATTTGCTCCAGCCAATTCACAGATTCCCTCGGAAATCCAAATGACATTAGTGTTCCCCATAAAAATCTCCAGGACACCCTGTCGAAAGCCTTACTGGTATCTAAACTGACTAAAGCCAAGGGAGTGGCTGAATTGGCCATATGATCCATCAAATGGATTGTTCTTTGTACATTATCTGCAGTCTGATGCATGTGCAGAAATCCTGCCTGATCAGAATGTGTCAGGGTAGGTAATATAGTCTCCAACCTGTGTGCCCATATTGCCATATACTGTATATTTTATAATCATTATTTAAAACCGAGATGGGTCTGTATGACTCTAAATTTAATGGATCCTTACCTGGTTTCAGGATAGCTGAAATGGCCACATATGACCATGAGGGTGTGGGGGGGGGCACCTCCATCCTGCACCTCCAAAAAAGTCTTTCGTATCAGCTAGATCAATTTTGAAAGAAATGTCTTATACCATTCGACTCCGAAGCTGTCTGGGCCAGGGCTTTTAATGTTTTAGAATTTTTAGCTGCTCTCTGGATCTCTATAGTGGAGATAGGGTATAAAAGTGAAGCCTGCTGGGACTCAGACAAGTGTGGAAAGTTAAGGGGGGGGAACAAACATCTTTTTATATCCTCCGGGGAAGGAGGTGTTGGATCAGAGTACAAATTTGCGTAATATTGCTGGAATGCTTTCAGAACTGCAGGAGTTTTGTTAAGAATATCTCCTGTTAAGGGGTCTCTAATCTTTGTGATAGTGGCAGTCTGCTTAAATCCTCTAGTATGGCTAGCTAAATTTCTGGCACCTTTAGGGCCTCCCTCATAATAGAATATTTTAAGATATAGTAAAGACATTTGCATCTTATAATCTAAAATGGATTTTAATTCTGATTGGATTTGTCTGAGCTCAATTTGTGTAACTTGTTCCCCTCTGTCTCTCATCTGCTGTAATTCTTGCAACTTAACTTGTAATAGTTTATATCTGGATTCTCTCTGTTTATTTAGTCTGGAGGAATAAGAGATGATCTCTCCTCTAATCACAACCTTCAAAGTGTCCCAGAGTACAGTAGCTGAAATAGAAGGGTCTGCATTCTCCTCTAGGGTTTGTGTGATAATGTCTACCATTCTGGTCTTAAACACTGGATCCTTCAAAAGAGAAAGATTCAATCTCCATAAGGTTGTTTTATGAGTTTTGTTTAATCCCACCTTAATTAAGAGAGGTATATGGTCTAAGAGGAGGCGAGCTTCCAGGGATATATCTTGGATCATATCCAAGTGATCTGTAGATGTAAAAAAATAATCTATCCTAGCTGATATGTGATATCTAGGGGAGATAAATGTGTGTCCCTACACAGAAAGGAAGAAATGGTGCCATACAGATCCATTTTAGGTATCTGGGTTTTTAAATGTTTTTGAGTGGGAGTAAACCTATGCTGTTTAGGAAAAGTGGAGTCTTTCTGTGAGGACATTATTAAGTTGAAGTCGCCTCCTATCAGCATTACCCCCTTTTGCTTTTCAAGCAGTCTATTAAAGAACTGTCTCAGTAATGAGGGAGATACTCCTGGCGGCAGATACACACTCACCATTGTTACTTCAGTCTCATACAAATGCCCATGAACTATGACAAAATACTCATTATTATCTAAATATACATCCCCCTTAGTAAATGGAGTAGTAGCTGGAATCAAAATTGCCACTCCACACCTTTTCCCCGACTTACTGGAAGAAGAGAAAACAGTGTATCGGCCACCTGCAGCAAGCTTAACATGCTCACCTTGTGACAAATGCGTCTCCTGTAGATAGATGCAATCTGCGTTCTGCTTCTGTAGGTACTGTTGTAGTCTAACTCTTTTTATGGGATGATTAATGCCATTAATATTCAATGACAGTATCTTAGTTGTTTCTAATACCATATTAGATTTTCATTTGGTAAGTATTACTGATTATTGCAATTTACCCTCTCCACAACTCCTCCCCCTTTCTCCATAAGGATCCATAGAGTCCCCTGAATGTCCTAACAATGGTTCCACCAGAAAATGTCCCATCCTGTCTTATATATCCTGTCCTCTGACCGATGCTTCGTAATCTAACTAAAATGTGTCTACTGTCCCTTATCAACCAACAATAACTTGTCACATATATAACAATAATTTGCCACTGTAGAATGCTAATGTACCTGATATATCCACTAATCTGGAAAGATAGCTGTCCAATAATGATTAACCATAAATCATGAACATATATACATGTAGATATTGCTTTTGGTAATATTATATGCAGTATAATCTTTAGGACTTCCAAATGTGGGGAGAGAAATGAAAAACTCAAAATTTCAAGTAGAAACTGCTCCTGGAGCATTTGAACTCTCCCTAAAATTGAAGGGAATTCCTTAACATTATTGTTAGGGGCCTTTGAGGAACAAGTAAACTGTTCCCCTTTAAATAAGCAAAATCAACAGAGGAAAGGAGTGAATAACTGCAAAGAAAACATTTAGGGATGTCCCCAATAAGCAGCATAGAGCTCAAAGACTGCTCCTTTCCTCATTCCCTGTTCCCCGAGCTTTCTGAAAAATATTCCCCCTTATATTACACTAAGTATCGAAAGGAGAAGAAGAAGCCAGTAATTAACATAATCAAATACTTATATCTATAGCTTCTAGTCCACCATTATAAGGCACTTAGGTTATTTAGGTATTGGTTGTTACTTATCTAGCAGTTTGTGTAAGGTAGTGTCTTTTCACCATGCAGTCACCTATTCCAGGCTCAGAGCAGCTCATCAATGTAGAGAGCACACTTCAGGTCTGAAAACAGATGGTGCAGCACATATTTTCAAACCCTCTTTTTCCTGCTCACTCATGTGAAAGAGTTTCTCCTTAAGTTTTTAAGTATTGTCACTTTTTGTCTCCCTCCAGTAAACTACGAAGGCAGATTTGACTGTTCCCAGTTCTTGCTGTTTTCCCTGTTTGTTCGAATTAGACTACCAGCCAGCTTGACATTTTTCTGGATTGTTGACACCCAGATTTCGTTTGGGAAATTGCAGGCCCATTTTTGTAAGTTCTTCTCTTGCCTCTTGAGCCATGGAGAACTCTCTCTTTCTGGAAGGTAGATGAACAATTAACCGCGCTGGATATGGGGTAGTAAATTGATGTCCTGCTACTTTCAATACTGGAAGTAAAGGTAGATAGGCACATCGCAGTAAAGTAGTTTTTGGTGCATAGTCATGATCGAGATATATGCGAGTTGCGCCATAGAAAACTTTCTGGCACCGCCATGCTGTGAGCAGAATGTGTTCTTTTGTTGCATAACTGTTTAAACGAAGAATTGCTGACCTTGGCTGTAAGTTTGCAGAGGTAGGTTTAGGTGCCAATGCTCTATGTACTCTCTCTAGGTGGAGGTTGAAATCTTTTGGCAGTTCTAAGCCTGTGAGCAGCAAAGCTTCAACAAATTCTTTAATGTTAGTCCTCTCAGAATCCTCTGGTAGGCAATAAATTCTGATGTTTTTGCATCATGCTCTGTTCTCAAAATCTTCTTGGCAATCAATTATTTGTTCTTGCATCTCTTTCATCTGCTGTACCATTTGTTCCAGCTCATCTACTCTATTTTCAGTTGCCGTCGCAGTTCTCTCTTGTTCGTCTACTCTCTGCTCTAATTGTATCATATTTCTTCGTAACTCACTGTACATTTCTTTAATTTCAGCCCAAAAAGTGAGTATCTCTTGATAAATTAAGTCAAGTTTTGCTTTCTTCGCTTTGGCTTTTGGTTGTTTCTGCTGAGATTTAATCAGGCCCCTTTTGAGGTCTGCAGAGTCGCGGTTATCTGATGCATCTGAGGCCTCCGATTCAGTTCCATCAGCTGTCTCCTCCATCGTGCTATGTTTCATTGCTAAATTCAGTTTCTCTAGTACTCTGCACTTTCTGCTGATACCATAATAAGAAATCTGTATGAGAAATATGGCAAATTACTGCTGAAGTGTAGTTTTTTTAGCTCGGGGTAGATGGTTCTTTCTCTAGGCTGCCATTACTGGGGCAAACCGGAAGTGGGCTGAGCTATTTTTGATAAAATAATACTGATAACAGCTTCTCTGATTTTCCATTAAAAAAGGAAAACCTATCTCCCTTCTTTGCCCCACTACTATGTTATACTTACTTTTTAGTTCACTGTTAATTTATTCAAGTTAGCCTTCTCCACCTGCTCTCTTGTCCTCATCGAGAACAATGCAAGTTGTCCTTCCACTCTTGGTGGGTTCTTTAAATTCCAGGCAACTCTAAGTAACTCCAAATAAGAGTTTATGAATATCAAAAGGACAAATAACTGAGATAAGAACTTTCAGTATTTACTTTATCTCTGCTTTCGTTTCTCTCTGCCTCACCAATCCATGATCCCCAAGTAAAAATGGCACATCTGCCAGCAGAATGCCATGCATGTGCTTTAATCAGGGTAGGCAAGGGCAGTCATGTGACTTCATTGGTGTGAAAATATAAATCCAAAAACTAAACAAAATAAAATTCTAAAAATGTAAAATGTTAAAGGTTTATAAAACTAGAAGGAAAAAAATGTAGTATGTACTGGAGAAAAAATTGTCCAGCTACTCACCCAAATACTTATAAAACTTTCCCTAGCTGCTTTCTACAAATCCCAATAATTCATAGTTTTCTGTTAACTAAAGCATGTATACACACTATACAGTGTCTGTTTCCCAGACAACAACTATCCCAACTCTCTCTTCCTTTCACCTTTTTCTTTTCCGCTCTGTACACAATTTGCAAGCAGCAGTTCTTCTCTTTCTCTCAAGTC
The DNA here is from genome assembly GCA_016271365.2 of Neoceratodus forsteri. NCBI lineage: Eukaryota > Metazoa > Chordata > Ceratodontiformes > Ceratodontidae > Neoceratodus > Neoceratodus forsteri. Next base: position 1,163,913,501 of record CM028131.1, read on the forward strand.
CACTCCTCTCTACTTTTCTTGATGTTGCAAATTTTCTCCATCTCTCTCCATCCTCATCCTCTCCTTGTCCTCTCCACTCTGACTAGAGTTACCAGTACACTCATATCTCCACTTGCTCCACTTCACTAAACAGTGTGGACTTCTCCCTTCTCCTCAAGTAGGTCGTCCTACGTCCGGTCCCCAACAGGACTCATTGCCTTCCCTTTTCACCTCAGTCGGCTTCTCCACCACACAAATTCCAACCTAGGTAAAAAGAGAAAACAAATCGGGAAAACAGAACACCACTCTCGGCATCTCAAGGTAGACTGGAAAAAAAAGCTGAGAGTTGCTTTCACCAATTAGGCAATGGTGGCATACCTTTTCAAAAACATAAACTTGCTTTTCTAGCTTTCTGCTCCATACTCTACTCCACAAAGTAGTAGCGTGCAGCCACTCCTCCTCGAATTCCACACCCCCAGTTGTACAGCTCCTGTAACTACTGTCTGCTATTTTTGATCATTAGCTCCTGTTCAGCTCAAAAAATAATGATACCCAAGAGCTATTCATGGTTCTTCATTGGCAAAACCTACACAGATCCTATGTCACAAGTAAAGAAATGTATTCTGACCCAAAGACTAAAGCTAAAATATCAATATACAGTATATCTCCAGGAGCTGTACCATCTAATAATAACACATACATGTGTCTGGTGATTAAGAAAATTGATGTTTTACTTAAAAAGAGAAGAAAATAGGAGACCTAAGTTTAATTTAACAGTGACTGAGTTTTCAGCTTTGAGGAAATTAGAGAATGACATATCTATTGTAATTAAAAAAGCTAATGGGGCAATAGTAGTACAAAATTATGTACAGTATAAGGAACAGTGTATGACACTATTACAGGACAAAGACAACTATTTAAAATTGGAACTAAATGCAACAGATAGGATTAGGATATTTTTTTAAGCATTTCACCAGGAAGGCATACTGAGCGGAGTTACCGCTCGATTCCAGATGTGTCCTGGGAGAAGGGGGAAGAGGAGCAGAATACAGACAATAAATAGTATTCAAGTGTACAGAATTGTGCAAGGGACATACAATTTTACAGGATTGTATCAAGCACATAGAACATATGACAGTAGATTAACAGGGCTCCCAGGAATGAGTGCACCAAGGTAAGCTTAATGTAGAAACATAGAAACATAGACTTTGATGGAAGATGACCACTTGGCCCACCTAGTCTGCCCATTTCCCTACCTAGATGATAAGCTGCAGATCCTATTTAACCAACAGCCTATTTCTTCCTACCCCCCCACAAAAATTGCCTTATGTCTGACTCATGCATTCTTGAATTCTCCCATAGTTTTAGACCCCACAACCTCCTCAGGAAGGCTGTTCCATGTGTCCACCACCCTCTCTGTGAAAAAATACTTCCTCACATTCCCCCTGAGCCGTCCCCCCTCTATCTTCGTATTGTGTCTCCTTGTTCTTACATATCTCTTTTTCTGAAAGATGCTACCCTCTTGGACTTTGTTGATTCCACTGAGGTACTTAAATGTTTCTATCATGCCCCCCTCTCCCTTCTTTCCTCAAGGGTATACATATTAAGCTCCTTTAGCCTCTCTTCGTATGGATACTCTTGCAGACTGTGCACCATTTTAGTTGCCCTCCTCTGAACTGCCTCCATCCTGTCTATGTACTTGTGGAGATGGGGTCTCCAGAACTGGACGCACTACTCCAGATGGGGTCTCACCAACTGTCTGTACAGGGGGATAACAACTTCCTGTTTTCTGCTGGTGATGCCTCTCCCTGTACATCCCAGTATCCCCACAGCCCTCTCTACCTCCTTCTCACATTTCTTGCCAACCTTAAGGTCATCTGATATGATTATCCCCAGGTCCCTTTCTATTTTTGTTGTTGTTACTACCTCCCCCCCCATTGTGTAATCTTCCCCTGGGTTTTTGTTTCCCAGGTGCATTACTTTACACTTCTTTGCATTGAATCCAAGCTGCCATACTTCTGACCATTCCTCCAACCTTGCCAAGTCCCTTCTCAGCCTTTCCACGCCTCCTTGTGTATCAACTCTGTTGCAGATCTTTGTGTCATCTGCAAAGAGGTATACTTATCCTTCCAGTCCCTCTGCAATGTCACTTATAAAGACATTAGAAAGGACTGGACCCAGTACTGAACCCTGTGGTACCCCACTAGTAACCCATCTTTCTTCAGAGTAGACAAGTAACTAGAAGTAACAAAGTTATACAACAGAAAATGTGATATTGCTGAGGCACCTATGATAACTGAACCCTAAACGCTGCTCAGGATGACTATATAACTGTGGTGGGGACAGCAGCTGGAGGATTTTGTGGGCTGCCTAGCCCATGTTCAAGGATGTGGTGCACAGCGTACAGGTGTAAGGGACCTGCTAAGTGAGGCTAACAGCTGTATGCATTGGGCGCCACCAGTAGATGGTCCTACTTGCAAGTGCATGTGGAGGAGAGGTGTGTGTTTAGGAGGTGATTGAGCTGCTGAGAGTTTGCAGTGAGTCTGATGTCTGTTGGCAATGCATTCTAAAGTTTGGGCATGCGGTATCTGAAAGCTGCTTGGCCTTTAGCTGACCCCATATGTGGGACATGAAGGAGCCTGGTGTCAGTGCTTCTGAGGGAGTAGGCAGGCAGTGATTGGGTGGAAAGGGTGGATTCAAAATAGGGTGGAAGAGACTGTGCCCAGTATTTCGCTAAGGTTCTGGCACTGTGTAGCTGCCTGCAATCATGGAGTGAGGGCAGATCAAGGGACCTGTAGAGGTTGCAGTGGTAAGTTGTGGGGGTGCAGTTCAAGATGAAGTGACAGAAGGAATGGAAGAGTGTGTCCAGACTGGAAAGGGAGGATATGGGTGCAGTGCCATAGACTACATCGCCATAGTCAAGTTAAGGGAGGATCATCTTCTGAACAATTTCCTTTCAGGTGGGTGGGGGGATACAGTTCTTGTTGTGATATAAGGTTCCTGATTTTGGATGTAGTTTCTTGTGGATCAAGCTGATGTGTATGAAGAAATAAGGTGCTGGTTGAGCCAGACTCCTAAGTATCTGAAAGAGGTGCAAGCCTCCAAGGAGTCCCATCAAGGGCGAGGAAGGTGGGGGGCATGGAGAGACCGGAGAGTCTTTGATGCGAGCTGAAAGTTAGGGAGAGAGTTTTCTTAGTATTGAGAAACAGCAGGTTTGTGAGGAACCAGAGCTGAATGGCATTGAAGTCCTCCTGGAGTGTAGAGGCCACTACAGCAGGGGAGGGGCCTGAGGAATACAGGATGGTGTCATCCGCATACATGGAAGTGCATGGGCATACAGAGGGAAGGTCATTTAGAAAAATGGAGAAGAGTACCGGTCCTAGGACTGAGCCTTGGGAGACACCGGTATTAACCGGAAGGGGGTTAAAAGTGTGATATTGATACAGCAAGTTCTTCTTAGGGCAGGGGACAGAGACTTGCTTGAATTTGGTTCTCCCCCTCTCCCCTATGGATCTTGGACTATCAGTGGGTACTGTCAATTTTCCATGAGTGGTAGTTTGAGAACCACCCATGACAGTTTTTGTTTCAGGTTTTTCAACAAACCAGTTGTGAGAGAACTGTTTACCCGAATTTGAAAAAATTGCATTCTCCTTTCCTAGCAGTAGTGAGAGCACTGTTTAGAGGTTCCCTAGCAAATCTTACCCCATTTCTAACCTTGCAAACTGAAGTTTTCTCCTGGAAAATAGCATTGAACTTTAAGTTTTGCATATTCTCCTTAATGATTTGGTTACCGTGAAAGTTAATAATTGTATAAGTTGTGGAATTTGGGTGGTTGTGGGTGGAATTCAGGCTAGATAGTGAACAACTGGCTAGTAGTGTCTGTGTAGGGGCCCTTTTATTGCATTTATTACCTGAATGGTGTATGAGTGATTAATTAGAATATTTAATTTGTTTTGGTTATACTGTTATTTTGTATGGTTGGTTTTGTTATTTTAGTAACTTATTTTAGCCTTGCTATTCTAGTTATGTAGGGTTCAGGTCAGGAACATCGTGGCACAAAACATCATGCAACAAACATCATAGGCATAACATCACTGACTGCAATGTCGGCTAACCATTGCAACGCTGGCCAATACTGCATTGGCAAGTGCTATGCGGTTTTATTGACATGAAGGTCCCCCATCCCACCAGATGACCATCAACCCCAGTAACCATAATGGTAGTCCTCTCAGGTGTAAAGTCCATCCCCCCCGCAGTCACCAATCACCAACATTACTGTAGCGATGTACAATGAAACACATCCTTTCCCTGGTATCTAGTGGACCCCCCACCTCGGGAGGCAGATCTACCACACCGCACCTCCCTCACCAATGAGCAGTGGATTACCAGCACAGCCCTCCTCTCACCACCATGGCTGGCTGCCCAACTATGCAGAATGAATGAGCACTCATTTCTTCTGCATAGTTGGGCAGCCAGCTGTGGTGATGAGTGGAGGACTGTGCTGGTCATCTGCTGCTCATCGGGGAGGGTGTGTGGCATGGTGGGGATCTGCTTACAGGGGTGGGGGGTCCACTAGATACCAGGGATAGGATGTGTTTCATTGTACATCGCTACAGCAATGCTGGTGATTGGCGACAGCTTGGGGTATGGACTTCACACCAGAGAGGACTACCATTATGGTTACTGGGGCTGATGGTCATCCAGTGGGAGGGGGGAACCTCATGTCAGCAGAACTGTATACAGTAGTAGCCACAGACACTTCCAGCTACTTTCCAGAAATATCTGATGCTTTCTGCATTTAAACATTTGGGGCAGCAAGAGAAACTCTTCAGAAATTTCACAAAATATCTGGAAATAGCTTGCAATGTCTGTGGCTACCACTGTACCACTTGCCAATGCAGTATTGGCCAGTGTTGCAATGGTTAGCTGACATTGCAGTCAGCAATGTTATGCCTATGATGTTTGTTCCACAATGTTTTGTGCCGCGATGTTCCTGACCTGAACCTTATGTAGACATGTGTAGTAGTCTTGTGCACCTCTGGATTAGCTACCTGGCAGCCCTGCTTTGTGACCTTCACCCCCTTCTGTGATCCCCCCATCCCACTGGTGATATAAGACATTGTGGGGAAGTGAGTATTGGCAGAGGGTGTGGGGTTTGTGATGGGGCACCAGGATCTCAACAGAGGTGAGGGGGCTCTGGGAAATATGGAGCAGGAGGCACCCTAGGTGAAAATGGAGATTTGAGAAAGGTTTTACTTGTTTGGTCTCCATTCTTAAGGTTCCCACTGGACCACATGGCCAGGCAGTTAGAGGGCATATAGTCTTGACTGATCCCCTTTGGGTAGTGTTATGCAGTGCCAGGTTGATGAGGAACAAGACCATAATTATGTTGGTCTTGGTTTCTTCAGTCGACCTGGCATGCATCACGGAGACTTGGTTGGGGGACGATGTAGGGCCAGTTTCTGAGGCATCATCACTGGCTGGGTACTCCATGGTACATTGCCTGAGGAGGGATTGCAGGGGCAGGGGTGTGGCCATCTGCTTTAGATATGACTTGAATTTCTCTGTACATCTGGTGGGCTCTACTGCATCATTTGAATGTGTGGCAATGAGTGGTGGACCGAGTGCGGGTTGCAGAATTCTCCTGGTTTACTGCCCCTGGGGGTAGGGTGGAGAATTTCTGCAGGAGGATGGAACTTCATTGCCTACATGGTGTTGGAGTCACCCTGATGGCTTATTCTGGGGGACTTCAATGCCTGGATCAATGGTGAATCCTCACAACTTGGTTCTGACCTCCTCCAGCTGGGCCTTGTACAGGTAGTTGCCTCTGTGAGCCATCACCATGGTCACAACTTGGATTTGGTATTCTCACTGGGTCAGCGACCTTGAGATTGATCAGGTTGTTTGGTCTGATCATTCTATGGTGAAGTTCTCATTCAGGGCTCCTCTCAGTAAACCCTCCCCTGTTGAGATGATTGGCTATCACCCATTAAGGGGATTGTCCCCAGAGGGACTGATGGCAGCAGTTGATTTTCTGGTGGCAGTGTTGTTAGTGTGTTTGGTTTGGGTGAGTTGATTGCAGCCTATAACAGGGCTGCTACTGGGGTGCTCGATGCCATTGCACCAGTCCATATACAACCTAGGTCCTCTCACCTAAGACCCTCAGTCAGAGGTTGGAGCATTTCTGGTGTAGGACCCAGCAAGAGGACGATAGGCTGCCTTTGAGGAATCACTACAGTAATTATCAAAGAGCAATGTAAGAAGGCAGAGTTCCTGTCCATAGAGATTGCAGCAGGGAAGAACAGACCAGCTCAGCTCGTTTGGACTGTGGACAGGCTTCTTAATCATGTCTGTCTACAGCCGAAAAGAGCTTTTTCAGTAGCACTTTGCAAAGAGTTTGCTAAGTTCCTCTCTGACAGGGTATCCTCTATTCAGGCTGGTATCTCACCAGTGATTTTGGACTAGACCCACAGGGTGGGGTCTGGGTTGAGCAGGGGCACTTCCATTGTCTAGGCAGAGTTTTGGATAGTAGACACAGTAAAAAGAGGAGGTGTGCCTCAAAATCACTAGAATTCTGAAAAGGGAGTAAATCCTCAACTCCCTCAATAGATTTCAAAATATCAGAATGTCTTTCCAATTCCTGATCTATAAGAATTTCAATCAAGGTAACAGAACAAGTAGACAAAGCTTTTTCCCATCTATCTTGATTGCAAGGCTTATAAAAGCCCACCGAATGGCCTTGTCAAGTCTGAGACCACGTGGGATAAGGTTTGTTTCCAAGTATTTAGTCAAGCTGAGCACAATATAATAAAGATTAATTTAATTAAATTTAAGCCTTTCTAATTTGTTAATTAAATCACTGAACTATCACTGAGTTCAGGAGGTAGTTTGAAGGTAGAAGAAAAAAAATATCACCAGCCTGTTCTCACCATTTAATCTCTTCAGTTGTGGTAGAGAAAAGCCCCTTCGAGATGAATGTATAAGATCCTTATGTGCACCTGCTAGTAGCTCTTCGAGAACCTCAGTCTCCAATTCATCACTATTCATCCTTTGATTTCCAGACATTTGGGATACAAAAATTTTAACTACGATGGTAAGAAATGCATGTATTTTCTCCCAAACATGACTGAATGAAACAAACTCTGGTCTGAGCCAACAAGGCAGCATAATGCTATTTTCAGTGTCAGTGGCTCAGCAGGTTGCACACTCACCTCTGAGGCTGGATGATCAGAAGGCTGTAGGTTCTATCCCCAGACCAGGCACTTGGGTTAAATCCCAGTACTGGCACAGTAGTGCAACACTAGGGGGTTTCTGCACTCCTGAGGTGCCGTGTTTCAGATGAGATGTTAAACTGATGTTCCTTCTGCATGTTCTAGTGGTTGTTCAGGTGGACGTTAAAGATCCTATGGCACTTCTTGAAAAGAGAAGGGTAAGTTTTTATTTAAAACCAAAAACAAATTTTACAAAGGAACTTATTGAAAACAAAACCAATAAATTCATAAACAAACTTAACAAAAGATTACATCAAAATATGATCACAGTATCTACAATGGCTTATTCTTTAGCCTATACATTCAAAGTTCTTCCACATATTCAACATTTGTTTTTCCCCATACATTTTCAACTCTTTCTGTTGTATCCCATCTAGTTCAGCTTGGATTTTAAATAACAGTTCAGTTAGAGAAATGTCTTTATTCTGTATAAATTTCTGACACCTCACTTGCCAGTTAGCCCACTTTATAACTGTAAATACCAGATATAGTGTGTGCTTGTCCCACTTACTCCATTCTTCCGTCAGTTGTCCATATACCAATATGTCAAAATGAATCCCTTCAAACTGCTTAATACCCCATTTATCTGCCAACTGCTTCCAGAATGGTCTAATGTAATCACAGTCAAAAAATAAGTGACTCATTGATTCTTCCATACTAATACAATTCTTTCCCAAACATAATCTTTCATCAGTTTTCTTGTGTTTCAGATTTCCTTTAACCTGCAACTTCCCATGACTACATAACCAAATTGTTTCCCTCATCTTTTTCTCTAACATAGCTTCTAGAATTAGACCTTCTTTCACCCTCTGTGGTACAAGGAAAACAGGTGTCTCATAAAATCTGCTCTGAAACACTTCTTTGTACAGTTGCTTCCTATTTTTTGTTAGTATCGTGTCCACTGTTACTTTCCAGCTATCCAAATATTTCATGACTATTTTAATATATTCTGGTAACATTTCTCTTCTTTTTTTCTTATACCTCTTCTCACCCCATGAGGTCACCATCTCTTCTTTCCATTCTCTTCCCAAAGTACCCCAAATATCATTCTTACCTTGCAATACTGGCACTTTTTATAAAAAACACTATAGGATTTAGCATATTTAAGCTCCCATCTGCTATATTCCTTTTAATGGGGTTTAATCTATTTCCCCACAAAAGCTGAAAAAATAACCTTAAGATCCTAGTCTGATCCTTCCAAGAAATAGGAAATACATATGCAATATATAGAAAGATGGGTACAATAAAAGTTTTTAACATGTATATCCTTTTTTGTTTAGTCATATTCCAAGCTTTCCATCTCTCAACTTTTTTCTGTGCTATACTTATTTTCTTAACCCAATTTTCTTCCATAGGATCTTGTCCACCAAAGCTCACTCCTAGAATTTCTGTACTACCTTGCACAATTTATATGCTTCCATTTCTATTCACTAGATATTTCCCTATGACTAGTATCTTACTTTTACCCTTATTCACCTTTATACCTGTCACATTTGCATTATCTTTAAAAAACTTAAGCATTCTTTCCCTGAGGTCTGGTCTTCCAGTTAATAAATACAATCATCAGCATATGCTAGAGTTTTGTGAATGCTTCCCTTATCATATTCCATGGCCTTAATACTCGCCTCAGTTTTTATTTCTCTCACAAAGGGTCTTGACATAAGACATATAGAAGGGGGCTCAGTGAGCATCCCTGGCGGACCACATTATGTATGTACATTTGAGTGCCCAAATGTCCATTTATCATAGGTAATACCTGAGCTTCATTGTACAGACGTTTTACCAATCCTATAACTTCACCTGGGAACCCATACTGTTTTAAGACTTGCCATATGTATTCATGCTTTATAGCATCGAAGGCTGTTTCTTGATCTAGTAGATATCATAGCCCTTCCAATTCACCTTCTTGTCCTTTATTTACAAGTTATCTTATATATATATATATATATATATATATATATATATAGTTTTGCCTTATGTTCCTTCCCTGTATTGCATATGATTGTAGTGGAAGTACTAAGGTTTGTGCTTGCTCCATTAATCTTTTGTTTATAATGTTTTCCAAACTTTTATAATCTGTGGTCAACCGACTGATAATCCTCCAGTTTTTCATATCCTCCCTGTCTCCTTTTTTATGGAGAAAAATTGTGACCCCCCCCCCCCCCGTTTCATACTCTCTGTTAGAATATTTTGTACACTATTCCCAACATAGGAGTGAACATTTCTTCAAACTTTTTATAGAAACAGTTTGAGATTCCATCTATCCCTAGTGCTGTATTATTTGTCAGTGAAGCAATAGCTTCTTTAATTTCTGCATCCCTAATATGTTTTTTAACTTTCTCCTTCCCCTGTGGGCCTATGACTGGCACTTGGATTTTATCCCATAATCTGTTAGTCTCTTTTATGTTCTCCCTCTGGAACTTCTCCCTAAGAACGTCTTGGGCTATTTTTTTAATGTTCTCTGTATCTGTATGTACATTCCCTTCCTTATCCTTTAAACCATACATTACCCTATTTTCTAGACTCTCTTTATTACTTTCGAATGGATTAGTCTGAGCCTTTGTCCCATGAGTTCCACATTTTTGTTCCAATAATAAGGCTCTCTCCCTATTGTATTGGTACTTCCACATCTGATTTTTTCTTGTTTCATTTTGAGTGGGTATTCCTTTATCCAGTTTAGCTCTTTAACTAAGTTTGATATTTTGACTTTCCTTTATTGTTTGCTTCCATAATCATTAATGATTTAATGTCCATTTTTGTGTCCTGTCACCATTGCAAAGTATCTTCATACAAATCTAATACTGAGATTCTTGCTACCAATATATCCTTAATATTTTCTATCATTTGTTCATTCTGCAATAATTCCATGTTCATCCTCCAGACTCCTACCCCAAAAGATGGAATATTTTTTAAATTAATTTTAAGGTGAAGTACTAAATGGTCTGATTTACCTATTGGGGCTACCCTTACAATTTTAAGCTTTTTTTTTCACCCACAAACCAAAAATCTATCCTTGTAGATATTTTCCCTTTAAAAAAGGTGTGCACTGAAGTTTTGTTTAGATTTTATTTGCATCCACCATTTGAGCTTCAAACATTTTTTTTTTCAAACAATTAATAAGTTTGGAGGTGTGAAGAAAGGCTCAATTTTCTTCATGGTTTTACATCTTTCTGCTTTACTTTTGGGGTTGTATAAATTAAACAGCCTGACACCTGTTTCTTTTATTATAACGTCTAAAATTAAAACTCCTTCTGGAAGTAAGTCTACTAGCTTTAGTATTTTAACCTCTGGAGATGTAAACCCAATACCAACATCAGAGCTTGTTTTTTTCTCCTATGGACCATATGGAAGGCCCACACCTCCAATCCTTTTGGGCTTGTTTTAACTCAATTATAGTGTGCAATCTTGTGTCTTGAAAGAAGTATACATCCACCTTAAAATCTATTAGTGAGGAAAATGTTACCATCCTTTTGTCTCTATTCTTAATGCTATTCACATTACTAGTAACGCAATTCAGAGTGTTCATTTTAGCAGATAGTTTGTGCAGTCCCTTGCTGTCCTCCTTTTTCTTCAAGAGGTTTTTTCCTTCTTTTTGAAGCTTGTGAATCCATAGTTTCATACTCCGAGGTAAGTTCTCCTTCTGATGGTTCAGATATAGTTATATCTGAGTCATCATCTACTGTGGCCCATTCCTTGTCCTGTCATGTCATGTATTTGTTAGACAGAGGCACTGAGTCCTTTTCTTTCTTCCTCCCATCCCATTTAGGAGGGTTACAACTCCTTTTCTTTGATCTTGTCACCACTGTGTACCCACCCTCTCCATGCTCCTTAATTTTCCCTTCATTGCTCTTCAAAACTGCTGATTGCTTACTTTGTCCACCATCACTCTGGGCTTCCTGTGATTTGCTTGTCTCTGGAAAGAGTGAGGTATTTTTTCCCTTCCTTGAGCCCTGCTCATTTCTTGGTTTATATTTCCCATTTCTGTGGTTTGTTCTATAATTTTCTCTTTTTTTGTTTTTTCTTTCTGTGACTGTTACAAGTATACATCTTACTCAGCTTTTTCCAGCTGATCCAGACTATTGTGAGTTGCCCATGGGCAATTATTGAAGATATGCCATAATTCTTCAACAGAGGCTGCACTTAACTGGGTTTTTACAGATAGTCCCATGGTCCCAATACTCCACACAGTCCACATTTAATGTTTTCACAGGCATTACTAAGATGTCCTTTCTCCCCACATTTATAACATGCCCATGGCTGGCCAGTGTGAAAAACAACTCCGCTATCCCTCCCCCAAAAAAAAACAATTTGGCTGGTGCTGGAACTCTCCATCTTCTTGTTTAATTGTCACCTTGAATTTCTCCAATCCCCAGTCCACAAACTCTCCTCATCTAGTATTGGCTCTGGGGGTCTAGTGAGGGTACATCCCTGAGCCAGTATGAAATGTCTGCTACATTTACCCCTGCATTTTTAAATAAGACAGTCACCAATCTGTATACTGGCTTGGTTAGGGGGATTGCCAAGAACTCTCTCCATAAAGGGGTTTTCTTCACCTGGTGGTACAATTTCCAAAATCTGTCCAATCCTGATGGGTGCTTAAAACTTATATCATAAATTGTTTCTCCTGGGGAGTTTATCAATATCTTCAACCTGGTTTTTAGGAGTTATTTTCTGACAAAAATGCAGTCTGGTGCCTCATCAGGCATACCCCTAAATTTTAATCTCACTGCATTCCTTCTTTTAGCTGGCTCTGAAAGTCTATTTATTGCATCAGGGAACAACCTTTCTTTTACATTTTCACTGCACGCCGTAGAATGCTCATCATTGTTTTTTTATTTTATTACCTCATTTATTGCTGCATCTCCTTCTATCTCCATGGATACATTTAGGCTCTCATCCATAACTTGGCCTTCTAATTCTTTTGTATCATATCCATTCTCTATTTCAATTTGCCCAGCTTAAAGCAGCTGCACCTCTATATCTTGTGTCCCCACATCTGGTAATGAAGCCTGTTGTTCTGTTTCCTGTATTTTATCTGGATTTTGGGGTTCTGATCCTACTGACCCACTTGGCCTGTTAGGATCCCACCCTTTGCCATTCTCTGCTGTCTTCCATCCCACTTGTAATAATGCCTCTGTGACCCATTCTGGTGTATCCTGTATGTTGTATGACCCAGTGGCCTCAGCATGATCTAGTTTCCCTTTTCCCTCACTCCTGCTACTTTCAGTGCCATTTTGTGTTATAGCCTGGTCATTTTTAGCATCGTCTTGTATTTCTCCATCCTTTTCACTCTCAGCAATAATGCTTTCATCAATTGTTTTTTCTTCTCATGTAGCCCTTCTTAGGCCAGACCGTTTCCAACCCTTTTTGGCCATCCTGTTCAGGGCTTCACTTTCCCTTGTGCCTGCCACTTTAAAACTGGCTTTTCTTACACTTGGCCCAGCTTCTTTTGAAGCTCCTGCATCAGCGCTTACCTGTTGACTTTGACAGGCTGAAATCTTGCCATCAGTTTGCTCTGCTTTTCTTTTTTGCTCGATTCTGCTGAACAGAGCCATTTTCCACTTATTTGTTCTTAAAACTTTAGTTTTGCCACCAACAATGTTACTGTGCAGTTTCTTACTTGCGCTCTCTGACTCCTCAGAAGGTGCACTGTTTATTTCTGGATATTTAACCTGTGCCACACCTTCAGCATTTATTTGTGCATTGCGCCCAATCTCCAGTTCTGTTGTCATTTCATCCGAGCTCTCCTCATAGCCTGACATCATACCAGCTTCTCCAACAGATCTCCTAGCTTTTTTGAAAGAAGATGGAGGAATCAAACCCCTGCCTCCCACACATTCCCTCTCCAGCACTAGCAATAGCAATCTAGAAACATAGAAACATAGAATTTGATGGCAGATAAGGACCGCTTGGCCCACCCAGTCTACCCATTTCCCTACCTAATGGATAAGCTGCAGATCCTAGTTAACCAGCAGCCTACTTCTTTCTACCCCACCCCCTAGAATTGCCTTATGGCTGTCCCATGCATGCTTGAATTCAGCCACTGTTTTTGACTCCACAATCTCCTCCAGAAGGATATTCCATGTATCCACAACCCTCTCTGTGAAAAAATACTTCCTTACATTAACTCTGAGTCGCCCCCTCTATCTTCAAATTGTGCCCCTTGTTCTTGCACACCTCTTTTTTTGAAAGATGCTACTCTCTTGGACTTTGTTGATTCCCTTGAGGTACTTGAAAGTTTCTATCATGTTCCCCCTCTCCCTCCTTTCCTTGAGGCTATACATATTAAGCTCCTTTAGTCTCTCTTCATATGTCTTCCGGTGCATACCCTGCACCATTTTAGTCGCCCTCTTCTGGACAGCTTCCATCTTGTCTATGTCCTTGTGGAGATTGTGTCTCCAGAACTGCACACAGTACTCCAGATGGGGTTTCACCAGCTGTCTGTACAAAGGGATAACAACTTCCTGTTTTCTACTGGTGATGCCTCTCCCTATGCATCCAAGTATCCCCCCAGCCCTCCTTACTGCCCTCTCACATTGCTTGCCCACCTTTAAGTCATCTCATATGACTACCCCCAGGTCCCTTTCCATTTTTGTTGTTGTTAGTATCTCACCCCCGATTGTGTACTCTTCCCCTGGGTTTTTGTTTCCCAGTTGCATTACCTTGCACTTCTTAGCATTAAATCTAAGCTGCCATACATTTGACCATTCTTCTAACCTTGCCAAGTCCCTTCTCATCCTTTCCACCCCACCTTGTGCATCAATTCTGTTGCAGATCTTTGTGTCATCTGCAAAGAGACATACTTTTCCTTCCAGTCCCTCTGCAATGTCGCTTACAAAGACATTGAAGAGGACCGGTCCTAATACTGAACCCTGCAGCACCCCACTAGTAACCCCCCTTTCTTCAGAGTGGACTCCATTTACTATTACTCTCTGTGTCCTATTCTCCAGCCAATTCTTTACCCAAACTATCATCTTGGGACCCACTCCCAGGCTGGTTAACTTGTATATTAATCTTTTGTGTGGGACTGAGTCAAATGCCTTGCTAAAGTCTAGGTAGGCCATGTCCACAGCCCTTCCCTGATCTACTACTTTGGTCACCCAGTCCAAGAAATCTATTAGATTCATCTGGCATGACCTTCCCGCTGTGAATCCATGCTGCCTTGGGTCCTGTTCCCCTCTGGCCTCTAGGTACTCAACATTTCTTTCTTTCAGAAGTGATTCCATCATTTTCCCTATCACTGAGGTTAAACTAACAGGTCTGTAGTTTCCTGATTTTGACCTGCTCCCACTCCCATCTAACCAGGTCTCACATCACCTCAAGGGTCCCCCTACTGACAGAGTAGGGTCATTTCCCACATGTCCTGGCCAGTTTCCCCCATTCACCAAAATACCACCAACAGCTTCATTGGGTTCAATTTCAGTTGGCTACCATCTGTACCCACCTCTGTTACCTCTGAAAAAGGGACTTCTAGTTTTAGTGGTCCTATCTGGTCAACAAAATTCAACAAGTAAATAAATAAATTTTACAGGGGTTAGGAACAATCTACAGGGAAATTGTATATATATATATATATATATATATATATATATATATACATACAGTGTGTATCTATGTGTGTATATATATATATATATATATATATATATATATAGGTACCAATATGCTACTCGAGAGACAAAATGTGACAATCAGGTTCCAAAATTTATTTGGGCCAATTGTCATAACCATATCATGTTTACATTGGGTGCATGTGGTAGTATTTCAGTCTCCAATATAAAGATAGTTTGTAGTTCAGAGGTGCTAAAAAATAGGATTAAAAGTTCCCACAATGGCAATGTAATGTGAGTAACATTGTGTCCTTAACAGCAAATTTGTCATATTATCAAACATGTATTTTTGATATTACTATGTCTATGGTATCTATTTTGGTAGCATAATATCTAACTTTTCAGTTTTTTATCATAAACTTGACTTGTTGGTAATTATGCCACAGTATGTTTCCTGATCACAGTATGCACAAATCTGGACATGTTTAAGTTTGGCTACCACATTCATGTCCTTGATTTTCTAGCCCATTGTTTTTTTGGACACCTATATTACCCACATAGGAAAAGACAGAAATCACTGAATTTTCAGAAAGTGAATTATTCTTTGTTTACAAGGGTTTTTCTCCACAGGATGTCACATGAGTAACTCAGCAAGGCATTTGACACAGTCCAACACAAAAGATTAATAAACAAATTAGCCAGCCTGGGAGTGGGTCCTAGGGTGGTAGCCTGGGTAAAACACTGGTTGGACAACAGGACACAGCTGGTAATAGTAAATGGACTCCACAGTGAAGAAAGGAGGTTTACTAGTGGGGTACCACATGGTTCAGTACTGGGGCTGGTCCTTTTTAATGTCTTTATAAGTGACATTGCAGAGGGACTGGAAGGGAAAGTATGTCTTTTTGCAGATGACACAAATATCTGCAACAGGGTTGATGCACAAAGTGGGGTGGAAAGGATGAAAAGGGACTTGGCAAGGTTGGAGGAATGGTCAAATGTATGGCAGCTTAGATTCAGTGCAAAGAAGTGCAAAGTAACGCACCTGGGAAACAAAAACCCATGGGAAGAGTACACAATGGGGGGTGAGATACTGACAACAAACAAAATGGAAAGGGACCCAGGGATAGTCATATCAGATGACCTAAAGGTGGGCCAGCAATGTGAGAAGGTAGTAAGGAGGGCTGGGAGGGATACTGGGATGCATAGGGAGAGGCATCACTAGTAGAAAACAGGATGTTGTTGGCCCTCTGTACAGACAGTTGGTAAGACCACATCTGGAATACTGTGTACCTTTCTGGAGACCCCATCTCCGTAAAGACATAGACAGGGTGGAGGCTGTCCAGAGGAGGTTGAATCGGCAGGTGCAATATGTTTTTTTTTAAAAGTTGCCATCTTATAGACTCCTGTGGGTCTGAGAAATTTGTGTATTACCCAACGCTTCGTTTACTGCTGCTATTTGCTGTTATTTGCTTTTCTGCTGCTAAATGGCTTTGATGCACTTGCACATAAAATAAATGAGTACTGTGATTACGTTTGGAGTGCTGACTGTTTTTTCTGTTCTACAGAAGTGTTTTTTCCAAAATAAATATGATATTAACCAGGATTCCTTTATAAGTTTAGCAGACAAGCAGGTAGTTTAAAAGTAGTTGTGGTGTTCTGATGCCTCCCACACAATATAAGACCCTAAAGAGATCAGGTCTACACAAACTGAGCTCCTGCAGAGACCAGGTCCGATTCATTTACTCCCCAATACAGCATGTATTTTATTTCTCATTACAGAACTCTCCAAACTGTAGAGAAGGTGTTCTGATGCCTAATACAAAATGAGCCCCAGCACTAACCAGGTCCAATTGAGATACACCCCAAAACTGCAGTTTTTTTGACCAGTACAGAACAAACTATTTAGCAGCAGTAACATTAAAGGGGCCCCTGATAGAGAATAGGATCACACAAAACGCCCCCTCCAATAGGGACCAGGCCACACAGAATGATCCCCATGTAGAGACTTGGTCTATAGAATAGGTAAATATATATAAATAACCATTTAATCTAGGAAACCTGCAGTTGTTCAACTTTAAAATGCTTTATAATCAACTGTCTCTGCCCCACCCCACCCTTCAAACCTCGAGCCCAGCATCTTGGGATCATGAGCCAAGGTCCAACTACATGTCTCTGTGTTTCCTAAAAAGCAAATGTGTACCTTTACAATCTGCAGACATCTGACACACTGGGGAACAAAAGAGCAGCTGAGATGCACAGAGACTAGCACACTGTGGTGCCCATAACGTGCATAACTCCAAACTTCAGAAGGACAATGTCTTGTCCGGAATGTAGGTGGCAGTACAAAGAATGCAGACCCACCAGCTCCACAGTGTTAAAGAGCCATGGGGTGATGACTGAAGGTGTCAGCATGCATTTCTGGTTCTCAACATTCTGGGCAGGTGGAGGAACCAATAGTAACGTGGATTACAAAAGGACACAAAAATAACAGCCATAGGAAAAGGGAATTTTCTAAATTAATTAGTTATAACAAACTGCAAGGTTTTGGCAGCATGTCAGTAACAAAAAGAAGGTCACCAAACACAACAATGCTTTTGGACCACAGTTCATGCAAATTAAAGGAACAGTCTGCTTAGGATGAGGTACTGGATGGACACTACATGTAATGAACGTTACAGCTGTATAAAATGATTAAATAAAAGGCAAAAACTTTTATTCTGTACAGGGAGTTCTTGGGGGAGGCTTAAATGAAGTAATTAGATAACACATTAACAACAGTTGGGTTTCTAAGGCACAATAAAGGGCTGTATTTAAATACTTAAATTGGGAATGGAAGCAATGTCACAAAATGGAACCCTAATTGAAGGGGTAAATCGATGTTTGTGATAAAACTGAAAGAACACAGTGGAACCAAACTGGGTCATGTTACGTTTACTATCTCTCCTAATGTGGGACTACAAATTAGGTGTGTCATGTGAACCTTTTAACAATTCAGAAAAAAGTTACAGGGTTTCAATGTGCAGTAGGTATGAGTCTCTTGAATACTGTATTCATGCCTATATATATATATATATATATATATAGATATATGTACACACACAGTGAAGCCCACCAGGATGAAGTGAAGCACTGCAGAATTCTGCAGTACAGTTATTGCAGCAAACATTGCAATTTCAATGGGAGTTAATCCCTTTTGTCATGCAGTAAACCTGTGACACTGTGCTTCATCCTGGAGGGCTTCATTGTATATAACCTCGAGCAGCTCAATATTTTGTTTAAAACTGGCAGTCAATAACAGGCAAAACGTTTTATGGAGGGGTGGGAACGCTGCTGCATGTATGACCTTAACACATACAGTATACACAATCTTCCCATAATGGGTGCAGTTGCACTGTTACAGTAAACCTATCAAGTATAGGTAATATGTATAAGGTCTCTTACCAGGGTACTATGGAGCCAGAAGTAGGAGTCACAAAGGAATGACATTTCTTAGACCTGTACAATAAAATAGAGGAGAGGGATCACAAAGGATCCTCAGGTTCTTTAGAGAGTTACTAGGAAGGATAAGACAGGTTAGACATATTGTAATACTTTTCTCATGGGGAAGGAGTTCACATCCTGTGAGGCCTGCGAAAGTAAAGAGAAGAAGGTGAATATGGAGTAAATACAATAGTGGGAACAACAGAGTGGAGAGAGATGAAATGGGTATAGTACAGGGTAAAACATATAGCTATAGAGGGAAAGGTATACAATTAAATGAAGTAAAAGATACAGAGACATGCTTAATTTAAGTATTATGCTAATATCAATAACTGTTTACCACGATTGTCAAAAACAAAACACAAAAAAAACAGAATATTGAAATGTTTGTTACCACTGGAAAAGCTGTTCCTGTGTTTTCATCTTCACTTGCATATTGTTCTTAACGTGTGGTGTATATCACTTTGACATTTCTGTATAAATGAGATGCACATTTGTATTCCTTAGACCTGACCTCTGTGGAAGACACACTGAAGGTTTGAAGTGCTGGCCCAAGTGGGTACACGCCAGGAATCTTGCTGGAAAATAAATCTTGCACTTTGCATTTAAAACTGATTCTAGGAGTGCTAAGTATTCTTTTCTTTTGTTGTTACAAGCTGGCTGCTTTGCTTATGCACCACCTTTTCCTTTGCTTGTGCATCATTCTACACAGCTTAAACAATAGCCACAGCACAAACCTCTGACTATCACAGGACTGACCCTCCCACCCCTAACAGTTGCAGGACTGTACCCCCTCAGACAGTCACAAAACTGACACCCTCCACTGTCTGTCGCAGTACTGGGCACCCATGCCTGACAGTCATAGAACTTACCTCCATTCCCAACAATCACAGCACTACACCCCACCACCATGATGGCATTAACCCCATATCCCTGACAGTCACATGGATGACACTTTCCACAGACATTCACAGCAGTAACCCCCACCCCTACCAGTCACAACACTGTACATCATAGCACTGATGACCACCCCACACAGTTGGTACTGCATCCCCCCAACACTCAATTAGTTTGGTGCCTTATACAACCTTTCTGCCACATATAAAACTTCCTGCAAATGCTTCCATCCCTCAAAGTTGTAGAACAGCACAGAAGCAGACCTCCCAAAAGTCAGAGGAATGATCCTCACCCTGATAGTCATATAAATGACACCTTTTTGTCCTAGCCTTTCCAGATTTCTGAGTCCATTCTATGCTAGTCCCTTGCTGTGACAGGCTTAAAGCCTTTTAATCCATTTTAATTTGCTATACTAGTATTTATGCACTGTTATTGCTTTAAGTGTTATGCTATTTCTTACTATGCTTCATTATAATTTCTGTTAGGAGCCCAGAGCCTCTGGGACTGGGCACCCAACAAATAAAATTGCCTTGCCTTGCCATGCCTATCCCTGACAGTTACATAACAGACCCTCCTCCTGACAATCACTGGACTGTACCACTGCTCCAACAGTAACAGTACTGATACCATCAACCATCAGTCATAGCAATGACCACCCCCCAACAGTCATAGGATTGGACCATCCCCCCCATCACAGTCATTGGACTGTTCTACCCCCCTTCCACAGTCACAGGACTGTACCACCCTCGCCATAGTAACAGGACTGTATCACTCCCTCCCCAGCAGGCACAGGAATGAGCCCCCCCAAGTCATAGGACTGTATCACCCCACTGAAAATCACAGGACTGACACCATCCACTGACAGTCTTGACAATGACTACCCACCACTGGCAGTCACAGCATTAATCCACATCCCTGAGAGTCACACCACTTTCTCAGTAACAGTCACAAAACTGCTGTCCTACCCCCCAACCTGGCAGTCACAGCACTGACCATACACCCCTGAGAGTCACAGCACTGATCCCCATCCCCCATAGTAACAGCACTAGTCACACCAAGGCTCCCCATCCCATCTTACAGCACTGATCATCAATCCCTAACAGTCACAGCACAGTGACCTCACCCCCAAAAATCACAGAACTGACACCCCTTACCATCAGTCATAGCACTAATTCACATCCACGACAATGACAGCACTGACCTACTACTCCTAACAGTCTGCAAGAGAAGCCATACGAGGACAGACTAAAGGAGCTTAATATGTATACCCCTGAGGAAAGGAGGGAGAGGGAGGACATGATAGAAACATTTAAGTACCTCAGTGGAATCAACAAAGTCCAAGAGGGTAACATCTTTCAGAAAAAGAGATGTGCAAGAACAAGGGGACACAATTTAAAAATAGAGGGGGGGATGGCTCAGGGGCAATGTGAGGAAGTATTTTTTCACAGAGAGGGTGGTGGGCACATGGCACAGCCTTCCTGAGGAGGTTGTAAGGTCTAAAACTGTGGGAGAATTCTAGAATGCATGGGACAGACATAAGACAATTTTTGTGGGGGGGGGTAGGAAGAAATAGGCTGTTGATTAAATAGGATCTGGAGCTTATCCTCTAGGTAGGGAAAAGGGTAGACTAGGTGGGCTAAACAGTCCTTATCTGCCATCAAAGTCTATGTTTCTATGTTTCTTGTCATCACACTGACCCCCATCCACAACAGCCACAGCAGTGCCTCCTCACCCGCAACAGTCAGAGGACTGCCACCCCACCCCCAACAGTCACAGAACTGTACCACCCCTTCAATAGTCACAGAACTAACACCTTCCACTGTTGGTCACAGTGGCCACCTTCCTGACAGTTACAGTGCTGATCAACATCCTCCAATAGTGACTGCACTTACCTCTACCCCCAATGGTCACAGCACTTCCCACCACCACAGTTAAAGCACTGTCCCCCTACATCTGTGACAGCCTCAGGGCTGATACCCTCTACAGACAGGCACAGCAGTAATCCCCACCCCCACAGTCACAACACTTCCCCCTACTCCCAAAAGTTATAGCCATGCCCCTCACCTGGCTGTCACGGCAATGGCCACCCACCCCTTGACAATAATTGCACTCGCTCCCCACCCTCAACTGTTAAAGCACCGACACCCTCAACCACAGCAATCACAGTTCTGGCCCCCACTATTAACACAACACTGCCTCTGAACTTTCCTCAACAGTCATAGGAATTACCCGCACCCTTAAAGCAATGCAACCAACAGGCACAGCACTGAGAATTAGCCACTGGCAGTCCAAGAGCTGACCACACCCCAGTGATTCAATTTTAAAAATAAGTTGTTTAAGTACTGGCAACCCATAGCAGAGAGTGCAGGGTCAAAACTGATACAGGCCAACTAGTTAAATTCGGATAGATTTTGTGTTAGGCTAGTAAGATTTTCTTTTAACTAGCCCTGTAGGTTTGTACTGAAGAATGCAACAAAGAAGTACTTCAGCTGGAATAGTGGAAGCATCTGTGGGGCTAGTAAACGTTCTCAGTCACTAGACTTGCTGGCTAGAGGCTGGAAAACTTAATTTAGAGCCCTGGAGTGAGCCATACCATTCACAAGATGCCCCCCCCCATCTTTGGTTTTACTGATTTTAATTTATGAATGTGATAATTTGTAGACTGGAAAATTTGTTAAGTTCCTTTGTCATTTTATGATAGATTAGTTGCTGTTGTGCGGTGCCCAGAGCCTCCGGGATTGGGTGCCTGAAAAACCAAATTTGCCTTACCTTGCCTCTAGGCATTCCGTCATGTGACCAGCCCTAAAGCTGAGCACCCTGCTAGCATTAGGAAAACCCACGTCCCAGTCATCCCTTCCAACAGGACCACTCTTCCAGTACCAGTGCAGCTCTGTATATTAAACTTTATATTGTTTGTTAAGTAGGCTTCCGGAATGTATAATTTCATAGCTGCTTAAGTAAGGAATTCAAAGAAGAAGCATTTACTTGTAACCCCTAGGTTGTGCTACTTCTAGAGTTATAACGCCTGCCCGTATTACTGTCAACAGGTTTAGGGTCCTGGGTTCATAACTAGCCAGTGCCAGGGTTTGCCCACCCATGGTAAACACAGTGTTTTGGTGCCTCCACTCAGAGTAAGGTTTTGGTAGGTATTTATTAAATTTGTTACAGCCCTCTGGGAAGCTATAACTACCCATTACCTCAACTAGTGTCCCTATGCCTTGGAACAAGCAGTAATCTCTTGCAACAATCACACTACATTTGTCAACACACATTAATGATATGTTCATAGGTTTCCCACTCATCAAGGTCTGGGCTTCAGTGTGACCTCCTGGAATCCCCTGCAAACAATGGCTATCAGGCATGAACATTCAGAAATATTCCAAACACAGTAACAGACCACCAGTAAACATGCGTGAGGCAATATAACATTGCAACACCAATCAGGTTTATTTAGGGGAAGCATAACAAGGAAGGGGAAAATCTGGTCAAATGATTTTATCCTTACTGGTTTGAACCAGGATACTGGCATGCATTTAGTCCCACTTTTCAGTCCCATAAATATACTGGGTACCCAGATGGAAAACAGACTAGCCTAAATGGTGCCCGGGGTTGCAGCTGTTGTCAGGGCCCTTGATGGAAAGAAGACATGATGATTTGGCATGCACAGTTTTATTTGTGTCCGGTGGCCAGATGGCCCAGTCTCTTGAACCATTAAACTAGCAGTGAAATGGAGATTAGGTGGTACCACAATGATTATTAAAGCTTGTTGCATGGAGGTACCCTGACTTCTACTCACTGTACCCAGACACTGGAGATGAGCTGGCAAAATAAGACCTGTGAAGATGTTTCTTAGAGCAGAAGGGAGGGTTCCTTCATGTTCCTCATCGAGTAGCTGGTCTGGTGATGCAGGAGCAAATGACTCGGGCTGATTTCACATAGCCCAAGGCTGAATGGCTTAGCTGAGTCAATGAGCCGAAACTGCAAACTGGATGTCTCAAACTTGCCAGCTGCGCAGACACTGCAACAACTTATGCACATCTATATGTAAGGGTGCTGCTGGTTCCTTTCTGGTCCTTCCAGTCAGCTTGCGGGCTGAACTGCAATAGTGCTGCATGAATCCCCTGTTGCTACATGCCACAGCTTGCACCAACTGATGCACCTCGGACCCCATGGACTGAACCATCGAGAAAAGTCTAGGTCCACCAGGCCTAACCTCTGAGAGCTGGCCAGCTCCAAAGAGGCTCACACTCTGAACTCCCAGGCAGATCTGGAAAATCTCCACTGTTTCAGCAGTTACCCCCTTTTATATGGGGCTAAGGTCCAGGAATCTCATTGGCTGTCAAAACTGTCCCAAACTGTCCCAGTCTCTTCACTGGCTTGCTTTTTGGTGCCTAGAAAAGGTCCACCTTTTTTTCCCATGAGTCTTTATTAGTCCCCATAAGTCTCTGGTCAAAGGTCCAGGCTCTTGGTTGGTTATTTGGCTGCACAATGGTGGCTGCTGCATAGTCCCAAACACACATTTTACTACAGTCCCAACATACTGTAACTGTCCTGGTGCAGCCAGAATAAACACTATTCTTACATAAATTCTCCAGTTGCATAGCCCCAGCATTTCTCTTTTAAACACATTTATTTATCTCTACCATATGTGCCTAGTTTCTGTGTTGCTGCCTTGCAAATGCAGTACCCCTCTAAAACTGGCAGCAGCTCATCAATATTCATTAGGGTGTCACTGCCCTGACCTTTGCCTTTAATACTGGTGCCCCAGAGGCAGCGTTTCAAGAACTTGGCTTATACTTATTTAAAAACACATTCCCTTCCCTTGCTGTAGGTCCTTGGTGCCTTTGCAACTAAATACTGTGTACCAGGATCCACAGAAATACCTTCCAACTTTGACTGCAACCGGCGATCACAAACAGTGCGTCTCTCGAAAGTGCAAGCAGCGGCTCAAGGCTGAAATGCTAGCCGCTCACAAAATGCACTCCAGAATCCCAGCAGGGCTCAAATTAGATATTGAGGCTGCCTGGGTAACCTGGGGGAGGACACACAACTTGGGCCAGGTGGTGGCTTGGGGGATACATCAGGAGGATGCCTGAGTGGTACGGTGGACATACTGGAGGACTACCAGGTAAGCCCTCCGAAGGGGGTTACATACAGTCTCTCAATGTTGGTGCTGTGTAACCACAAAGAACTAGCAGCTACAGTCCCTCAGGTCTGTGGCTGGAAGCTAAGAATCTGAAGCCTTCAGCTGAGCACTCTGTTAGGAGTAAGAAAATCCCAGCCCCCCCCCCAACAAGATCACTCTTCCAGTACCAGTACAGCTCTAGATCAATGGCAAAAGGCAGGAATAAAGAACTACACCTGTTCTGTATCGCATTCCAAAGGACAGCTCTTGGACAAAGATCCTTTTCCTACCATACCCCACTGTGGCATAATGGAATCCAAGCTGACACTCTTAAGTCTGGTAACCCTAGAACCTTCAAAGCTGAACTTGAGCAGTTTCTACTGGAAAATAATGTCTGTGAGTGCTAAACTGTTCAGAGCAGGTCTCCAGAGCCTGCACCAATCCTGTCTTCTAGGAACTACTCATGGTCTCACTCACACAGTCCACCCCTTCCCACTCCCTATACCTGTTCCACAGGCTTTGGTACCTCATGCTCCATAGCTCTTATTCCACTAGTGTTTGTGCTCTCTTGTTTGTCTCATGCCTCATTGCCCCTCTCTCCCAGTCTCCCCCCTTCACCCCCTTCCCCACTCCTCTTTTCTCCATCAATCTCCACTCTTATAATACCACCCCTCCACTGCTTGGTCTCTACCTCCTTCCCCTCTCTCCCCTCTCTCTCATTTCCCCTTCCCCCCTTCTCTCTCTGTCTTTCTCTCTCACCACCTTCTACCACCTTGCCACACTATCTCACATGCACCATCCCAAGTTCCTCAGCTCCAAAGCTGTACTGCAATGTGGCAAGGCTCCTATTGGGCTGCTCTAACCCCACACCACTCTCTCCCTATCCTACATTTTCCTGTCTCTCATATACTTCCTTATGCTATACAGCACTTAGTATTTACTCTTAATGAAACTCATAAGAAACACTTAGCTGTTTTCTATGTCTGTATTTTGTACTGTGAATTCAGTTACAGTATGTACTGATAATTGAACTATGTCTGTATTTGTACTGTGAATTCAATTATGTCTGTCTTTGTACTGTTTAACAAACGTGGTCCCTTTGTAAAAGATGTCTTCCTCAAAGGTTGTTTCTGAAATTCCAATAAATAAACAAATAAAATGTCTGCAATTTAAAAAGAAGGCTTTTGAATCTGTTGCATTAACCACCTAGTTCCACATGGCACTTGCACTCTTTTATTAAAGTTGGTTTTGAAATAATAGTTTGTCACCCATAATTGTGAGTTTACCCAAAGAACTGTGTCAGGTCTTCTCTGTTGTGCTGCAGTCTAGGCTACTGTACTAATGACGTCAGTTGCTGTGTCAGTTCTTGGAACCTGTATCTATCTGCTGAACAGCTTGGAAGGGTCTAGTAATTTATGAGGGGGCTAATAACTGTTTAACCTTTAGTGTGCTTGGCTGGACACATGGCAGTTATGGTGTTGTTCAGCTCGGAACAAGCTGCAGACATACTTTGTTGTTTACTGAACAAAGGTGCTGGAATGCTTCTCAGAGTTCATGTGGGGGACAAATGGTCTCCATCAAGACAATTAGCACCCATATGATGTCCTCACAGCACTATTTGACCAGGAAGATTAGAAAGATGCTAAACTTGGAAAAGACATCTTTTGAGAGATGCTGAAACTCCAGGAGGAGAAAAAAAAGTGTTCACAATAAAATCAATGCCTAAAACAGCTGCAGTACTGCTAGATACCAGGAACAAACTATAAAAAGGCACAATACAGCAAAACACTACAAACCATTTGCCACTGATCTTACATTGTTTGTTAAACAAGCTTCTGAAACGTATAATGTCACACATGACTAAGGGATTCAAAGAAGAAACTAAGTTCCACTTAGTTTGATGCTCTCTGACTCGGAACTACAAGCCTTTCAGACTGTGAGACTCAAATTCCTCAAGGTCCTAGTGCCTGCCTGATAAGAAACGGATGGCAGAATATGCTTGGAAAGAGTGGTCATATCATGTGTTTTTAAAGACTGTACAGAACTATTTCTTCAGTGCCCCAGCAGAAGGAGGAGGATGAGAGGGGGTTGTCAGGTCTGTGGATGGGAAGGCCAGTGTAAAACCAATGCTGGGAACATGACTGCAGCAAGTGGAGGGACACATAATAGCATTCCTGTTCCCTTTTCTTTTCTACTTGGTAGCAATAAGACAGCATGGCTATGCCCATGCTGCCTTAAAAAGGAGTGAAGCGTAGCGCACCGATGCTGAAGGTAATTAGGCTACTTGCACTCTCTGTATACAGTTTCTTTAAATCACTGCCCTTAAATTCTAGAGCTTCAGCAGTACTCACTCCTTCCCCTGATGAAGAGTCCGCAGGGGCTCGAAGTGCTGAGGTACTTTCAGTTGATTCTCTAGTGTGCACTAATAAATTCACTGGTATTCATTCTTTTGTTACTTTTGGGCTGCATTTATTTGTGCACCTCCTCTTTTTGTTGTGCCTACTTTACTTGTTGGCGCTGTGTCATGCTGCTATTGTCTGCCTGAGTGCTACAAGTTTTTCAGTGGTTTTGGCCAGTGGAGGTGGCTGAGGTCTATAAGGTGATTTCAAATCTATGACCCACATTGTGAACTGCACCCTGGCCTGAAGCATCTCCTAGGGGGCTGTGTTGAGGTTATCAGTTCAGTATTCACTGGGATAGTTGAAAAAAACATCTCTCGACCCCGTCCTGATGAATTATAGACCACTCTCCAACCTGCCATTCCTAGGGAAGGTTGTTGAGAAGATAGTGGCTTTGCAGCTTGAGGAACACCTGGGGATCTGCAACATCTATGAGCCACTCCAGTCAGGGCTTAAGACAAGGCACAGCACAGAGAAAGCACTAGCCTGGGTGCATAATGACCTCCATGGCAAGAGATCGAGGAGAATGGTCAGTTCTCATTCTCCTGGATCTGTTATCAGTACTTATAACCGTGGACCACATTGTGTTGTTGGATCACCTTAGACAGTATTGTGGACTCAACGGTGTTGTCATCAACTGGTTTGAGTCCTTTCTGTCATGCAGAAAGCATAGAGCATTGATGGGTAATTTCTCCTGCTGCCCTATGCCTCTGACCTGTGAAGTTCCTCAAGGCGCGATCCTATCACCAATGCTTTTCTTGGTGTACATGCTGTCCCTGGGGAGGATCATCAGGGACTAGTGGTGCTGTCAATGTGATGAATAAATGCCTTGCTGAATCCAGGTTTGGATAAACTCAAATTGGCTGAGAATTAACCCAGGTAAGATAGAAGTTCTAGTGATTGAGCCAGGCCACGGGTGTGGTGGGGACACCTACGGGATGACAAAAGGTTTGGTCTTGGGGTCGACAACATTAAGGGCATCCTCTAGGGTGAGAATCTGGGTGTGGTCCTTGATGACAGGCTGACATTTGAAGCTCAGGTGTTGGCTGTCGTCAAAAGTGGTTTTTACCATCTGAGGAAAATTGCTTGGATTAAACCCCTAATTTCGCCCGAGAACCTGCTATGTCTGGTAGATGCCTTTGTCACATCAAGACTTGACTACTGTAATGCTCTTTACTTTTGGATCAGTGGAGGGAACCTCTGCTAACTGCATCTAGTGCAGAATGCAGTGGTTAGGCTGGTGACAGGACTATCCAGGTCCAGTCATGTGACTGTGGTCCTGTGGGGTCTGCACTGGCTGCCAGTCAGGTGGCGGGTTTTCTTCAAGGTGGACTTGCTCACCTATAAGGCCCTATATAGATCAGGGCCTGGCTACCTGTCAGACCTCCTCAGCCCTGCTGTCCCTGCTCACTCCCTCAGTTCCTTCATCAAGGGCCTTCTGGTGGTTCTGAGGACTGGGCTGAAAACCTCAGGTGAACATTCATTTGTGGCAGCTGGCCCAGTCCACTAGAACTCACTGTCAAGATCTTTGAGGGAGGCCCCTGTGGTGGAGGTGTTCAGAATGGGACTAAAGACCCAGCTCCTAAGTTTAGCTTATCCTGCAGATGTCTTTTAAATTGTTTTAATTTTATATAATATTTCATATAATCTTATTTTTTGCTGATTATTTTAAACTGTGATGTTTATTACCCTGTCAAACTGTCTATTACTGTATAGTGCCCAGAGTCTCCAGGACTGGGTGGTTAACTAAATAAATGTTTACTTACATCCTGACTTAATTCATTTTCATAGACTTTCATATCAGGCCTTTGGTACTGGACACTATGTCCTATGTTAGGGATAGTGTGCATATTATTCAGATGCTAGAGACTTCTGATACTTTAGTGGTCACTGTGGAAGAAGGTAGCCTGTGATGAGGGTGCTGGGGAGAGGGCACTGACAATAATGGCAACCCACTCCACAGCGCATTGCAGGAATGGCTGCAAGGGGATACAGTAACCAGATGGGGGGGTGGGTGACTATAGCGACATCCTGTAGCTATACGTACAAGTGTGCCAGGGGATAGGAGCATGTGCACACAGCGAGGGATGTGGGGGCGGCCCATGGTCAGTTGCCGTGCCAACCCCATGGTGTGGTGGGTGGGTTGCTGTCATCGGTTGGCAGGGTACTGGGTTTCGGTCTGGTTACTGGTGGATTTTTTTTGCACCCGGCCCAAACCTTTTTTTTTATGTTTCTACCCCCCCCGACATGCACCCCCCTGGAGTTGAGAATCCTTTAGTAGGGAGGCGCGGGTGAAGCCCACATGGGGAATTAAAACTAAGTCCCAGCGCCCTTTTGCTGTGTTCTGAAGTGTCAGAGTGCCGAAAATATTTTTTGGCACTCTTGACTTCTGCATAATGGTGATTGCATTTAGGCTTTCACCGTTATGACATAGATCCATGGAATAATTATGGCTACTTACTTGGGATTTGAAAAATCTTTATATTTCTATTCTATACAATTTGGGTTATCTCACCTTATTGGATTTACTTGCTAGGAAAAGGTTAGAAAATTAACAACTAAATGAGTTTTCGACGCAACTGACTGAGATTGTTTTATCACAATGCTAGTTTTCATTTGAGAAATAATTTTTTCCTCACATAAAAGGTACAGAGAAGGGATCTAGTATGGCCCCATCATATGCGAATATTTACATAAACAGTTTTGAGGAACAATTTTTTTTTTCAGAGGGCAATCCATTTAAGGGCAAATTAGGCTTGTGGATATATTTTATTGATGACAGAGTAATATGGAAGGAGATAGCCTCAGAGAATGAAGATTTTCACCAGTATTTAAATTCGCGAACAAACCATTTAACTTTTATTAAGAACCAAAGTCTGCAAGAAAATTGCATATTTGGATTTGTTAATTTATAAAGCAAATGGACATTCACGTATTAAGTTGTATCAAAAAACACAGATAGGAACACTTTATTAGCAGCCAATAGTTTTCATCCATAAATGCTCATGGA
The DNA here is from genome assembly GCA_016271365.2 of Neoceratodus forsteri. Taxonomy (NCBI): domain Eukaryota; kingdom Metazoa; phylum Chordata; order Ceratodontiformes; family Ceratodontidae; genus Neoceratodus; species Neoceratodus forsteri. The sequence goes on from CM028131.1 coordinate 1,163,943,212, forward strand.
TTCAATCCATTATGGGCAGTTTGTGAGGGCCAAAAGAAATTGCAGTAAGGAATCTATCAGGAAGCAAGGAAGGATATGCAAAACAGATTTAGAGAACAAGGTTATAGAGAAGTGGTGTTGGAGGATGAAGAAACTAGATTGGAGGATACTCTAAGAGAACAGTTATTGAGAACAGGAGGAAAAAGTAAGGATGATTAAGTAAGATTATTTTCAGTACACCATATTCTGATTGACTTAAAACTATCATTTAAAAACATCCACACCAGCTGGGAATCACACACTTTTAACAATTTACCTATGGCTGTAGCAAAGAAAAATAGATCTCTAGGGGACAGGATCACACATACTGATCATAAAATCCCTAAAAGAGAAACTAAGGGTAATTGTTTTGCTAACATTGATGTGAGAGGAAATTACCTTTGTGGTTACTGTAATAACACATACAAAATCAAAAAAAATTATGACCCTGCCTAAGGGTAAGGACATAGAGATTAAGGACTTTATTAATTGCCAGACTGTAAAGGTAGTTTACATGATAAATGTCCCTGCAAAAGGGTGTATATAGGCAACACATTGAGGGTGTTAAAAACATGAATAGGAGAGCACAAGGGTTATATCAGGAGGGGTGACTTGGCATCTCCAATTGCTAGGCATCTTTTGGAAGTAGGTAACCAGTTGCCATCTGTAAGTTTTTTTGGCATAGAGAAATTTAGTAAGGATAAGAGGGGAAGGAATTTTTGCAAGCAATTGCTTTTTAAAGAAGCATGTTATATAAACAGATTTGAGTCCACAAATTCTTAAATATGGTTTGAATAAGGGCATCAATTGGACTCCTATTCTGTAGAAAAGGAACTGAATAGGATGGCTACTTGTTTTTCTTTGTATGATAAGTGCAGAGTCCCCCCCCCAATCTCTCAGTTCTGAATGGGCATTTTCCAATCAGTAATAATGATTTGCAGCCATTAGTTTATTATTTGTATAAGTTTGTTCTCGATGGGGGTTTTATTTTCATTGTCAGGGTTCCTTTCTGATTGGACACAGAATGCTTCATGTTTGCATTTATTGGGTATTACAATTAGTTTTTAGATCGCAACCATTGGGAGCTGTAAAAAGGAAAAAAGCTTTATGACACTAAGTGTTATTAAGGTTTTCATATTTGTATCTATTAGCATTTTAGCATGGATACCAAAAATCACAGTTGTCCGGAGCAGTAAACAGAACATAAAAAATTCTGTGACACTTGCTTTGTTGTTTGGAGGTATAGCAAGTGTCATTTTGGTTTGTAGGTCAGACTTGTATTAGAAAATTGATCAATAAGACCTCTTGAAGATTTGCATGAGGTTTATTTGGTAAATAGATTAAAAGTAATTTAGTTCCCTACGGGATTTCAGTTTTACCACTATTATAAAAATAGCTTTCTTGACACTGTTCTTTGCTCTCTGCATAAGTTGCAGGTGTGGAAGCCAGGTGGGACCTCTAACTAAGAATTGGTAAGCATACTAAGATACAGTGAAATGTTAAAATGTTAATCATGAGGGACCACGTGATGCAGAGTGCTGAGTAGAAGCACCTCCGCTAAGCTAATGCCTCCTGATCATATAATCATCTTTTTCGGATGTTTAAATCTCACAAAACCCTCTGCATTTGAATTCTCCTGTCTGCTAAACATCTAGAGCGCCTGTTTTGAGAGTTCAGTTTGCGGATGGAGGCTTACATGAAGAAAGCCCCGAAAAAACATACCCCACCTGCTACTCCTGAAAAGGCCCCAAAGAAATCTTGGGCCATGGGTGGGCCAGATAGGCCTGATCCTTCGAGCCAAGTTGGGGAACAAGAACCATTAATGCTTAACAGGTTTTTAGAAGAATTTAAACCCTTCCATGAGGAAATGAAAGGAATGGTGATCGACCTGAAGGCTCTGTCAAAAAAGCTGGATGAGGTTTCGTTAACTGCCTCCGATAATACTGCCCGAATAGTCTCATTGGAGAAACGACTAGAGAAAGTTGACCCTGAGTTACTGTCTATGCGGCAAAATCTCTCTCGTTTGGAGGCAAAGCTTGAAGATCTGGAGGGCCGTAGCCGTAGAAACAACGTTGTGATATTAGGGCTACCAGAAGGAGAAGAAGGCCAGAATACTGTAGCATTCATACAGAAGCTGGTGGAACGGGTTGCTGGCCCCTCTCCCTTCGGCTCTGTATATATTATCGAGCGAGCCCACAGGTCGTTGCGTCCAAAACCTTTACCGGATGCTGCCCCTCGGCCTATTATTTGCCGATTCTTAAATTTTTTAGAAAGGCAGCACTTCTTGCAGAAAGTGAAAGCTCTGCAGGAGGTCCATTGGGAGAATTCCAAATTGAGAATTGCACAAGGCCTGCCAGGATTGGTTCATTTGAAACGCAAAGCATTTCACCCCATCGTGTCCAAGATCATTGCTGCGGGGCTAAAATTTAAAATGGGGTATCCAGCCAGGCTGCAAGTTCTTGTAAATGGATCCTGGTTAAATTTTGAAGACCCAGAATCTGCCCTTTCAAGCCTCAAAACTGCGCTACCGGACTTATTCCAAGAGCCCTGAGAAGTTTTGCCTACAAGATGAGGGGTTGTCTGGTGTTGCCTCACTGGGACTGCTATCTCTTTAGTTGCTTATGAAGATAGTGTCGATGGGGTGCATCTGGAAGTTCTTGTTTCTCATCTGGACTGTGTTAATACAAATCTGGGCTATTTATTATGAGACTCTCAGGCCCTAATTCTATAATGTGAATTGCTGTTCAGGGCAAGGACTCCTGGGATGTTCGGGCTTGTTTATTTGGGGATGGTGTTTTTTGTTTCAATGCATTTAGTTGTAGAAGCTAGCATTAGCGAGGGGAAGACTGTGTTAAATTGTTTAGGATTAATGTCTCACTTCACAGACTGTTTGATTTGGGAGCGGTGTTGGGCTTTCTCAGTAATTTCACATAGCTACCTTGTTAAGATTGGGCTGTGGCCACAAGAGGGAGCATCATGCGCATGAAGTATAATTAAGCGCTGCTCTTAATTCAGAGAGGATCTCCCTCAGCTGTGTCTCTTGTCTCGAATTTAGGGCAGCATATTACCCCAGTTGGGGTTCTTGGGCCTGTGGGCTGGTAAATGCCTGGGCAGAGATATTTTTCATTACTTTTTGCCTGGGACCCAAGATGTTAGTGTCTTTTTCTGGTTTTTTGGTCACATTCTAGTTGGAAGGGGTAATTTCCCCCCCATTAGTTTCCCGATCTAGTTCTGGTTTGCATAGACATTTCTCATGGGACATCAGGGCCCCTATTTCCTATTCGGTTTCCTGAGGTTTTTGGGCGCATCAATGCGTTTTGCAGACTACTCTGCTCCCTTTTCATTATTATTTTACCGTACTTGTGTGCGCTTACATTGGAAACCCGGACTGCTCTCAAGTTTTTGGGGGTTGTTAAATTAGTTGCACTGGTCTGTATTTACTTGAGGATATTACTGTATTTGCTGGAAGCAGAGGTGTACATTTGGGGGGCGGGAGAAGGAGGAAAGGACCCAGTACTGTGCTAAACGTTGCTTAAGGCAGTGTGGGTGGCTGGGTGGGGTGGTATATGTTGGGTTTTGTTAGGTGGAGCGAGTGATTTTGGGGGAGGGGATGGGTTACTTCTGGAGGGATGGGGGGGAGGGTTCTACAGCAGTAACCTGTGGATTAAGGCTGAACTTTTTTTGTGATTTGTGTACAGGGCTGAACATACTAAGCTCACTAACTCTAGTTAGATGGCCAATGAGGTGACTTTTGCTACTTGGAATGTTAAGGGGATCAGGAAAAATCCAAACAATATCAGGTTCTCAAACATTTAAGTCTATTACGTTCTCAGATAACTTTTTTTACAGGAATCCCATTTACTTGAATCTGAAGCCTTACAGCTAAGGAGGCAACAGGTGGGGCTGGTTTACGAAGCTCAGGGCTCCAGTAAAAGTTGTGGGGTCATGCTTATTATCAATAGAGGTATTCCCTTTGTTTCTATGCAGGTTATCAAAGATCCAAAGGGTAGATTTGTTTTAGTTAAAGGCACTCTCTGGTCAGTACCACTTTTACTTGGTAGTATATACGGTCCTAATATGGATGACCCAGGGTTTTTCATGAGACTGATAACCATTATTCTTCCAATGCTTCCCATTAGGATTATTATGGGGGGGGGGGCGACTTCAATCAAGTCATAGATACTAATCTGGACAGGTCATGTAGTGGATTGGGTGGGGCGTCCCCGGGGCAGAGGGCATTTAAGGATTCAGTAGACCAGTGCGGGCTCTGTGATGTCTGGCACGTGTTGTATCCTGACTCTAAGGAGTTCAGTTTCAGGTCAATGGCGCACGGCTCGCAGTCCCTCATTGACTACATACTTATCTCTCAGGGTCTCTTGCCCGGGGTCAAGGCCTCCTCGATCCAACCTGGCCTTGTCTCTGATCATTCACTTGTGGTATGCAACTTGGCATTCTTGAATTTACCTAAAAGGGAAACCAGGTGGAAGCTCAATGAACAGCTTCTTAAGGATGCCAAGTATTGCAAGCTCATAAGGGAGCAAATTGAGTTCTTTTTTCCATCTAACCCTTTAGACAGTGCAAAGCCGGATATTTTATGGGGGGCCTTCAAAGCATACATGAGGGGGATCCTTAGCAGTATGGTGGCTAGTAGGAAAAGGGCACAAGAGGAAGAATTATTATCATTATTGTCCCAAATTCAGTTACTCGCAGCGAATAATTCTGTTAGCGTTTCAGATGAGGACAAGAAGAGGCTCCTAATGGCCAAAGACAGATATCTAGAGCTGTTAATGGAAGAAGACTTGGTTTGCTGGCCAAGGCACCTAGCTTCACCTGAGCTCTTTCCTTCCAAGACTGCTTGAAAGGCAGAGTAGAAAACCTTACCAGAGCAAGGGAAAAGGATTAAGACTTCTTTTGGCTAAGCAGATTTACTGTGTGGTGTTGTTTTTAATTTTTACTCACAGGGATTGCTACTGTTTGTTGCTAACATTTCATTGCTTTATTTTTCTCTGTTGCAAAGTGTTTCTTACAGCGTATATCTTCTCTGAAATGATTACAGGTGGTGCTTTACAGGTTTTACAGTTTTATCTAACATTAGGATAAGCTTTCAGGGTTACTGCATTTGTTGTTGACTGATTGTTTCTGCTCTTACCTCCTTGTTCTTTCATCCGTGGTTCTTCTTTTTCAGCAGGGGAAGGTCCCAGCCACCCACCCCCCATCCCCAACCACCCCACACTACACTCCTTTTATAGGGTACCACAGTTGTGACATTTCCTGTGGCAGAGCAGGAAGGGGCAGATCAGTGGGGCATCCCCAAGGTGAGCTCATTTACAGGGGCACTAGTTATTTAACTTGTTATAACAAGTTAAACAAAAAACAAAACACAATCAAACCATTACTTGCAATTTTTTCCTTCTAATTACTCTGACAAGGTTATAAACCCAGCAACTTATCTAGAATGGATATCATTAACTGCAGGTACTGTGGAACAATTTTCAGAAGGACAGTCTTACAGGATTTAGGGCTCAACTCCGGGCAGCATGGGCAGAGATTGCACGCCTCAAATTTCATATTCAAGAGGAAATACATTATAAGAACCACCTGCCATTTCCCCAGCATCCAACAGAAAAACCTCAACCGCAGAGGGTAGTTGGACCAGGAGGTTGGCAGGTGGTTAGAAGGGGCAAATCGGGTGCCCCATCACTCTCTGCTCTCCAAAATATTACCTCCAAAAACCATATAAACACTACAAACAGGTATCTGCCTCTATCTCTGAACTCAAACAAAGAGGCAGAAGACACTGCAGAGCAGGACACTGCGGCACAGGAGCTAGCACAACAAAACTCACCCAAATCAGGAACCAAAAGAAAAAAAGCAAAAAGGAAATCCAAAAAAATTCTGATCATAGGAGACTTCATGATTCAGGGAGTTGATACCCATCTCCAGCCAGGGGTAATGGTCAGATGGTCTCCCAGGTACATCAGCATGGAGAGACACTGACCGCATTGCTAAAATTGTTCCCAAAGCAGGAGAAAACATTGATGTCCTAGTACACATAGGGACTAATGATCTCGCCAGACGGTCAGTTGTGGAGACCAAGGAACACCTGATCAGGCTGGGTGACAAACTATCATCCATTGCGTCCGGCATCTCCTTCTCTGAGATCCTGCCAGTTTGGGAGAGGGGGGCAGATGGACAGAAGGTCAGAGAAGGGGAGATAGGGGAGCTAAACACGTGGCTCAAGGGCTGGTGCCAGGAAAAAGGACACAGACTTGTAGGGAACTGGCAACAGTTCTGGGAGCGAAAGTTCTTTAAATTTGATGGACTGTATCTGACTAAGGATGGAGTCAGTGCATTGGGGCAGAAGTTTGACGTCTTTGCAGAATATTTAAACTAGCAAATGGGGAGAGGGGTGCAGCACCCCATACATCAAATGGGAAGAACACCCCTCCCCCCTCAGCTAGTGGTCAAACAGGGATTCAGCATGTTTGCAGTTCATTTGCATCACCAGGTAAGAAAAAAGGTTTGTCTCCCCATACGATGCACAGAGGTAATGCCAAACCTCACCCAACAACCAACACAATCAAATCTGGCCAATGGAAAATCATGTACACAATGCTCACAGCCTGGGAAATAAGATCCCAGACCTGCAGGCAATAATGTCAGAGGCTAAACTGGACATAGTTGCAATTAGTGAGACGTAGTTTACCAGTAACCACACTTGGGAGACTTCAGTACCTGGCTATGTATTGTTCGGAAGAGACCAAGGTGCAAAAAGGGGGGGGAGGAGTGGCCCTGTATGTCAATGAAAATATCAAAGCTACAGAAATTCAGAATACACATAAGGAGCCAGAAGAACTGTGGGTCACCCTGGAAACAGGAAATGGGACAGCCATAAGAACTGGGGTTGTCTACAGGCCCCCAGACCAGGGGAGGACATAGACACATTACTGTTAGAAGATATACAAAACATGACAGCTAAAGGGAGGTTCTGATAATGGAGACTTCAACATGCCAGATACAGATTGGTCAATACCAGCAGGAACATCTCAGAACTAGACACATAGTGGATTCCTTAAGGGGAGGACCTCAAACAACTGGTACAACAACCCATAAGAGACAGGGCTATCCTAGATCTAGTACTGACTAACAGGGAAGGGATCACAGATCTCCAGGTAGAAGGTCACCTGGGGCCAGTGACCATCACATGGTATGGTTCAATTTGGCTACTACATCTAAATCATCCCATTCCAAGGCAAAAATATGGGACTTCAGAGGAGCTGACTTTGATAAGATGGCCAACAGAGTTAAGCTAGCCCTGGCAAAAAGAAACACAGGAGAGGGGGTACAGGCAAAGTGGGCAAGCATTAAGGATGCAATACTTGAAGCAACATCCCATTGTGTTAGACAGAGAAGGAAGTGCAAAAGAAGAAGGAAACCACTTTGGTTCTCAAATACAATAGCAGAAAAGGTCAGAGCCAAAAGGCTGGCCTTCAGGAAATATAAGGAACACGGATGAAGATAGGGAGGCATACCAAACTTCCTAAGGGGAGCAGGGAAGGCAGTAAGGCAGGCAAAGTCCCAAACTGAGGAAACACTAGCACGAACAATAAAGAAGGTGACAAGACTTTCTATAGATACATTAGTGAAAGGAGAAAGTCCAGAGGGGTATTGCTAAGCTTAATGGAGAAAAGGGAGCATGGAGGAGGAGGATCATGTAAAGCATCTATCCTAAATAGATACTTTTGCTCAGTATTTACTGAAGAGAAGGTAGGGCAGGGCCCACAGCTCAGCACCATGGACACGGGGGAGGAGGTGAGCACTACTCCTTCACAAAAGAAAGGGTCCTACAAGAGCTTGCTAAGCTCAGGGTGGATAAGGCAATGGGACCTGATGGCATACATCCCAGGGTACTTAAGGAGCTAAAGGTAGAACTAGCAGAGCCATTAGCAGAACTGTTTAGTGAGTCTCTGAGCACAGGAGAGGTCCCAGAAGACTGGAGAAGGGCTCATGTGATCCCGCTCCACAAGAGTGGTAGCAGCGAGGAGGCAGGGAAGTACAGACCAGTCAGTCTTACCTCAGTAGTGGGCAAGATTATGGAGGCACTCCTTAAGGAAAGGATAGTGCAACACCTGGAATCCATAGGGGCACAGGATCCAAGACAGCATGGGTTTACAAAAGGAAGGTCCTGTCAAACTAATCTCATAGATTTCTTTGACTGGGTAACCAGAGTGATGGACCAAGGGGGAGCAGTTGATTTTGCCTACCTTGACTTCAGCAAAGCTTTTGACACTGTTCCACATAGAAGATTGATAAATAAGCTGGGTAGGCTCGGGTGGTCAAGTTGGTCAACTGGGTGGCAAACTGGTTGACGGGCAGAAAACAGTGAGTGGTGGTAAATGGTATACAGTCAGAAGAGATGCAAGTCACAAGTGGGGTACCTCAGGGATCAGTCCTGGGGCCAATCCTCTTCAACATCTTCATTAGTGACCTTGCAGATGGACTAGAGGGTAAGGCTTGTCTGTTTGCAGATGACACCAAGATCTGTAACAGAGTAGATGATCCAGATGGGGAGGGCAGAATGAGAAGAGATCTGGATAAACTAGCAAAATGGTCAGAAGAGTGGCAACTGGGATTTAATGCAAAGAAGTGCAAGACCATGCACATAGGGAAGAGAAACCCTGAAGCCACCTATAGGCTGGTAGGGGAGTTGCTAGCAGTCACAAAGGAAGAAAGAGACTTGGGCATCATCATCACTGATGACCTGAAATCATCCAATCAGACCTCTAAAGCAGTAGGTAAGGCTAGGGGGGTGTTAGGGTGTGTTAGTAGGGGTATCACAAGTCGTAAGAGGGAGCTAATAATCCTTCTTTACAAGACACTGGTTAGGCCCCATCTGGAGTACTGCGTGCAGTATTGGAGGCCACACCTTCACAAGGACATTAACCAAATTGAGGCAGTCCAGAGAAGGGCAACCAAAATGGCGCAGGGACTGCATCAGAAGACATATGAGGACAGATTAACAGAGCTCAATATGTATACCCTTGAGCAAAGGAGGGAGAGAGGTGATATGATCGAGGCATTCAAACACCTTAAGGGCATTAACAAGGTGAAAGAGTCTAACATGTTTAAATATAAGAAAAATAGCAGAACAAGAGGACACAGCATGAGATTAGAGGGGGCGATTATGGGGAATGTGAGAAAATTTTTCACAGAAAGGGTGGATGGATGGAATGGCCTACCTCAAGTGGTGGCTATGAATACAGTGCAGGGCTTCAAACAGGCATGGGATATGCATAAGGGAGCAATACAGATGAGTATGAATAGATAGGCCACTGACAGAGCAAAAACCGATGGCACATTTATAAGGTAGAAAAAGGAATGGGCAGACTGGATGGGCCTTGCGGTCCTTATCTGCCGTCAACTTCTATGTTTCTATGTTTCTAAGCAAAATTAGCTATAATTCGAACCAGAGCTAATTATACGGATCAGGGAGAGAAAGCAGGGTGCCTGCTGGCATTGCGTATAACACAACAGGAATTGGCAAGATTTATCCCACCAATTCGGGCAGTGGCAGATGGGTCCTTGAAAGTATCCCCTACTGAGATAGTACAAGAGTTTGCTTTATTTTATGAAAGATTGTATAGTGACATGGAGTGTCCTCCTTGTCCTGGAAGTATGGAGAAGTACTTAAGAGACTCCCACCTGCCCTTCCTATCAGAGCAACATAAGGGTTTTTTGGCTACCCTTATATCTCTGGAGGAGATATCCGAGGTTATTGGTGGGCTACCCACAGACAAAGTCCCAGGTCCAGATGGGTTTTCCTCTCTATTCTACAAGGTTTTTTGGGATCTTTTACTACCAGTACTTTATCGCCTATTTCAATACATTCTAACTGGAGTAGAGGCAGACCCCCACCTGTTTGAGGCACCGATTGTCCTTCTTCCAAAACCAGATAAGGACCCTGAGTTAGTTCAAAGTTACAGACTTACAGTATATCCCTTCTAAATCAAGATATTAAAATCCTTTCAAAGATATTAGCCAATAGGTTAACTGTAGTCCTCCCTGAGCTAATAGGTATGATCCACGTTGGATTCATGAAGGGACGCTCGTCATCAGACCATTTGTGCACCCTTTCTCATGTCTTCTCGGCTACCAGGGATGCTGAGTTTCCTGCAGGACTGGTTTCCCTGGATGCCGAGAAGGCATTTGATCGTGTGAATTGGAATTTTTTGTTTCGAGTTTTGGAAGCTTTCCAATTCCCTCCAGTATTTATATCCTGGATTGCTGCATTATATAAGACCCCCACAGCAAGGATTTCTGGGAATGGTGCTTTTTCAAAACCATTTTCACTCCATTTAGGTACCAGGTAGGGTTGCCCCCTATCTCCTCTTTTATTTAATTTGTACCTTGAACCTCTTATCCAAAACATTCTTCATGCGTTAATACAAGGCGTCTGGGTTGGGCTTCATGAAGTCAAGGTCACTGCATATGTGGATGACCTGCTTGTGCACTTATCCCATCCGGTATCCTCCATTCCGGCCTTGCTGGGTGAAATAGTTAAATTTAGTGCCCTATCTAATTACAAACTGAATGCTAATAAATCCTCTTTCTTTCCTTTAAATCACAAGATATTCAAGACTGATATTAGCCCCTTAGGTTTATGCTGGGCCCCCAAGTCATTTAAGTATCTGGGCATTAAACTAACTCATAACCCCTTAGCATGGTTTAAGAAAAATTTTGAATCCCTCTCTCAGCTTATAACTCAGGACCTTGATAGGTGGTCCAAGCTCCCCATTTCACTATGGGGCTGGATCAACATAGTTAAGATGAATATTTTCCCAAGAATTCTTTACCCTCTATCTCTCCTCAATACTTTTATCCTGTTATTCTGGTTTAAGAAGCTGCATGGCATTTTCACTAGGTTTATCTGGTCTGATAAATATCCTCAATTGGCCCATTATAAGTCGTCCGCTCCAAAATCTGAGGGGGGCCTGCGGATCCCCCACTTGGCTATATATTATTGGGCCAGCCATTTGGCAAAATGTTTGAAATGGGTATGCCCCGGCCCTGAAAAAGAGCAACCGGTATGGCTTAGAATAGAATTGGATTTAATTAGGTCTATGAACCTGGATCCACTAACTTTGTTCTATGCTAAAATGTCTCAGGTGCATGTGGCTGAGAAGTGTCCCACAGTAGCTACCTTATTAAAGGTATATGCACAATTGTGTTCCTTTTTGCAATATACCCCTCAGTTAGATTTGGCCCAGCCCATTTGGAACTCCCCATCTTTCACCATGAACAAGCAGCAGATTCCCCGCAATTGGTTGCCCCAATTGGGGGATGGGAAAGTTCTTTCCTTTATGGATGAGGGGAGGCAATGGTTGTCAGTAGGTGATATTATTCGGAAATTTAGTATCCTGGCTCTCTCACATTTTAAAGTCATACAGTTAAGGCATTTACTCACAATAGTCCTTGGCAATACCCCTCCCCACCAAACAGTTACGGCCCTGATCCCTGAAGTCTCTTCATTACTTGGATCTTCGGGTATCATATCTAAACTATATCAGGTGTTGTTTCACAAAAGAAATGGTGACTCTTTTGGACCTATGAGGTTTTGGAGCTCCATTCTTTCTCATTATCATCCTGATTGGCAAACCCTGTGGAGATCGTGTAATAAATATGTTTCTCAAGACAGGTTACGTCTTATGCAATATCACATTTCACATAATATGTACTATACTCCGGTTAAGTTAAAGAAATGGGGTCTCTTGGACTCTAACTTATGTGTTAAGTGTTCACGGGAGGAGGGAACACTTCTTCACTTATTTTGGTCCTGCCCCAAAATCTCTTTTCTATGGGACTCTATCAAGGTTTCCCTGGATCCTTTACTGGGTCTACAGGAGTATTTCATGCCTGACATTTGTCTCCTAGTGGACTTGTCTTCTATTAGAGTTAAAGTGAGAAGGTTTCATATCTCTATGATAGCATTATCTGTCAAGAAGCTTATCTTATGTCACTGGAAAGACAAGTCTACTCTGACTTTTCAGGAATGGGTGAATGAAATTATTGCCAACCTGCATACAGAAAAAGCGATTGCCAGCCTCTACAACAGACTGTTTATACGCAAATATGGGATCCCCTTCACTCTCGAATTCTAGTTGCTCAGACTTAGTTGTGTTTTAGGACATATTGCCCTGTAGGTTCCTGTATAATGCCTTTGTACTTATGGGACACATGGACGTGTTACTGCTGTATGGGGAGGGAGGGAGGGTGGGGCAGTTTTATCTTAATAAGTTGCTGTATTCTTGCTTCATTCTTATGGTAACTGCCTTTTATTGTGGAAAATCTCTTAATAAAGTTTGAATTGAAAAAAAAAAATGCTAATCATAGCAAGAGGAAATTAAAGTACTGTTTTTTCTGACCCATAGACATAGATGGGGTCCAACTTTGAAATTTAACATAAGAAACTATCTTAATAAGTAAGTGACAGATCGCTACTTTGAACATTTAAATACAGCATAGAGATGCATGCTTAGTTCAGGCACGGACATACACTATTATTAAAAATATGAATGGAGCATTTTTAGGACAGATTTAAACGTTGGGTATACGTTTGGTGATTTTTACATAGTTTATTAGTAGAAATGCATGTTATTTAAACTACCTAATAGCTTTTTCTGAAATTCAGTGTATTTTCTTTATTTTATACATTTGGCATTAAAAGGCCGTGTTACAACACAGCATGGTTACAGTAAATGAAACCAAGCAATACAATATTTAACATCTCAAATGGGGCCCTCCACCCTTCCTGCCCCCTTTTCCAGCCCACCCCACCCATGATATCAGAAATATAACAGTAAATTTCCTTGTAGAACGTGCTCTCTTAAACATTTAATATGTCTATTAAAGGGAGTAGAATGTATATAACTTACTCCAATACTTCTCAAATTTGGACATTCTGTTATGCATACTAGTGATAACCTTTTCTGCTGAGAGATTAAACAAGAATTCCTGCAGCCACTCAGTGTAAGATAAGATATCTGTGTCTAGCCAATGTCTAAGCACTAACTTTTTTACCGACATTGCTATCATTGCTAGTTCATATTTCCTTTCAGTGATATTTACATGGGAGTAATCTCCCACTAGACATGCTCTCAGTTCTATGGATTCTGTGATGCATAATAGTGGATCTGCTCTCTGCTTTATAAGGGCCCATAAAGGGGCCACTTTGGGGCATTCCCAGAAAATGTGGTACAGAGATCCTACATCCTGCAAGCAACGTCTGCAAGTTGGAGAGAGGGAATTATTCATTCTAGTCAGTTTCACTGGAGTACAATACATATTGTTAAGAATCTGAAATTGCATCAGACGTAGTCTATCCTGCGAGATGAAACTGTGAGTGTCTCTCTAGACCTTCTCCCTTTCAAATGTTACTTCCGGGAACTGAGAATTCCAGTAGCAAGAAGACCCATCTTGGTGCGGAAAAGCTTTATCTATTAATATCTTGTATATGCCAGAAACTGCATGTTGCTGAGTGACTAGTGCACTGAGTGGTTGCAGGAAACTACTACCCTCTTCTGTAGGTTGTTTTATTTGAGAGGCGGCCAGCATATGTTTGAGTTGAAACACTTTGAAACTCAAGTGGGGGCCTAATTGGTAACTGTTAAGGATGTCAGTCGTTGTTCTAACTTGGCCCTCATGCCATAGGTCTTGTAGTTTGGCATGTGCTAGCTGGGAAAGCCAGGAAGCTTTCACTGATCTTCCAACTATCTTGAAATTGGGGTTACCCACCAATAGTTGGAATGGGTCTTGTGTGTGTTTATAAGCAATGGATGCGCATAGTTGGGCATGTACTTTGACTGAGGTACCGACCGGAGTAACAGTCAAGGCATGGGGAAGCAGTTTGACTGGGGCATAATAAAGGGAAGAAGAAGAAATGCCTGCTGAGGAGATAATCTCATTTTCCAGCTCTAACTATAAAGATATATATTGGTCTGGGTTTGGATTTTCAAGGTTATCTGACCATCTTAAATATTTTGCCGCATGGCTCACCCAATAATAAAGTTTGAAATGAGGGAGTCTCATTGCTCCTTTTAGTTTGGGGACTGTGAGCTTCTCATAGGCCCTACGAGCTTGTTTGTCCTTCTATAGAAAACCAGTGATTAGTGAGTGAAGCCTGGAAAACTAGGCCTGAGGTCGCCAGATGCTTAACATGTTAAGTGGGTAGAAGATTCGAGGTAGGATATTTATTTTGATTAGGTTTACTCTTCCCCAGAAAGAAAGTGACAGTGATCTCCATCTATTTAGATCTTCTTGGATTACTTGAACTAAGGCATCCCAGTTATGTCTTTTCAGGAATTTAGAGTCTCTGGTTAGATATATACCTAAATATTTAAGTTTTTTTAGGCTCCCATTGCAACCCTAGACCCTCGATTTCCTTGCCATAAGTGTGTAAATTAAGAGGAAAGACTACGGTTTTGTCCAGATTCAATTTGTAATTGGCCTGAACTCCAAATTCCTGGATTAGTTCCAGCACTCTGATAATTGAGGCCCTCGGTCCAGATAAGTGAAGGAGGATATTATCAGCATATGCTGAAAGTCTGAGCTCTTGCTTTCCTGCCATCACACCCTTGATCCCCTGGGCTGTTTTAATCCACCTTAGGAGAGGTTCAAGATAGATATTAAACAATAGGGAGGATAAGGGGCAACCTTGCCTAGTACCCGAGCGAAGGGAGAAGAGAGGAGAAAGTTCTGTTGCAATATATGCATGCGGTGTGGTTAATATACAGAGTATTTATCCACTGCACAAAGAGAGGAGGGAAGCCAAACCGAGCCACTGTTCTAAAGAGGAAACACCAATGCACTCTGTCGAACACCTTTTCGGCATCCAGGGACATCAGTATTAGCTTAGGAGGTTGAAAAAATATAGTTTAGTTTCCTTAAATGGTCCGAAGCTGACCTGCCCACCATAAAACCTACCTGTTCTGTACAATTTAGAGAGGGAGTAACCCGGCCCAGTCTATTTGCTAGGATTTTGGCTAGTATTTTAACATCATAATCCAGAAGTGAGGTAAGGCGGTAGTTTGATACTTGTTCTGGGTCCCTCCCCTCCTTGCGCAATACTACTATTAGGGTTTCAAACAGGTGTGGCTCAAGGCTGTCTTCTGCCAGGATGAACTGGTATAATTGGAGCAGCCATGGGACCAGCTCTTCCACCAACGCCTTATAGAAATTGGCGGAGAAGCCGTCCAGTCTGGGGGCTTTATCAAGTGACAGACTGCTAATGGCCCTTCTAATTTCATCTTCTGAGAGTGGAGAAGTCAGAAGAGATTGTTGGTCCATGGACAGGGCGGGTACGTTGGTGGATTTCAGGTATTCATCTATCCTGGTTATTGAAGGGGGATAGGGCTTGGTTCCATATAATTCACTGTAGAAGGTGTGAAATTCAGCCACAATTTTCCTTGGGTTAGTGAAACGGAGGTCATCCTTCTTAGAATGGACTGCATTAACCAGCCTCAAGGCTTTCTGCTGCCTTACCCTCATGGCTAGCAACTGCCTGGCTTTGTCACCATGATCAATATATATGGAGTTTGTTTTGAGGATTGCATATTCTGCCTTGGCCACCAATAAGTCGTTATATTGTGCCCTCACTCGGATTAGCTCCTGATGGAGCCTTTCCGTGGTGGATGGGGAGATATTCTTTTCCAGTTGCCTAATTTTATCCAGTAATTCTTTAATTTGTCCTTCCCTTTTACATCTCTGTATGGAGGCAATCCTAATAAGTTCCCCTCTAATACAGCACTTTAATCCCCCCCATTCCATGTCAGGATGACCAGTAGCATTTAGGTTACTTTGAGTATATTGTGCTATGCAGGCCTTTAATTTGTCTAGCACCCACTTGTCCTGCAACAATCTGTTGTTAATTTTCCAGACAGTTTCTGCTCATTGATGCAGTGTGATGGAGATGGTACAAGACACTGAGGAGTGGTCCAAAATGACTTCTGGTAAAATTTGACATGCCATAAGGCCTGGCAGGAGCTGTTTGCTTATTAAAGAGTAGTCAATATGGGAGGAGGACCCGTGTGCTGGAGACCAGATAGTGTATTCCCACAGATTGGGATGAAGAACTCTCCATGGGTCACACAGTACTAGATTGTCCAGTAGGTCCCTGATGGCCCTTTGAGCCAGTGATAATCCTCGCCCTCTGTTTGCCTGTCCTATCCACATCTGGGGAGACAGGGACATTCCAGTCTCCACATAGCAAAATAGGTACTGAGAGGAAAGGCAACAGAAGATTAAGGATCTCCATAAAGAAGGAGGGGGTGAATGTATTCAGACCATAAATGGATCCCAGAAGTAAGTCAGACCTCTCTAGTGTCCCCACCACAAATATATATCTGCCCAGGGGGTCTGCAATGCACAGGCTATATTTGAAACCCAGGTTTCTAGACATCAGGATTGCTACCCCGTTACTTTGGGAACTGGATCCAGCAGTAAAAACTTGCCCCACATGCATCCTTCTTAGCAGGTTAGCCTCAGATTCAAGGAGGTGGGTTTCCTGCAGTAAAGAAAGTTGTCCCTTGATTATTTGCCAATGTTTCAATATTTTATATCTTTTATGCTTATTGCGTGCCCCCTTGACATTTCAAGATATATTCACATTATTATCCATAACTTTTTGGCACTACTGTAACTTCTGTTATGCCTATTAAAACCCCATACTAAGACCTTTGTAATGATACCATGGGTCCCCCCTCCGCTCCAGCATGTACAGCTAACCATGTCTGTTTCCCTTCCCCTTTTGATCCCCTCACAAACAAGTTAAAACGGTGGTGTGAACTATGTGAGGATATTCCTCTTGAGCTAAATATAAATAAGACAGTAATTATTGATAATACTAATGAGAGGTTTGTCCCACCCCTCAATATGGTACACGGTGCTGCCAGTTGCAGCATGTAAAGTTCTCATCCCCCCCCCCCAAACATGATGATTTATAACAGGAACTTTTAAAACCTGGATTGCAACAACCTAGAACAGACAAACTTAGCATAAAACAGTTTGAAACAACTCACAAGTTGTGAGAGATAAACCCAACAACCCCCCCCCTTCTACCTAGTGAGCTTGTGTATATTGTTAAATTGAATTCTAGAAGTTTTTACATAATGCTACTTCAATATATTTGTGGAGCTGTGGGTTGCAACTGAATCTCAAGGTGGCATAGAGAGTGTCACTATATGAAGAAAAAAAAAATGAATAAGAGCCCTTCTGCCATCAGTAAACAGTACAATTAACTTTAACTTTAGACTAATATCCAGCATTAGTTCGTGAGAACATTATGGAAAGGTTCATTCCTCGAGAGGGCTATAGCAGGTCTTTGCATCATTGGTTGCAACCCCACGGTTGCTTGCACCTTCGTGTTGATGCTCCCTGCTGAATGAGCGGTTGCAACTGCTTGGTTGTGCGTAGTACCAAGGGGACTCAGCTCTAAATGTTCCGCTACTCTGTTGTACAAAAAAGGGAATGTCTACAGACCTGTTGTGCTGCAACTGCCCCACAGACCACACGATAAGGCAGGGGAGATAGAGATAGATCCAAATCCAATGATTCTTACTGGGCCCAACACTTGCTTCTATCCCACATCGCTCCTCCAAATAAATTGTGAGCTGTGAGACACGCATGAAAGTACAGCAAGAGCTCCCATGAGGATATACGCCAGTCTGAGTCAAGCTGCAGGAAATCTGTGAATCTTCCCCTACCTCTATGCCCTTAAAAGAAGGTAGCTTGCCAATTCAAAAGATCTTCAAGGCTTGAGATCCTTTTCATTTTTGAACAGATCCAGTAACAGCCCTTGCAGCTCCTTTACCGCTTGCTCGTTATTTTCAAATGAGTGCCATTTCTCTTGTACCTGGACTTGAAGCTGCGCAGGATACAACATCCGAAACTGGATTCTGGCCGGGATGAGATGGGAGATCGTAGGATGAAACGTGCACCTCTTCTACCATATAGACGCCGGTAAATCTTGTGATATTCTGATCTTGTTTCCTTCCCACATCAAGGTCTGAATGCCCCTTAGTTTTAACAGAATGTGCTGTTTATCTAAGTAGTTTAGGAGATTCAGCAGGAAAGGGCGAGGAGGAGTGTAAAGCTTGGTGGGCCCGTTCCACTATATATGAAGACCCATTATGTGAAGGGCCTGCCACTTTATCCAGCAGCTTCTGTGTGAAGATGATGGGGAGGTCCCTTCCTCTCCCTCCAGGAGGCCAATGATTACTAAATTGTTACGGCGACTCCGGCTCTCGAGATCTTCCAACTTGAGCTCCATCTTGCTCATTTGTTTATGGAGAGCTACAATCTCTGGGTCCATAGTCACCCAAAGCCTCCCTCAGTGGCTTCATTTCTAATAGAAAACACTCTTCTGTGAGTGGTACTCTGGTAAGTTTACGCATGGGAAAGGCTGATGGCTTTACAGGCTGCTACCTGGATTTTTTTGTGGCCTTATCGGGGGAATCTGGAGGGGTATGTTGCGGGAGTACTTGCCTCATCTCCGCCTCCATTCTTCAGGTTTTGCTTGCTGCTCCCAATGATATTCTGTCCAATATGAACTCAGGATGGCTTCAGAAGTGGACAAAGTAGCTTCTAGGTTGTTTTAGATTAGTTTGTGACCGAAAAACTATGCAACGTAACGGGAGCTAGACGAGAGCACTGCTTCCCCTTAGCTACTCATCACGTCACTCCTCGCTTTTTTCTAGTATAAGTTGAAGTGTAAAAAATATTTCTTTGTATTATATGACTATAATGTGTAAGATATGTATTACTGTAAATGCAGAAGGGTATATTAAATGTTATAATTAATTTTCAGAATGAACAGAGGATAGAAATATTCTACAGTGTGTGTACACCACAGCTTGCTTAAAAAGTGAGTGCAGGTTGCTATTATGACTTTGTTATTAAATATGATTAAATATTGTTATATTTGAAATTGAAAATATATATATTTCCAGTTATTGATTTTTAATATTAGCCAATTTTCCCTGAAGAAGGGGGTATCCCCGAAACATTGGATAGTTAACTGGTTGAATTAATTATTTAAAATGAATAAAAGATGTTTTTGGAAATATTACTGTTTACTTTGGTGAGTGGATATTTCTGAGTCAGTCAAGTTTTCGAAGAGTGGGGTTTTGAAAGCATTATACATCATTGTACCTGAGGATATTAGAACTTTCAAAGCTGCAGAATATATTACTGTGCCCTGTATGCAAGGGGGGGCTCCCTCATTTCAATAGGCACAGGGGTATATTCTGCACTTTATCGGTATTAGGCATTCACCATGCACTCAGGGCCCACCATGTTATATTCCTGCTGAGCATGGCATGGCACTGCAATGGCTAGCACTGCACTAATCATTTCAATATGGTGGCATTAGGAACTCATGCATGTAGTAAATGCTTGACATAAATAGATTCATCCTGTTCACCTCCTACCACTCAGGCTGCTTTAGCATTTAATATTGCATGAAATACTTATCATTAAATGGGATGAGCTTCTAGAAAGGTACATGGAAATTCACACTATGGAGAGGAAAACCATCAGTGGCTAAAACCTTAGGGAACTGGTGCTCAAGTGATCAACAATTTCCTCCTCAGTATGATTCTGCTGTGAGGGGTGCTATTTATGATACCTCTTTCCCCTAGTAAATTAAATACTATACCCAGCAATATTAATCTCCATGAGGAACTAATCCAATCTGAGTTTAAAATTTTCAAACCAGGTTGCCCCATGGCCCAGTGGCAATGTGATATACTGCTGTGCAGATAACCTCAGTACAAAGGCCACATCAGGAGGCAGACCAGAGCACAGCAGCCGTTTTTTGTCAATATGCGATGGCTAAGGAGGGCTGGCAACAGGCAACTGGTGCCACAGTGACCCCTGTGGAGGACCAGGGGATCTTGCCCGTTGTACAGGATGTGAACTTTGTGCAGCCAAAGTAACTAGCAGACTTTGGCCATGCCAGGGCAACAGTGAAGGAGTAAAAAGAAGGGGAGAAAAAACTCATGTACTATCACATGATAGATCGGGTCCCAAAAACCCTGAAGTTGAACTACTGGGGCCACTGCTGGATCTCAGACAATGAATGATGACTACTTGGGATGATAATGACTCTCCCCAGAGCTAAAACCACAGAGGGGAAACCATGGGGAACCAGGATCCTGCTGATGGAACTGGGGTGGCAGGGACAGCATGCCTGATCAAGGTATGTCCATAAAATTGGTTATATTCCTTAGACAAGCATGGGCCAGGAAATGAAAAACTCTAGGAAAAAAAAATCAACCTACCCTATATATATAATTTCTAATAAAAACTTGTTCCATAGATTTATCATTCTTACGGTGATGGAAATGTTTCCTCTTACTGTATTTCTCCGTATCCTTTACCATCATAAACATAGGGTATGTCCTAGAGTTAATGTGACCTAAGCACG
This sequence comes from Neoceratodus forsteri, assembly GCA_016271365.2. Taxonomy (NCBI): domain Eukaryota; kingdom Metazoa; phylum Chordata; order Ceratodontiformes; family Ceratodontidae; genus Neoceratodus; species Neoceratodus forsteri. Next base: position 1,163,963,709 of record CM028131.1, read on the forward strand.
TTGAAAAAGTTTCCCTGATTCACTACTTTTTTCAATTTTCTTTTAAAACTTTTACAATTAAACCCATATTTTCTCTTTGCCTTTCTTTTTTCCAGAAAAAAATAAATAAATCTTACCTGGCCTGTATAAATGTTTCCCATAGCACAACCTCTCTATCACTTTAATCATTTTAGTTGTGGTTTGCTGCAATATTCTTTTTGTACTGTGGTGTCCAGAACTGCACACAATATTCCCAGAGCAGCCTTACCAGAGGCAGAATCACATCACTCTTCTTGAATTGTATGCTCCTTTAAATACTGCTGGGCATTTTATGTGCCTTATCAGATGTTGCTTCACATTGCTTTGACAGCTTTAACTTTCTATAATAATGACCAATAAATGTAATTCATGATCAGTTTCTGTGAGTTGTTTACTGTTAAAGTACTACTCCTGACCAGCATTCTTTGGGCAGAGGAAAAGAACGTCACACATATCCAAAGCTTATTTAATTTGCCACTAACTAGCCCACTCTTCCAGCACATTAAAGATCTTTGCATGGTGCTTTCCTCTTCCGTGTGGTACTATATACCCCCATTAGCAATCTGTAACTTGAAAATGTAATTTCCTTTATTGTAGCCCCCAGGACATCAATGAACTTTTGAGCAGTCTGATCCCAGTATTCACCACGGGAGAAACCCACTAGTGACACTCTTATAGTCAGATGTCATGCCATGCCCCACTGACTACTAATTCCTATTGATTAAGCAGCTTTCTATTCAACAATGGTTTTAAAATAACTAGATATAGTAGTGCTCAGTGATAATTTCCATTATAACTGAAGACAGTGCTATATATTTATCATCTCCCCCTAATCTTAACTAGCTGTTAAACCAGGAATTGATTTTGTTTAAAATGTGTAATGTTGAAAGATTAACAATTGTTAACTAAAGCTAAATAGAGTTATTGGCTTACAATTCATGGCACAGCACAACCTATCACTTAGTACCATGGTAGGTATGCCTAAAACCATTCTCTTGTATATAAGACAAGGGGACCTGCAAGGGAACTGACACTCCCACAGACAAATGTGCTGCCATCTAATACCCTAACAGGACCCAGATAATCAGTTAGGGCCTGAAATGAAAGGTGCAACATGGAAAGGCCGAAAACTGAAATGACACATATATGCTAATGGTAATTTATTTTACCATAGCATGGGACAGCAAAAACATCCATTTTCCAGAAGACCAAAAACCAGTCACCACTACATATTGCCTTAAATTGCTAAGATTTTAAATTTCTGTTTTTGTCTTCATAGCTGGTTACCCTATTGCGGAAATAGTCCATTGGTGGCAAAATTATAATTTTTCATACTGTTGTATGAGGGAGAGAAGATATCATAACTCTGGCTGAAGTGTCAGCCAGCTGACCCCTTCCACTTCCTGATCCACCAACCATGCCCCCACTCTTAGATGTTTTGTGACTTCTAACTAGGTAGAGTGTGGGTATAGATCCCCTTAAAGCCTATGTGAAGGCTTTCAATATGTTAGTGAAAATGAGGCGGGTGGGCACTGGGATGATGGTGCCACTGTTCAAGAATCTTGTATTCAAATTAACAATGAGGAAAGTGCACTCACCACTTGCACAGAAAGCCTGAAGCAAGACATTTTCAGTTCACTTCAAACTTTGTAGTTTATTCCACAGCCATTTTGAAATCTTCTAGCAGACAAGTCGTTGGAAGTGCTACTGCACGGCAACACTTACATTTCACCCTGCACTCAGGGATTCATCAAAGCTAATTACAACAAACACCAGGTGTGCCTTTATACCATTAACCATTGTCACAAGTTCAAAATGCACCAATCAGGTTACACTACTATATACAGTATGAGCATTCATTTAAGGCAAACCTTTCACATATTGTGACACCACATCTTATTACACACTTTCTATACCCACAGCCAATCGATAAATCGTTGAATTCAGTTTAATGTTTTTCTTCCTACAATCCTCATTCATAATAATGTGATATCTTCTTGGAGGACCTGTAATGAGGAAAACACCAAGACATCTGCAAAACAGTATAAAAGCTGTTTTACCAAGTCTTGTATGCATTGCTTCATGTACAGGACAGGATACTATTCCTATTATTATTTTAAGCATATATCATTATAAACATGTAGAATTGTATAAACAAGGTGGTCACCCAGGTCATGGGGGTGGAGGGGTGAAAATGATTGTCTTTTCACATAAGAACAGCACACCTTCTTGAAAGGAATCATATACAATATTGGGACCATGCCTGGCTATTTAATGCTTTCTCAAAAGGAAAGGGGAGAGTTCAAATTTATCATTCAGTCCTGATGATCTTAGTGCTCCCAACCTGTAAATCCAGTCTTGTTCCTTGCAATTTAGCATGTTGTCTAGGTCTCCCTCCCAATCACATTTCTGTTAATGGCTTCAGTGCCTATCACCAATATATTCTGTTGTATGCTGAAATTGCAATTAATGCATGCTGCCATAGCATAATTGAGATTCTTATTCTCGATTGCTAAAAAATGCTCATTGAACCTGAAACGCACCTTGTGTTTAGAGCGTCCAACATAATAACTGCGAAAGGAGTAGCTAAGAAGATATATAACTCCTTCTATGTTGCAATCTCTCCTCTCTTTGATAAACTGCCTTGCCATTCCTGGGATTAGTAAATTATGTTTTTTTCTCCATGTACTGGCATGTGCCGCAAAAGCCACAGAGTTTGTTCTCCGATTTTTCCTTTGCTATATTTACTCTGGAACCAGGTTGGTAAATGTGTAGCAACTTGTCATGCAGGTTCCTACCTTTCCTGTGTGACACTCTGAGGGGTTTTTCTGTAATAGTTTTCAGTGATGGCACACCTCATAATGGCCTCCTATAGGGGAGGAATGAGAGAGTTAGTAAACATAGTTAGAAACAACCTCCAAACATTACGAGGTGTGTAAGCACTGAAAATTATTATAGAAAAGCCCCTCAGAGTGTCATACAGGAGAGGTAGGAACCTGCATGACAAGTTGGTACACAGTTGCCAACCTGGTCCCAGAATACGTATAGCAAAGGAAAAATGGGGGAACAAACCATGTGGCTTTTGACACACGTGCCAATACTGTACATGGAGAAAAAGACATAATTTACTAATCCTGGAACAGCAAGACAGAATTTATCAAGAGGAGGATGGATTGCAACACAAGAGTTATATATCTTCTCAGCTACTCTTGTGGCAGTTATTGTGTTGGACGCACTAAACACAAGCTGCGTATCAGGGTCAATGAGAATTGTTTAGCAATCAAGAATAAGAATCTCAATTGTGGTATGGCAGAACATGTTAACTGCAATTCCAGCCTACAATGTAAGATATCAGTGGTAGGTAGAGGTGGATGAAGTGGACAAGCTTCACTCCATGAAATATTTAGCATATTGGGCTCAATACACGAATCACAATATGCAAAATTCGCCTAATTCAGTGAGGCCAAATCTAATGCAAAGTGTGGAATTCCACACTTTTCACACAAACTCTGGCCACAAAGTTTCTAGCACACCCCCCCCCCGACAGACAATAACAACAATCGCTTCCAGACTGTATGCGCTCATAAAGGGGAAACTTAAAGCTGTTTAGTACAACTGCATTGTTGATTTATTAGCACCACTGTGGAAGCCCCACAATGGTGCTAATAAATCAACTATGCAATTGTACTAAACAGCTGTAAGTTTCTCCTTTATAAGCGCATACAGTCTGGAAGTTTTTGTATTTCTAATTTGAGGGTTTGTCACCCTGTGTATGCAGCCATCTCCTGGTTCTGAGTGCAGCAGTCTACCTTTGGATTCTTTTTAATAACAACAATCACCCTCCCAACCCCAAACACCCACAGGATCGATTGCCAGTCAGCCACAGGCAACCCACAGCCCATATAACAAATATTCCCTGGTATCTAGTGGACCCCCCAGCCTGTCAGGTAGTAACCCCACCCTACTCCCCACCAACCCCGAGTATGAAAATTCATTAATCCCTTCCCTGGTGTCAAGTGAAACCCCCCACTCTGTCTGATAGTACCCCCACCCTGCTCCCCCAACCCTGAGTCACCAGGGAAGTGCTCAATGTTTTTTTAAATGTATCAGACTCAGGATTGGGGGTGTGTGGTGGGGGTACTACCTGACTGAGTGGGGGGGTCCACTAGACACTAGGGAAGGGATTAAAATAAATATTTTTTAACTTGGATTGCACTTGGGGTTGGGGAGATCAAGGAGGAAGAACTACCTGATAGGGTGATGAGGTGGGGGGTCACTAGATGCCAGGGAAGAAATTAAATTAAATAAACATTGGGGGCATGTGATCAGTGGGTGGGGGAGGGACCACTAGACACCAGTGAGAGAGATTGGGATGGTGTTGGGGAATTCACAATTTGTATCCTCAACTTGTTTTAGGATTTTAAGTGCAACTGTACTAAACCCCCAAAGCAAGGCAAAGTCACAGATGGTGAATTCTGGGTAATTTTAAAAATTACGTAAGTGCTATGCAGGGCAAAATTGCCAACTTCACAGCAATTTTGCCCACATAGTAAAACTTTGCTGCATCTCTAGTGGTAGGCAATGAAATCATTAACAGAAATATAAGGAGGTGGGGACCTAGACAACATACTAAATTGCAAGGAACAAGGATGGATTTACAGGTTCTGGGAACTAAGATCACAAGGACTGAATGGTAAATTTGGATTCTCCCCTTTCCTTTTGAGAAAGCATTAAATAGCCAGGCACAGTCCCGATACTGTGTATGACTCCTTTTGAGAAGATCTGCTGTCCTTATGTTAAAAGACAATAATTTTCAATCCCCCACCCCACCCTACCACCCATGACCTAAGTGACATCCTTGTTTATAAAATTGTACATGTCTATGATGATATATTCTTAAAATAATAATAGGAGTAGTATGCCATTCTGTACATGAAGTAATGCATAGAAGAAGTGGTATAACAGCTTTTATACTGTTTTTCAGATGTCTTGGTGTTTTCCTCATTGTAGGTCATCCATAAAAATACCAGGTCACTGTGAAGAAGGATTCAAGGAAGAAAAATCTTAATTCAATGATTGATCGATTGGTGGTGGGTCTAAAAACTGTTTTATAGGATGTAGTGCCACAATATGTGAAAGGTTTGCATTAAATCAATGCTCATAAATAGTAGAGTAACCCGATTGGTGCATTTTGAACTTGTGTCAATGGTTAATGGTATAAAAGCACACCTGGTGTTTGTTGTAATTAGTTCTGATGAATCCCTGAGTGCAGGGTGAAACGTAAGCATTGCAGTACAATAGCAGTGCAGTTGAGTTGTCTCTTAGAAGATTTCAAAATGTCTATGGCATAAACTACAAAGTTTGAACTGAAATGAAAGTTTCTTGCTTCAGGCTTTCTATGCAAATGGTGAGTTGAGTGTGCTTTCCTCATTGTTTGTTTTCAAAATGTTATTATACATGTTTAAGTTTCCTTTGATAAAAATGAAAGCCACCACTCAACTAATAGTGCAGAGCTAACTCTAAGACCAAGTTAAAACAAAACTAATCCTAGCCAATCCACTGACTTGAGGGGTGGCAAGTCAGGAAAACAGAAGCCTCAGGAGTCATGAGAGCAGCTGCAGTTTTGCTGAATCCTGCCCATTCTCCTCACCAATCACCTCCTGGACTTTCCACTTATTGGGACAAAGGGGTCCCAGGTCAATCACCTCCTCCAGGGACCTGCTAGCCAATCATCATTTAGCATTGGACAGTAGGCAGAGCTAACACTAAGCCAGCAAATTCAAACAAAATTGCTCCAGTCTGCTCCACTGACTCATGTGATAACAAGCCTGGACAACAGAAGCTTCAGGAATCAAGAGAGCAGTTGGAGATTTGCTGAATCCTGCCCCCCCCCACCAACCACCTCCCAGACATTCCACTTCTTTTGACAAAGAGACCCCCAGTCAGCTTTCTCCTCCTGGACCCTGCCAGCCAGTCTTGAGCCAGTCTCAGAATTGGGACAGTAGGCAGAGCTTCTGCTCCACCAAGGCCACTCAGTCTAGAGAACCTCCCCCATTGCCAGCCATAGTAAAGGGTGGGCAGAAGTTAAGGGTGTCACACTTAGAGCAACAGCATGTGGCAGCAGTCAACAGGAGATGATACCCCACCTCCCCAGAGCCCAGCCCTGTTCTGTTTGGACCATTCCTCTAAGGACTAATTGCAACTGCAGACTGTTTCTTGGGTAGTGCAATCCATTGCTTGGGTAGATTTATGTACTGCTACTCTGCAATTGTTCACCAACTGTTGCATACCTTATACAGCTCTAAATATATTGCTTTGTTAATACAAGGTTATTTATTTATGCCTTATAATGCAGTGTAGTTATTGCTTTGTTGGCAGTAAGTCACATAGCCTTCCTGTTGGATTGCTAATAGTGTAGTCATGCTATTACTTAAAAGAACTTCATACCCTCTCACCTGACCCAATGTGTATCCTCTTTACACCCTATCTTGGTTGTCAAAATATTACTATTTCCATTTTGTACTTTAATAGGTTCACTATACACACCTGCAACAGCCTATCTAGGTGGTCCTGATTTTTTATTTTCTATTTAGAATTCTGCAGGGCCTCTACCTCACCCTAGTTGCCCCCAACGGTGTGGACATATAGTCAAGCTCCTCTAGATGGGGACTCATCACTTTTAGCAGTGAACATTGCAGTGACAACGTTGCTTACCAACTCCCTCTTTACAGGGTTCTTCATCTTGTCAGAGTCATGTGCTTATGTACTAGCACTTGAACAAGCTGCTCTAGCTCACTTTACAGTCAGAATATTTGCACCTCAGCCCCCTCAACCAGGTAGGAACTTTTCACCCATCCCTCACTCCTTCTGGCTGTCCAGAAAAAAAAGGATGTCACCACCTGGATGCTTTCTTATCATCACTGAGTGTGGATGGTTACCCCCAAATAACCACCATAAGTATCATGATCCCATTAGTACTACTACTACTACTACTGGTTCAGGACATTGAAAGCAACCCTGATCCAATTACCTCAACCCTCACCCACAAAAACCTGCTGTGGGAAAACATGCATGAGCTAAAAATTGTGCACATCAGTGTCTGCAGCCCCCTATCTAAGATCAATGAGCTAGAAGCTTGGGACTCCCTCTACAACCCAAATGTCATAGAATTCTCTGAAACATGATTAAACCTCTCTGTCACTTACCCCAGCTGTCATATGAGGGGCTTTGCTGTGCTTAGGCAGTATGGAAGGGGTTCCAAGAAAGGAGGTGGTGTCCAATTATACTCAAGCTTAATTTCTAGCGGTACCACTGACATTGCTATCTGTGAATGGCTTATTACAGAACTCACAGTAGGTACTGCCAAAAAATATATACTGGCTACTCTTACAATCCCCCCAAAGGAGGTCAATCTGGTCCCATTCAAGTCAGTCAGGGTATTGGTTGCTTCACCATGGAGGACCTAATTTTGTTAAGGGACGTTAACCTTAACTGGCTCCAGGCTAACCAGCTTGAGTGTGATGAATTACTGAAGTAACTCAAATTCTCATAACTTATCACTACCCCACCCTCTTAAACCTTAAGTACACAAACTACTCTCTTCTGGATTGGATCCTTGGTAACCATGAGGATAGGTCCTCCAGGAAGTATTCCAGTGTGACTCCATCAGCGACTGTTCCAAAACTATTTGCATCTAGTTCTATAAGCACCGTTGTCCTCCCTCCACCATGAAGATTCTGTCTATTAGACAGTTTTCTAAACAGGATTAACCATGGAATGCTGAAACTCAGAATCCTGACACCCAGAATCATGAGCCTGACATCCCAAAATTACGTTTGCAGGACAGATTACCATCCCAACAGTGGAAAGCCTGACACCGCACTTATGGAATTTTTGTAGGTGGACAGGAGGCTGCACCCCTGCACCCCCTAAATTAATATAATAAACTCCGCATCCTTGCAAATTCAGGAACTGGGCTTTCATCCGTCAGGATGGCAATCAGTCTGGCTAATGTAATTTTGGGATGCTGGGCTCAGGATCCTGGGTGTCAAGATTCTAAGTTTTGGTGTTTCCTAATACTCCCCTCTGAATGTGAATTATCCTACTTGCTCTCTGATATTAGGGTTGTTGACTGGTCAGTCCTCAACACTTTGCCTGATGTCAATTTAGTCCTGGGTGTCTTTACTGTTGCCCTATCCTCCATCAGGGACAAGCAATTCCTGATCACCAGAAGGGTGGGAATACTGGATGGCTACCCAAACAACTACTTAGGAAAATGAAAGAGAGGGATGTCTGTGGGTGGCCAACAAATCTGCTCCCTCAACCTTTTCCTAGAACAATTACTGAAGGCTGTGCAACCTTGATAAACAACAGGATAAACCCTTATGGTTTATTATACTAAAACCTTCAGTTCAGGAACCTGGGTGACTTCAGACATTTCTGGTCATCAGTGAACTCTATTTTGAAACCCAAGAACAAAATGCCATCAAGCAATGTATAGACACCGGATCATTAACTGACCCTCTCCAGGTCTCAGAGGCCATGGACACTAAATTCACAGACTTGTACGACTACCTGGGCAAGCTCCCACCTAAGGGCTCTTCCTCTTTACAACAAACAGGTCACTGATTACCTCAGATTTCTCCCCTCTACTTCTAACCACTCCCCCCAGGAGATCCTTCATTATCCTATGTCTCTCCCCGACTATGGTAGTGCTAGCAGCGATGGTCTCTGTCAGAGCTTTCTCAAGCTAACAGCTGACTACATTGGTAAACCCCCTAGCTACCATCTGTAACCTATTACTGATCTCCCCATCTGTACCATCACTGTGGAAAAAGGCCAGATTTTTTGCTATTTTCAAATCCGGTGATGCTAGACTTCTTGACAACTACTGACTAGGTCTGTTCTCTCCCACCTAAGCAAGATACTGGAAAAAAGTGTCTTCCAACAAATCTCTGAACATGTACAGTATAACTATAACCTGCTGATTCTTCAACATGTTGGTTTCTGAAAGGGCCATAACACTACTACTGCCTTGGCATGCTACACTGACCATGTTATCAAGGGCATGGATGAAGGTAAATTAACTGGTACCATTTTGTTGGACTTTACAAAGGCCTTTGATCCAGTGGACCACACCATCCTACTGGACAAACTACATTTCTCTGAGCTCTCTCCTACAACTGTATCATGGTTCTGTGGTTACCTCACAAGTAGAACCCAGGTGGTTTGTACAAGGGAGGGGCTACCTCCAACACATTGGGTGTCCAAAGTGGGGTCCCATAAGAATCAATACTAGGACCAATTATTTGTTAACTCCCTCCCAGAGGAATGCAAGGATTGACACATGCTTCTCTATGCAGACAACTTGATTCTATTTCACAGTACCAATACCCTGGCATAGAGCACATTAATGCCACACTTAGTGCTTTCACAACAGGTTCCTAGTCAATGCTAAGAAGACTAAAGCTACTGTATGCTGTTTGGATCCAAACCTATGCTTACAAAAGGGCCATGGGTTCCAATCACTTAAATATACTGTCCCCAAATGAGACCCCCCCGAAACAAGTAACTGCCTTCAAATACCTAAGGATCACATTTGACCCCACCTTGACCTTTCAGACCACATTAGATTCATGGTCAGATGAGTAAATCAGAATCTGGGTGCCTGCTTCCACCTATAAGGTCTTATTGCCCCATAAGTGTGTTTGGCCATAGCTCAGGATATGCTACTCCTTATTCTGGGCTATTGCTACCCCATTTATATACTAGCTTCATCTTCCAACCTATCCACACTTAACACAGTTTGCAACATCATCTGTGGGTTTGCTTTACTGACCCCATATCCCACTCATCATTGCTCCTCTCTACCAGGCCCTTGGCTGGCTTTACCTCCAAGCCCATTGTGACTACCTACTAGACAGCCTTATTGACAAATTCCTCCAGAAGAAAGAGACCTCACAACTGTCATTCCTTCATAAACCCAATCCTGGTCTCCAGAGCCTTTGGTCCTCCTCACATCTTCTCCTGCAGTGTCTGCAGACTGCCACCTGCATGGTTCGTAGGACCTTCTCTATTGCCACCCTTAGGCACTGGAACTACTTGCCTATTTCCCTCCACATTGTTGACTCAAATTCCCTTTCATGTCATATGATAGGACTGCCCTCACAGTTACCTCTTCCTGCAAGTGCCCCCCAATACAATCAATCGATCATCTTTATTCTATTGGGCAACTCATCATTGAGACAGACTCATTTGCAAGCTGGACCTGGGTAGGTCAAAAGATAAACACATAAGCTAAATGTTGCTATAATACAATGAAACAATAGTCTGTGTAGAGCAAATATAAGCTAGGCATAAACAACAGTGCATACAATGTGGCTAACAGTACAGTAGACCTCAAAAACTCAAATAAAATATTGATAGGGCAAGAACAAAAAATATTTACAGAATAATACAAGGCAAAGAAAGACCAGCAAGGCACGACATGTTGAAGATGTACAAGGGCAGGACAATGTACAAGTAGTATACAGGGTTCCAGATACAAGGCTCGGCTAGTTAAAGCAGTCACAGAATTTACTGAACTTACAAAGGAACACAGCCTTAAAAAAGGCCCAGTTAACTGTTATTGCAAGCTTTAGAACATTTTGAATGTTGTTCCACATCACTGGAAGGGCACAGAGATCAGGGAATGTTACAGTTGAATTTTGGCATATCCTACTGGTCTATCTTCTGCTATGTGTCAGTACCTCTGCATTGCTGCTATTTATTCTGTAAAATGTGTACCTCATCATTATTTATTACTGGGATTGCTCTCATAGTCCTGGCATGCCTAACTTGCACCTTTGTACTGATATGTCTGCATTTACTGGTTAACTTGTATGCTCCCAGACTGGTTTAATAGATTGTATTGTCCTATGCTAAAATATTCTCATGTATGCCACCTCGACGGCCTGGGTCATGCCTGAAAATGGTGCTTGGGACCAGTGCACCCACCTGGTTATCAAATAAGTAATAAACAGATACAATGAATAGTTATAATATCAGAAATCTCTGTGTGTTTAATTGGCATCTAGTTGATAAGATTAACCATTGGTAACTGGCATTCCTGAGAGCTACTGATCGACGTGCTGTGACACAAAATAACCTGTCACTGAGCACCAGTGCAATATACTTTTTGACTGCCACTTGCAGCAGTTTTTGACAAAAAGCTACATCCATGGAACTCTGAATGTCCACTCTGTAATTGCTTGTTAATGTGTTCAGAGAGAACCATGTAAGTACCTGTGTTGCACAACTCAGATGCCAAGACCCCTGTCTTTCTGATAGGATGTTATGAGCATTGGTTGAATGTGCTTTCACCAATGTTCATTTGCTCACTATAGTGGCTAAATATGCTTTTGCTTTGCTGGAGCTGACCAATCTAGCTAAGGTGGCATTTGCAGCCTTATGAGTTTCTCTTGTTGAACCATATAAAACAAACTGATTACCTAACCAGAGAAAGAATTTAATTCATGCAAGGTGCATTTTGACCACTGTATGATCGTTTAACATTGAAAGAGCTTTTCCTTCTCAGGAACCCGTTTCAAACAGAATAGTTGTCGGTTCACTTTTTAGATGATATGCAGAGCTGTCAGAATTTTAAAAGAAAATAGCATATTGTATGAATGACAACCCTATCCTGACAGTGATTTTTACTCAAAGGAGCTAAAATTTCACTGATAGATCTTGCAGAACTAAAGGATATCAGATAAAAGACATGATAGAAAGGAATTCTCTAGAGATCATTACTAAATAGTTTGACAGGTGGCTTCCAAGGCATGATAAGACCCAAGTTAATGTCCCATGAAGCCACTGGAGGCCTATGGATTGGTGTGGATATGCTCATGATTTGAATAAGAAAATAAGAGAATTCCCTCAAAATTCACCAGCACTGCACCCATCAAGAATACTTGGGATCACAGAGTGCTAGCCTTTACACATTTTTGTACTCCTGCTCAAAGTAATTCTATAATTTGCCCCTTTGGCATGTTTTAAAGTCAGAGCCCCAACTTCTCAATCAATCCCTAAAAGGTTGCCCAACTTACGTCATAGGTGAGACAAGTAGACTGTTTCCTGGATTATCAAAGAGAATCTATTACCTTTTAAAAAATATCTTAGCTGGAGTAATCTCCTGGCTACAGGATACAAGCAGCCAACTGAAGCTGACCAGGAGTTGGGTGAAACATAGATCTCCAGGACAGATGGTCTCACTGAGGCAGAATCCAGAACTGTTTCTGCACTGACAGATTTACTATGACAGAGAACTAAAGTCTCTTTTTCCATTCTTGTGCTATAAGAAGGCCAATTCTGTGCATCTCATGAATCTTTTGGAGAACCATTGGTAGATGAGGATTTGGCAGTAAGAGGTAATCTCTTTGGAATATCTATGGTTGAAAAGGGCATGCAGATCATCTCCTCCTGGAATGTGTATCAGCTGAAGAATTTCAGGACCTGAACATTTTCCCTGGATTTAAAGAAAACTAGGGGCAGGATTTTCAAAGGGTCGGGAATAATGGGTTCATCAAAAAAACATGATGCAAGGGGCCACTGCACCTCATCTCATGTCATTCCTGATTTTTGAATTATGTTTGTGACATACCATGTTCTGCCTGCACTAGAGGAGCTTGCACCATGCCTGCACCAGCCATGGGGCTGTATCATGCCAGACAATGGGCTTGCACTATAAAACAGTTTCAACATCCCCTGCCATTGAAGTTTCAAAGCCCACAATTGGCGATGGACATGCTGGTGCTTAGATCAGTCAGAGATGGTCTAACCAAGGTGTGCGCTGAAACAGACAGCCACAGCAGGCCCATCTGAGTGGCCACGACAACACAAGGTAACTTGAGACCTGTCTGGGCAAGTAATGGAAATGGTAGTGGTGGCACATGAAAACCATAAAGCAGGCCCACTGCCTTGGCAACCAAAATGTGGACAAGCTGCAGCACACTGTAGTACTGGTGGTGGCTGCCTACTGGTAGGCTTTCCAGCAGCTTTGCAAGCCCTTGGTTGGCACCAGCAGGAATCAGGAATGCAGCAGGTGCCAGGGTGCAATGGCCATGGGTTGTGTGATGGTGTTCAGTGTGGTACCACACAATTGTGTTACATGTCATGCTGACTCCAACAGTAGCCTCCCACAGTACCCAGGTCGTAACGCAGGACATACCATGTACCATATGTCTTGGTATGAAATGACCGTGTTTTGTGGTTCCTGTATGTCACACTGGGCACATAGCCATCTATTACATCTGTGGCCCATGCAGTAGCTGTGTCATGTATTTTTTACAGAGTCCTATGTCAGCAGTTGAAACCATTTGACAGCAATGGAGGGCATGTTGTCGGAGGGACTGTGACAATGCTCATTCCCATTCAGAGTGCAGTGCCTGCTGCTATGGCAGTGGCACTCTTGAAGTCCTACAGGATGACCTACAGCTCCATATACAAGACTGTATCATTTCTGACAGTGCAGCACTGACTGGTAGGTAACAGTTGTATACAGTGCTGTGTGAGTGTGTTCTGTACTGTCCATTTGCAGAGCTGTTTGCATATTATCTTGTGCATGGGGACACTACTAGCTTGCCAGCTGTCCCATAGTTCCATGTTCCTGGATGGTGCACTGTGAATACTGATGAATGTACTGTTCTCATTTGAAATGTGCACCAGGGTCTGTTCATCACTCTTGCAGTATGACTAGATCACTGGGGAAGATGGCTGCCTCTGTAAATCCTCTCCTTTGTGCCCTCTGTTTGGCACATGGCACAACTTACTGCAACTCAAAGAACTTTGGCACTTGGACTGCTGTTGTACCGAATATAGTGCAAGGTCCCTGGTGTAACTGAGTTTGCCACAAGCAGGGGGTTGGTGCAACCTGTGCTGATCTAAAGGGCTTTTGAAAATCCTGCCCTAGGTCTCTTTTATGAACATATAGCAAAGACACTGAATCACATGCCTGCTCAGTTACCATTCATCCAGCTGTACATACTGTAGTGGGGACTGAGACAATCCACATAAGAGTTAGGCTGTCTTGCTAGATGAATCAATGCAAGACACTGGGGGGTCCTTTTTACCCAATTTAGAATGTTTTTTATCTTGATAAGACTCATTTTGGTTCTTGTGTCCTCTAACCCTTGCTTGTTTAGGTGGATGACTCTCACTGCCATTATCTGACTGAGCTTTCACTGATCATCATCTTACAGTATTCGAGGCTGGAAGTTGATCAATAAAAGAGTATGGCTAAATTTGCAACACATTCATCTGCTGGCTCCATTTCTTTGAAGACCATAACTTCTGCTCAAGAATCCAATGTAAAACTACTGTACACCTAAATCTGTCAGGTGGGTGTCATTCCTCAGAAGTCAAACTTTATCTTATAGTTTTAATATACTATGTGCTGCTCTCTGTTGCAGCACCCATATTACTATTGACCTGTCCTGCATGCAAACCACCATTAACTACATTAATTAACTAAAGTAATAATGAACAATTTTCCAAACATTTCAGTCCTTTTCAATCAAAAACATATTTCTGTATGATGAACTGAAGATCTATACATTTCAGTGCATACACATGTTTCTCTGTTGAACAAAAGACCTAGAAATCACACGTACACATACATATTTTAAGGAGATCTTGATATTCAGCATTATTGATTTGGGCATGGAAGTCACATGGCTACCACAAGCTCAGTGTGAGATCCTTGTAAAAACTGCTGTTTCATGCTGTCAAACTGCCAAAACACTGAAGGGAAGCCACACAACTTTGAACCACACATCCTGGATTAACAGTGTCAATTTTTGTGGGTCCACTAACTCAACTTTGGCTTCAGCACAACTTTAATCCAGGGAAAAGTGATCAATTGACTAATGTGATTTCTGTGTGTTCTAGGGTATATTAACCTAGCAGTAAGAGAAATAAGGATCATAATGATGACATTAAAATACAAAGATAAAGAAGGAATGCTAAGTGGGCCATTATCATGGGTATACAAAAATACTTTGGTTTAGTGGAAATAAAGGTGGCAATTGATTTGGAATATACTTGTCTAACTTGGAATACTGATGCTTTGAGCAAGTGTGCAGCCAACATATTCTATCACTGACTAATTTGCCACTGCAGTTGGAGCTAGAATCTCCACTTAAAAGGCAAATTTCTGATTCACATATACCTAAGGCCCTTGAAACTCCCTCCTAGTGAGGACAGCCTCATATACAGTAGAACTATTACAATTCTACCTATAGAATCAACAATTTAACAAAATGAAATCACTGTTATATAATAATAGCATGAAGTCACTCCAGGGGCTGGGTTACATTTCTTCATTTAACTCTAGGGATATAAGTCACTCAGCTCTACCATGTACCTAATAACACTGTATAATTAGATTGCCACATGGTTACCCAAGTCCTAGTTGTGCCTTAAATGCATAAGTGTATTATCAAGGTAAATTTCTTTATTATGCAACATTTGGATACAAATAATGTACATTTTTGTTCACATGTAAATGTTTGCTCCCATTATATCATTTTCAAAGGGCTTGTCCAGTTTACTTACAGTGAGGCAAAACAATTTTATTAAAATCATTAAAAAAATCAATCAAATTAATACAAAAAAAAATAGTTTTACTACAAACACTAAGGGCACCTTTATAGTGGCCAGTTGTTTTTTTTTTATGTCATTGTTTGCAATGAGGTTGTTTGCTTGAGGTACTGGTGATTTGCACCAAATTTCTAGTTAGAATAGATGCAAGGAATTATATTTATCTCATTCTGTGGCTACAAATGCTATGTGTATATAGTATACAGTATATAGTTTTCCATGGGAGGCTCTTTACTAGAATATTAAAACTTAAAAATGATGATATATACTTAAATTAGTAAGTCATACTGAAAGACACATACTGGAATGAATATAGTACCCACCAAATACCATTCACTAGGAAATAAGCATAACAGATACGGTAATTAGACAAGTATACAATACTAACTACAGAAATGGGCATGATGCATTGAACAATGTGTAGAATACATAATGATATGAGCATACAACATATAAATAAAACAATTATTGCAGACATAATGAAATGTACAAAATGTATTTATGTATTTACTCTGCTTGAACAGAAATGGCACACTAAGCTGTGCGAACAACCCATTTCCAAGTACAGTACATCTTGGCAGAGAGAATTTGAAGGAGAGGGAAATGAGAGTAAAAAGCTTAAAATAGGAACTAGAAAGGTAAAATTGAAAAAAGTTAACATACAGTAATATAGCACATAATATTGAAGAAGAAGTATGATTTTGACAGTAACCAATCATTGTTTCCCCCTCCCCCGGGTCGCACCAGGAAATGAGCCTCAGCTCAGTGTGCATTTCCTGGCTACCAAACTTTTAAATAAATAAATATATTAAAGCTAATGCTTGGGTTGAGAAGACAGTTCCAAAGAAAACTCAATGTCTATTTGCTTATAACTTGGTCATCTGTTGGCATTGGGACATGAAATGGAAACATTTGCCCAGGGGACAGGATATCCAGACCTACCAAATTTTATGAACTTAGATTAAATAGTTTTGTGCTATTGAGTGTCAAAAAATTTAACAAATATATAATATATTAATTTGCTCATCAATAAGTAAAAAATGGCAAGGATTTGAAACTTAACACTTTCATATTCATTTGATCCTTTCCCAAGGGTGGAGTTTTTTGGGTTTGAAAATGGAAAAAAAAAATCAGACAAATAATGGTGGTGACTGCACCTAATATTTCTCTTCCTCCTGTGTTCTCCTCTTCCCCCTTCTACAAAGTCCAGCCAACTGGTTCTGTCCCATCTCTTCCCCCATGCAAATTCCCTGTTCCCTTGTGGGGTTCTCAGCATCTAAAAGGGGAGAAGACCCTGTACTCCCCCCAAATCCTTTCCCCTGTGGCTACACAATCACAATTAAAGGTACACTGTCAACCTGTTTTTCAACATATCATCTCTAGTTAAAAACTCACATTTTATGATTGCTTACCTTCTCTAAAATGCATTGATGTTGCTGTTTGTTTTGTCTGTCCCCTTGTTTAGTAGAACTGAAATGCATGGCAATGTATATCTATAAACAACTTTGTGTTTACAATCCTGGATCTGTTCTTACTACATACTTCCTGAGCATTAGAAACACACCCAAATAGTGCAGTCACTCATGAGGCAGTAGCCTCCTAAACCCCCATTGCATCACACGTGGCTAGACTGTGTAGTGGGTGTTCCCAAGTCCAGGAAAGATGCAGTTAGAGCTGATCAAGGAATGTAAACAAATCTGTTTTTCTGTGGTAACACCAGTACAGTGGGCATTTTGGTTTTCACTTTTTAAAAGAAAAAAGTATCAAAATCAAACTACCAGATACATCAGCAATCTTTACAAAATGTTGGCAATCATAAAATGTGTTTTTTAAACTAGGGACACTTTGAGACCTAAGGGAGTTGACAGTGTCCCTTTAATTTGGTTGTCCTTAGCCCTTTATAATCCAAGGTGATGCAAATAGATAATCTTGCACTTTATGTGTAGTTTTCCTTTGGTTTCCTGAAAATCAAATGCATATTGTAAGCCTAAGCCTGTTTGCACTGCTTTCTGCTATGTGTAGCCTACTCTGAGAGTGAGTATTGGATTGTTTCTTTGCTACACTACTGTATATGTTGCTGTCCTATTATTACCTCTCTCCATTCAAATGAAGTACACTGTATGTTTTCTGTTGTCACTATGCAATTGTAATGTTTACTGTACCCTCCTTTTATATTCCCCTCCCCCCAGGACACATCTGAAAATGAGATATTATAGCTCATGATGTACTTTCTGGTGAAACATTTTCAAATAAATAAAATAAAATGCACAAATGCAGAATGTTTAAAAAAATGTATTAAATGAAATTCAGATACTATCCCCCAAATTTGCAGTCACAAGCTAGTATAAAATTGTTTTCCGAGATTGAAACCAAGAAGTAAAACATGGGTTTCACATATAATTTATGTACTGTTTCATTTACAACAAACATTTGACGATGCTGAAGTTCGCCATTCATACATGTATTAGCATTATACCAGGTAGGCAGGGCTACAGGTCCCAGCGCAGGCTTATTTACATGCAGTTGAGTAGCATTGTTTCTTGCCAACAATACAAGGTTATTTTTTATTCCCCAGGTAACTTTCTAATGTCTGTGCCCCCCACATCTTCAGCCCTCCACGCCAGGTGCCAACTTCTCATTGCAGTCCCTCCCTGGCTCTTTCGTAGGGCGGGAGAGATCTCACTTGGCAGCCCTGTGGATCGGGCATCATGACCTGGGAGGGAAGGTGTCTTGCCTATGGCCCCCTTTCTCAGTGTTGAATGGTGCAAAATTGAACAAAGAGACAGGCGAGAGGATCTGTGGGACTATAGGCAAGTGACTGGAAGGTAGGGGGACAAGGAAGAAGGAAAATCCCATGTCGGGGAGAGAGTTCAGATTTTGTTATTGTGCCCCTAACATTGGGGTACCACATTGGCAAGGAAGGTGGGAGTGGGATCATACCAAAAATAGAGGAATAAAAGCCCTCCTCTGGGCTTGTGGGGCTGGGGTATCAGGCAATGTGAGGGGAAGCAGCCAGAATGAAAAAAAAAACAAAAAAAAACACCGGCTTCTCAAGCGGACCCCCACGGAGCTCGGAGCCTGGGACAAAAGTCCTGGGTGTCCCCTTATAATGGTGAGAGCAGAGTAAGAAGGCAGCAGTGAGAGTGGAAAAGGCCAGACAAGTGAGGGAAGGGACCATGGGGGCGGGAGATTAGCCATGCTGATCAGGATGCAAACAGCTGTTTGCTAGGCAGTGACCTGCAGATGAAAGCAAAAAGCCATCACATGATTGATGTGGCTTTTTCTTTTCAAGTGCAGACCATCTCAGACAAAACACGGTCACGATCATCCTGGCTGATGATTGGTGTGGCACAGTTTAGCCCAGCCCCTTGCAGAGAACTCTGCATTGGACACACAATGTCACACCCACTCAAAAGCAACTCATTTCAAGAATTTCACTATGTGTGCATGCATGGCGAACTTAAAAAGCACTCATTAGTCTCAACTACATGCTTTATTAGCCTTCAGACCAGTACAGCAACAATCAGAAATATCAGTTTTAGGATGCTTAGCAGAGTGTAAAATAATTGCCTTTAAATCAAAAGAATCCACTATAAAAATCCATGATGGGTGAGATTTCTGCTGGTAACAGAATTAATAACAGTAAATGGTGTTATAAGGCCCTACTGTACATGAAAGCAACTACAAATATGTCCCGCACCACAAATACCAGAATATAACTTTTTTTGTGGTAGTGGTTTGGTTCCAGTAAATTAATTATTATTACAATAATCAATAACATATGCTAGAAAAAAAAAACATTGTTTTAAAGAATCACGACTCCATTACTTCATATGATGGAAAGTAAAGTGTTTTATTTCTTCATTAATGTTTAACAACATACAAGAAATAAACAGATCAGGGCAAGAGAGTTCCACACTTCAGCATTTCCGTGTTGATTGGGTTATTATATACATAAGGGGTGAGGCAGTGCAACGTAATGGTTAGAGCACAGAGAAGTGAACCTGAAGAGCATTTTTTACATCCTATTACCTTCATTCGCTCACTGTCTGTGAAACCTTAAAGAGCTAGTGTATCAAGCATTTCTAATTACTTTGAGCTTACTGAAGTACTGAGTTACTTCCGTTTCTGATGTTTAATTTTTTTGTTTGTTGATATTTTAATTCTCACACATGAGTCAACTCCCAAGTTGCAAGTATTTGTCTCGGCTCTAGCAAGTACTGTTGGTTTCAAATGCTAGCCTGTAGGCAGAAAGTGATGTAGTGGAGGGCAAGCTGCCTGGTATTTTTGAATCCCAGTACACAGCATAGAAGTTATATGGCCAGAGAACTAAATGATCATGCCATCCTCCTCCCAACAGTCAGATCAATCATGACTCACCCCCTTCCCTCCTCACACTGGGTCACATCTGTTCCTATACATTTAGCTCACCCCTCTAAGGCATCAAGCGAAAGCAGGTTGTGGTTTTGCAGCATCTGTTTAATGTGATCACAGCACTGTTCACTAGTCTCGATGATGTCTTAGTGCTAACTAACATGAAATACTAAATGTGTAACAGGACATTCTCTTCAGCAGAGTGGTGGCAATTTCATAAGAACACCGGCAGCAGTAGGTTTGAAAAGACAAGCAGCTTTCTTGACAGAATGAACTGCAGGCAGTGTTGTCTGTCTGTCTGTCTGTCTCTCTCTCTCTCTCTCTCCTCTTCACTGGAGTGGCATGGATAGGAAACTGGAAAAGGGGATTTGTGTTTCGGCTTTGAGAGACAAACTGCTTTCTTGACCACGGTGCCCAATAGCAATGGTAGAAATTTAAATCAGAGAACACAAGAGATTACAATTTGAGACACATAGAGTATCCTCCTGGAAAAAAATTAACCATGCATACAAGTCAATTAATGCTGTGCAAGTTTATCTGAAACCTCATCATGTTTCAAATAAGCTTGCACAGCATTTCATCATTAGCTGCAACTGAGTTACGGTATTCCCATTCTCTAGTGTACCCTCTTTTTGTTAATGCAGATCCCCACCACTGCTGTCTGGTACTGTGGTCAAGAAAGCAGGCCTTGTTACTCTCCTGGGAGACCCATTGTTGCAGGCATTGGCTCAGTTACTAAGCTGCTGTCTAAATTTGTGGATGAACATATTAAGTCCTATGTTACAGCACTACCATCCCATGTCAGGGATACTACCCAAATGCTGGGTATTCTGCAGGAGATGCAGACTGAAATGGAATGGTACCTTGTTTCAATGGTCATTACATCCTTGTACACTAATATCCCCCATTTGGGGGGTATTTCAGCTCTTGACTACTGGCTATCCCTGGATGATAGTGTGGATGAACCAAAAAAGCAATTCCTCTTAGGATGCAGTGAACACATACTCACTAAGAATTGTTTTATGTTTGGTAGGGCCATGTTCTTGCAGCTCAAATGTACGGCTATGGGGGCTACTTTTGCCCCCAATTATGCCAACCTTTATCTGGGCAGGTGGGAGAAAACATTTGTCAATGACGTCCAGAGTAATCCTTTTCATGATAGGAGTGATATATGGTGTTGTTTTATGGGCAACATTTTTATGGTATGCACTGGAACATTGGATGAGCCTGGGGAATTTATAAAATACCTTAAACCCACTGATTCAGATTTAAAGTTCACAGTACAAAGTGACCAAATGATCGTATCTTTTTTGGATTTGAAGATTTCTAAATTCTCTAATGGTACTTTAAAAACTGATCTGTTCCATAAGGAAACAGATCGTAATTCTCTTCTCCATACACCCAGCTGCCATCCACACCATATGATTAACAATATTCCCAAGGCCCAGCTATTAAAAGCATGCAGAAACTATTCAGAGGATAGTGATTTTATTGTAAATGGTACCGACATGTATAATAGATTTGTTGAGAGAGGTTATCAAACCCAGCTTGTAGAACAGGCCTTTTTTGAGGCCTTAGAAACTCTGAGAGACATTACTAATAGAAAAATCTGAAGATGAGGGACCTTCCAGGGCTAATTTTATTACCAACTACACCAGACATACACATGAAATACAGGATATTGTTAACAGAAGCTGGCATATATTGGAAAATGAACATTTATTGATTGAGGATGTAAAAGAGAGACCACGTTTTGTTTATCACAGGGGGAGAAACTTACAAGACAAACTGGTACACAGCTATCTACATGATAGGGAGAAGGATCCACAGGGTGGTACTTGGTTGCTCCCATTGCCCGTGGGTAATTTTAGCTGTGGTAATTGTAAGTTTTGTTCACACATTCTCAGAACTGAAACCTTCACTACATGCAATAATACCAAATTGCTCAAAATAAGGTAATTTTTTAATTGTAGTAGTGAGAATGTTATCTACCTGGCTACATGTGAGTTTGGCTCTTTTTATATAGGTAAAACCAGTAGACCTATGGAAATCACAATAGAAGAGCATCTTAGCTCTGTTTCCAATAGAGATGCAGAAAATGCTTTGGCATGTCATGTTACTAATAGTAGAAATAGTAAACATTCTTTTAAATTTTGTGCCCTAGAGGGGGTAACCTTGGGACCCCAGGGTGGCAATCTTGATGACAAACTTCTTCACCGAGAATCCTTTTGGATTTTCATATTAGGGGGACTTGAACCACCAAGTCTTAATGACAGAACTGAATTGCTACCATGTATCAAGAGAAGGATATAAATAGTATTAGTTTGTTTTGTATCCCTTATGTAGAATTGTGTATCTTTATTTTTTTTGCAAGTGTCTCATTTTGGTTTTATGTGTGTGTTTTTTTTCTAGGACATAGGACTATTTGCTATCTGCAAGCATTCAGCACCACTTTTTTTATATGAAAACCATAGAGCTAAGGTTCAAAGTGATGTGGTAATGTTAATAGATAGGACTATAATATAAAGAACACCATTTTTAAGTGGTTGTGTTATCGTTAAATAGTTCATATAATTGCATAGGTCCAGAAAAAGCTTTATGACCTTTTGATACTTTAGGTACCGAGGAATATGAAATGAACACTTAATCTTTTCAAGTCTGATGGTTAAGTCTAAGATTGTTCTCCTACATTATATGATACTTACTGTTTTTAATGGTTCTGGATTCATGTAACACAAATTTGATATATATGTCTTTTTATGCACTGTTGCTTTAAATTCACTATGATTTATGCGTAAAAAGGGTCCATGTGTCTGATTTGTTATCCTCCTGATGCCGCATGTTTGAATGTGAAACCGGTAGAGCTTTGCAGCCATGTCCCTGATGCACTTTAGTTTTTGTGGTGGTGTTTTTATGTATTTTTCATTAGAGCTGCTATTGTGGAGATACTCTTAGTGTTGCAGTTGTTTGTTGCTTTCCATTGATGATTTTGCTAGAGCATACTCTGCACCATGTTGAGCTATTTTGCTTCATTGTTACGGCTGGAAACCCTAATGCCCCAGTTGTGTGTGGGTATATTTGCTCCAAATTTTCAACATGGGCTTTTTGGGACCCCACCACATGAACAGTGGCAGTATTACTTAATCCCAAAAGGTAATTTTGCACAGCAAGTGTGCCGTTCAGCACTACAGATGTGAAAACACATTTCAGGCAGGTTGTTAAAAATGACAGCTTTACTGTTCACGAGGAGGTGTGAAGAAATGGCACTGTTGAAAATCTAGAGTGAAAAAAGATGAAAAAGTGGCAAAGTTACGAGTGTGTGTAGAAACTGTGCAATGCACGCTCGTAACACAGGCATTTTTTGGAATGTGTTCACCAAATTTTCAACATGGCATTTTTGGGACTTCTCCTCATGAACAGTGGCACTGGTATTTTGTTCATCTATCCTGAAAGTTGATTTCGCACAGTAAACGTACCATTCTGCTCCACAAGTGCAAAAACACATTTTGGGAAGGATGCAGTAAAATAACAGACATATTGTTCATAAATGGATGTGAAAAAATGGCAATGTTGAAAATCTGGAGTGAAAATATAAAAAAATGTATGAAGTTATGAGAGTGCATAGAAACTGCAATGGATGCTTGTAATACAGTCATTTTTTGGATTTTTTTCACCAAATTTGCAACAAGGGCATTTTGGGACCCCACCACATGATCAGTGGCACTATTGCTTCATTATCTGGTCCCAAAAGGTGATTCCATGCAGTGACCTTGAAATCACCTTTTGGGACTAAGAAATGAAATGACAGTGACAGTGTTCAAGAAGTGGGGTCCGAAGAACCCCATGTTGAAAATTTGGGACTAAAACTCCAAAAAATGGATGAGATATCAACCTAAGTTGAAACCCCCCATTGACTGCCATTATAGGGCTTACCATCATGTCTTCAGCTCCCAGCTGGTCTTTGAAGAGTACAGACATGTTCCTGGTCCACAGAAGACTGCTGCTCCTGACCTCCAGAGGTAAGTACGGGTGAGGGGGTGCAGAGACTGTTTTCCTTTTTACAGGTGAAATATTAAATAAAATGGATTTTGTCACACTGGGGTGGGCTCCCAATGTGCCAGAGTACTGGGGGGGATCAATGGTGACCTGGGAATTGGACACTCCAAGGCCAACTGACAACATAGGGGCATGGGGGAGTGGTTCATCAGACACTGGGAGTGGACATCCTGGTGTCATAAACATCAAAGAGGTTGTTTTTGGCACATTGGGGTGGGCTCCCAGTGTACCACATTAATTGGGGGAGGGAGGATACATGCTGACATGATCATGCATAAGTGACATCTGCTATAATTTGCCACCCTAAGTAAATTTGCTCAGCCTGAGTTGTGGTAATAGAGTAACCATCTCAAATGGTTCATCCATTTATTGCATCATCCTGTCCACCACAAAGGTCAGCCCCTATTCATCTCTTCACTTCAGAAGCTGGTTGAAATGAGTTTACAGTCCAATACCCATACCCTGTCATGGGCTTGTTCATTGAGCATTTAACTGCAACAAACCCAGCCACATATATTTCTTTTGATGAGGCTCCAAAATGAGAGGAGTAGCTGCAAAATCAGGGCTTTTATCCAAACAGCCCCTTTGATATGTTAAGGATGAGCATTTAACACAGTGCATCTGGGTCAACTCCCATGGATATCAATTTGCTATTCACAGATGTTCTTTGTATTAGCCCTAAATAGATTATTACCCCTTAAAATAATGCTGTGCCACGTGACATTCTTTTCTACTGTCAAATTTTCATGACTTTTTAACTCTTTCTCACCAGTTGAGGACTGTCAAAAGTTTTCCCCGTCTAGGCCACATATTTATGTTACAAATACAGGTATATCATACATTTATGTTACAATGTTGCTTAAACGCTATGGAGGGGGATTTGCAAATTAATTAGGCCCAATTTTCAAACCAAGGACATACTGTAGCTATGTCCAATGTTCAAAACTCTGACTTAGTTATGTGAGTTTGCAAATTTCAGATATAATTGTGCCTGGTCACAATTTTCAGATAGAGTGTAACTTGATGGATCTTTTACATCTATGTCCAGCATCTGTTTATCCAAAACTGGAATTAGAGTACCTTAGAACATCTAAATGTTCTACATAATGCATTATCAATGGGCAAGCAATTAATTTTAAAAAAAGGGCAGGATCAAAGTCACATTCAGTCCAAGCCATTCATTATCACCTAAGAAAACAATCCAGAAAGCTTTAATTTTTAATACTAAATTATCACCGCCACCAGGAGAGTCATGCAAGACATTTTCAATTGCCATACAATTAAATTTATGCATGTCAAATGATAATGTTTTTTGCCATTATAATGCCTTAAAGAGCTAGTGGAGCCAAAACAGGAAGACAGGAGAATAACACAAATTTTAAGTAATAGTCAGTTGTAACTTTTTATTTCTGAAGTATTTTTATTTTTCCTTTTGCTCATCACAAAGTCTTCTATGTGATATTATTGTGCTGGAAGTATGGAACAGCTCTTAGCCTGGCAGCTGACATGTCTAACTCTATTGCCCCACACTACATCATCATCATTATGATCTCACTGACAGTGATATCACAGGTGAATGACCTGGCAGTCACTCACTTGTTGTTCCTAAGTAGCAGTGATGTCACTGTCAGAGGTCACAATGCTGAAGATGTAGTGTGGGGCAGCAGAGCAAGATATGTCAGCTGCCAGGCTAAAAGCTGTTCCACACATCACACCTACTAACATCAGGTAAACATTCCTTTAATTAAACAGAGGGAAAAGAAAACGTACCTCAGATGTAAGAGGTAATATAAGAGGTAATGGCTGCTTTTAAAAATCTAGTATTAGTTTTAGGCAGTACACTAGCTCTTTAATTGTTAACAGTTTTCCTTGTTCTGTCATTAAATAATATGAAGATGATGCTCATTCTTTATGGCAACACATCTTAATTAGTCATTTTGTATAAAGTTTCTATGGTAAGTTACAGTATATTTCTGTTTATCAGTAAAGCATCATCATATGCTGTTAATGTAAGTTTGCTAATCTTGGTTTTAAATTCTTCATAATAAAGTTTTTATGGTGTCATGTTTCTGCCATTGTGTTTATTTTTGGTGACAGTCTCTTTAAGGACAAAGTATTTAAGCAGAATCTAAGATTAGAGATGGGAGAAGTCTGCAAAATTCACTTCGCAAATTAATATGTGAATTTTTTGCAACTGGCAAATTAATCTGTTGGTGCAAATTGCGAAGTTCAACCCATGAAGTGTGTAATTTTGCCCACAGAGTGTGGAATTTCACCCACAAATGCTGGAATTTCATTGTGAACAGCAGAACTTCACCACTGGTGGGCGAAATTCCACCATTCACGGGTGAAATTTCACCATTCATGGGCGAAAATCTGTACTTCGAGGTGAAATATGGCCAAAAAAAATGGCAAAGTTAGACAGGTGGATTTGCAGCCTGTCAGCAAAATTTTGTACACTGCCTTGCAGAGGCAAATTTCCCGACTTCGCTGAAACTTTGATGGCAAATTTAAACTTTGCTGCATCTCTTTCTATTACATGGGACTTTGCCTTTGACAAAGTGGAAATAGGATGTGTTAGGCAAGAACACTTACCAATGGAGTCTCAATTTTTTTAAATTTTGTTGCACTGCATATGCACATTTTACAGTTGTAGCACTTCTGACACTTTAATTAAATCTGCACTCTATTTTGGCTTATGTTTGCTAGTGCATTATTTATCCACATGCAGTGGTTTATGCCTTGATTTTTATTCTTTTCTGCAGGTAATTTTCAGTTGCGCAGTAATTTTCCTGTGTGGCTTGTAATTGCTTTATCAATCAGATAGGGTGTCCAGTCTGGCTAGGTAGGATTTGGAAGCAGCACCATAAAAAAAAAAACCATACTTACAGTTAATGGCAGGGAGTGTCACTAAGTTTGGGTAGAGTTTAACAATGCTGGAGTCAATGTTGGAGGTGATTTTGAGGTTTGTGCTAAGTAAGTTACTCATTCACTTGAAAGGAAATTCCTCTTCTATGTGGGACCATCAAGGGTCTGTAATATGGAGAGAGAGGAGAATTTGGCCTGCTCAGGTTTGGTGCCAAAAGTCATTGTTACTGTTTTTCTTCAACCCTCAGTGTGAGCTGGTTTGAGTGGAACCGCATCTTAGTGTTATCAAAGGACTTTTGAATACATCTTTAGCTCAGAGACATCAGAACTAGCAGACATCTGTATAATATCTTAACACATATAATTATGTAAGGAAATACAGGCAGAGGGAAGAACATTATAGAAAATAGAAAACAGGATTTGCCTAAGGTCAGAGCCTTGTAGAACACATGACACAATTGTGAACACCTTGCATAACAGATGACTACATTTGCTGTATACTCTTTACAGATAATTCCTGAACAAGACCCATGGTCAAAACATCTAAAACTATTTGCCATTTACAGTATGCATTTAATATTACCATTTTAACATAGAAACATAGACTTTGACGGCAAATAAGGACCGCTAGGCTCATCTAGTCTGCCCATTTCCCTACCTACAGGATAGGCCGCAGATCCTAGTTAACCAACAGCCTATTTCTTCCTACCCCCCACAAGAATTGCCTTATGTCTGTCCCATGCATTCTTGAAATCTCCCACAGTTTTAGACCCCACAACCTCCTCAGGAAGGCTGTTCCATGCATCCACTACCTTCTCTGTGAAATAATACTTCCTCACATTGCCCCTGAACCGCCCTCCTTCTATCTTTAAATTGTGTCCCCTTGTTCTTGAAAGTCTCTTTTTCTGAAAGATGCTACCCTCTTGGACTTTGTTGATTCCACTGAGGTACTTAAAAGTTTCTATCATGTTCCCCCTCTCCCTTCTTTCCTCAAGGGTATACATATTAAGCTCCTTTAGTCTCTCCTCATACAGCTTCTCTTGCAGACCCTGCACCATCTTAGTTGCCCTCCTCTGGACTACCTCTATCCTGTCTATGTCCTTGCGGAGATAAGGTCTCCAGAACTGGACACAGTACTCCAGATGGGGTCTCACCAACTGTCTGTACAGAGGGATAACAACTTCCTGTTTTCTGCTGCTGATGCCTCTCCCTATACATCCCAGTATACCCCCAGCCCTCCCTACTGCCTTCTCACATTGATTGCTAACCTTAAGGTCATCTGATATGATTACCCCCAGGTCCCTTTCCTTTTTTGTTGTTGTTACTACCTCCCCCCATTGTGTATTCTTCCCCTGGGTTCTTGTTTCCCAGGTGCATTATTTTGCACTTCTTTGCATCGAATCCTAGCTGCCATACTTCTGACCATTCCTCCAACCTTGCCAAGTCCCTTTTCATCCTTTCCACGCCTCCTTGTGTATCAACCCTGTTGCAGATCTTTGTGTCATCTGCAAAAGGCATACACTTCCTTCCAGTCCCTCTGCAATGTCACTGATGAAGACATTAAAGGACTGGACCAATACTGAACCCTGCGGTACCCACACTAGTAACCCTCTTTCTTCAGAGTGGACTCCATTTACAATACCTTCTGTGTCCCTGTGCAGCAATATTTTTACCCAGGCTACCACCCTGGGACCCACTCCCAGGCTGGTTAATTTGACTATTAATCTTTGTGTGGGACTGTGTCAAATGCCTTTGCTAAAGTCTAGGTAGGCCATGTCCATAGCCCCTCCCTGGTCTACTACTTTGGTCACCCAGTCAAAGAAATCTATTAGATTCATCTGACATGACCTTCCCGCGTGAACCCATGCTGCCTTGGGTCCTGTGCTCCACTGGCCTCTAGGTACTCAAATATTCTTTCCTTCAGAAGTGACTCCATCACTTTCCCTAACACAGAGGTCAGACTGACAGGTCTGTAGTTTCCTGCCTCTGTCTTGGTCCCACTTTTGTGAAGGGGAATCACATCCGCCTTCCTCCAGTCCTCAGGTACCACACCATCCTCCCATGATTTATTAAAAAGAGTAACCAGTGGTTTCACTAGTTCCTCCCTTAATTCTTTTAGAATTCTGGGGTGAATTCCATCAGGACCCATTGCTTTTTCCACCTTCAGTTTTAGGAGTTCTTGCAGAACCCTTTCTTCTGTGAAAGGACTGGGATCGACCCCCCTATCAAGAGTGCTTCTGTTAATTGGATTAGGCACTTCCCCTCTTTTGTGAATACTGAGCAGAAATATTCGTTCAGTATCCCTGCTTTTCACTGTTCCCTCTGCCCACCACCGTTCATTCTATTCAGCCTCACTATCCCTCCCTTTGTCTTTCTCGCTTCTCTGATGTACCTATAAAGGTTTATCCCCTTCTTAACTGAGTTGCGATCTTTTCCTCAGTTTTGGCCTTTTCTATTCTGACTTCCTCCTTCCTTCCGCCTTAACTGGTACAGCTCTCTGTCCTGCTCCTTCTGTGTTTCCTTATACTTCCGAATGCTATCTTTTTCTTCCTGACTTTCACAGCCACCTCTTTTGTGAGAACCATAGTGGCTTTTTTCTTTCATTTTGATTTGTTTATTTGCTTCACACAAAGGCTTGTTGCCTCTGTGATGGCAGTTTTGATGATTCCCCATTGTTGCTCCACACCTCCTTCTAGCCTGTTTGTTAGTGCTTTTCTGAGGCACTCTCCCATCTTACCAAAGTCAGCCTCCTAAAGTCCAGTACCCTCACTTTTGTATGGCTTGACTCTGAAGCTGCTTTTTAATGTGAACCACACTGTTTGATGGTCACTTGTCCCCAGATGGCAACCCACTTCTAGATCAGAGATCCTCTCACTGCCCCGCTTGAGAGTACTAGGTCTAAGATTGCTCCTCACGAGTGGGTTCTGAAACTAGCTGTCTAATGCCTGCCACCTGTAGGGCATCAAGAATGGCCCTGCTCTTGGATGTGGCTGCAGCAAATGTGCTCCAGTTAATATCTGGCATATTCAGGTCTCCCATCAACAGTATCTCCCCTTTCTCTGCCATTCTAAGAATGCCTTCTGTCATACTTGTCCCTCCCCTGACATGGGGGTCTGTACACAACCCTGTGTAGATTGTGGTGCCTTTCCAGTCTCCAAGGTGACCCACAGTGCCTCCTCTCCTCCCTGTTTACTCTTTTGTTCAGTTGCTTTTATCCCTTCCTTTACATGAGAGCTACTCCTCCCCTCTTCTCCCCTGCCTGTCTCTCCCTGTAGGTTATGTACCCTGGTATGTTAACATCCCAGTCATGGTTCTCTGTGTACCATGTTTCTGTGACTGCTACAATATCCAGGAATCCTCTTCCATCAAGGCCACCAGCTCAGGAGCTTGTTTCCAAGACTACGGGCATTGGTGCTCATTACCCTCCACTTCCTGATGGCCTTACTCCCTTTTGCCCCATCCCTGTCCTTCTTGCCTTTGTCACTTTCTCCATTTACCCTGGCCTTCTCCTATCGACACCTCATGTTGGTGTTTGCTGCACTTACTACCGTGATTATTTGGGGGCTAGGATTTCCCTGCTCCTTTCCAGTGCCTCCCCCCCTTGGCTAGTTTAAAAGCTTGCCAATGAAGCATTTAAACCTATCACCTAGGATCCTGGTTCCCCTCCCGGACAGATGCAGCCCATCATGCCAATATGGGCTTGCATCACTCCAGGTGGACCCCCAGTCCCCAATGAAGCCAAATCCCTGAGCTCCACACCAGTTTTTCAACCACTGATTGAATCCCATGGTGCGGAACACCCTAGCCTCTCCTATGCCATAGATGGGCAGCACCTCGAGAAGGTTACCGTGCGTGCTACTTGACTAAGACCCTCCCCAATTCCATAAACTCTTCCTGCACTTCTCTAATCCCTCTCTTAGCCAGGTCATTTGTCCCTAGGTGGACAATGACATCCAGCTCCCCGCCCTGTGCAGCTGCTCTGGCAATCTTGAGGATTCGCTCCCTGTCCCTCCAAGCCATGGCGCCAGGCAGGCACCTCACCTCCCTCTCCCCTTCCTCCCCCAGTTCTACCTTCCTAACAATGGAATCCCCCACCAGGAGTTGTTTCCTTCCCCTGCAGGGTCCCCTGCCACCCTCCTGTGGGTCTCCTTTGTGGAGGTTCCCAGCATCCTCCTAGGTCTCCACTGCGGGTGCATCCATAGAGGAACCACACTTTGCCAGAATGGCATAGGAATTGTGGAGAGGTACAACTGGGAGGGATGCGCCTCTGTTCCACCACCCTCACCCTCCCTGAGCCCACTGCGGTCCAACCGCTCCTCTTTCTTGGCAACCTCTGTTGTTTGGTTTTCATACCATATGTACAGTAGATGCAGCACCTTGTTTTTTTTTCTTACAATTAAGAGGGTACATGATGCATACTTAAAGATCAAATGCAGATATTTCATAAAAATCTTGAATTCCCCTTGAATTCACATCTCTATGTCATGATTAGCATTGCCTGAACATATCATGCTTTTTGGTTTTGTGGTTTTCTTTAAATCAGCATCTGTTAATGTGCTCTGCAGTAACAGAAAACAGTGATGAAACAGTGAAGATGTTTCTGTCCCTGTCTGTGAGCAATGGCATCATACTTGTCCAGCATGCTGCTTCACCACTTATGCCCCAGATTGATTGATTACGCTGTTTCACTTCCTAGTTAGACACAGTCTCTAAAGTTAACTGTTTTCAAACAAAGTTTATTACTAACCCATCTGGTTTATGTTTAGAGAGATTAATTTAAAATCATTCTGTTCTCATTAACAGTTGATCATTTGGGGTTCAGTGCTGAACTGAAGTGGTATGAATTAATGTTTGTGAGAAATTACATTATCCCTGGATCTCCACCCAGAAATAACTGAGGCCACCTCCTTCTTGCTTTTGGATGCTTGCTGGCAGTATTTATGAAAAGGCACAATTGTAATTACATCAATTATATCCCAATTCATTTTGCACAGTCTATCTTTACACAGCGTACATAACAGTCCCACATCACTTCTAGGACATAACAGTCCTGTCTTCCCCTCGTGGTTCTTCGGCAGGTTCTCTTCATCTTCCTCCTTGCTTCTTGGGGTCCGTACGCTGTGATCTGCCCCCTCTTTCAATTACCACAACTGGGTACCACACTTACCCGGACCACTCCCCCCCACTAGGTGTGGACACGGGAATCCACCCACTAGCTCTATATCCCTCCCCCTTCCCGTTACTTCCATGCCTGGGTTCTTTTTCCCAGCCCATGGTACCCTGCCCCCACTTTTCCCTTGCTCCCAAAAACCCTTCCACTGACCCATCTTCAGCTTGCAATGGAAGATGGGGTCCCCCTTCATGGGTCAACCCCTCAGCTCCTTCTTATTGATGTCCCAAACCAGTTCCCCAAAAGGCCAGAGAAACAGGCCCATGCCAAACTTGGTCAGGTGGACCCCATCCGACCGGTAGACCGCCTCCTGCCCATAAGAGATTTCCTTATGCTGGATCTAAACCCCTCCCATTTTTATCACTGCTCTTGCCACTTCCTGTTCAACTACTTGCACGCTACCTCTACCACCTTAGGCCCTTTTGCTCCACTCCAAACCCTCCTGGATGTGATCTCAGACCAGTCTATAACCACTCGTGGCCACCAGCTCTTCACTTTTTCCAGATCCGCCATGATATCCCTCAACAGTGACCCCCATGGCACTGTCCCAATGTCATTTCCCCCCAGGTGGATAATTATACTGTCTGGTGCAGCCCAGCACACCTAGAGCTCTTCCAGCAGGGGTAGCAGCTGTGACCACCTCATGCCTCTCAGGCCCTTCCACTGCACCTTGGTGTGTTCCGCTCCTGAGAGCAACTGTATTCCTATCCTTGTAGTGGCTGCAAACCTCTCTGCCCAATAGACAAATGAATGCCCCACGATCCACACCTGCCTCTTGGAGCCTGCTGTAGGAAAAGAAAAAGGGACACTAATTAGCAATTGTTAACACTGCATGTTCCTCCTGTAACATTTTGATGTCCACCTGCTCACCCACTTGAGCTCCCCCTTCCCTGCTCCTGCCATGGCCAATTCTGAGGCCACACCAATCCTGAAGGAGTGTGGGGAAAATTCACTGGTGTTCTCCCCTGCGAATTCCACTGCCTTATTCAGCACCACCCCTACCTGAAAACCTGTCACTGGGGAACCATCCCCGTGTATAAACCAGGTCTTTAACCTGCGGCCCCGCACCGTGTTATAGTCCATCATAGTCTGGACCACACAAACTCCTTCCCCCAACTGCCTGCATATCTCCACTGCACACCCTTTTCCCTGCTGATTTGTTTTAGACCTCTGGAGCCATATGACCACCTTCCCCTCCTCCAAACTCACACGTCCTCTTGCAAGCCAGCTGCAGCCACCCGCTTCTTAGGTGCCACCATCTCCCCAACCCAAAAAGCTCCCCTCACCATGACCGCGAATATAGCCTGGAAAAGACAGGCATTGTTTGCTGATGTGCAAACATGGTCTAGCACCCTTACCACCTTCGTGAGAAGGGGCCCCATAATGGGTCTCCTCCCATCCCATCTAGCGCCCTGCCATCTTGAGACCATCCTTTTAATGGCTCAGCTGCCCGCAGCATCCTCCCATCCTTGATCCTGACATGTCCAGTTGATACCTGCCAGTTGGACCCCTATGGTAGTGGGAGCCACCCCTTCCTCCCACTTCTCCATTACATACTGCATGACCTGTTCCTCTTGGACTGGGTCCTCTGTTTCCCAAACCCACCTGGCCTGAAATGTCTGGAAGCTGGCACATGCCCCTTCATAGGCCTTCAGGGTGTTGGCCAACCAAGACCCTTTGTACAATGCCCTGGCCTTCACCCGCCAATTTTCCACATCCAGTCTGGGACCCTGGGCTGGGTAGGCACTGCCTGTGGGTCCAATTCTTGGAACCGCTCCATCTGAAAACAAGAAAGACAGTCAGCCACCTCATTCTGTACCCCCTCAATGTGCTGTGCCCTCAATGTATGGTTAAAATGCAGCCCCAGTAATACCATGCATCTTAGAACCCAACCTATGGATTCCGTATGGCCATTCTGCCTGTTGATCACCTCCACTACACTCTTGTTGTCAAACCAAAATAATATGCACTTCCTTCCCATCTGGGGGCCCCAGAGCTTGAGGGCCACCCATTTGGGAAAGATCTTGAGGAACGTGATGTTCTTGGTCCATCCCCCTTCCTGCCATCTGGCTGGCCATGCCTCTGATATCCACTCCCCTTGAAAATAGGCTCCCATCCCAAAACCCTCTGCTGCATTCCTGTACAACTCCATGTCTGTGTCGCAGGCCCATTCTTCTTGCCAGAAAGTCACCCCGTTGTACCACTCCAGAAACTCCTCCCATACTTGTTGGTCTTCTTTATGTCCTTATTTATATCTACCCAGTGATGAGGTTCTTGCGCCTTGCCCGTGACCCTACCCAACCTTCTCATGAAGGCTCTGCGCAGGCTTATGGCCTTGTAGGCAAAATTAAGGTGGCCCAGCAGCTGTTGAACCTGTACCAGCAGCACCCTCCACCTCCCCCCCACTATTGCGAGCAGACCCCGCAGCTGCACAACCTTGTCCCCTGGCAGATGGAACACTCCTGCTCCACATCCACCTCAATCCCCAAAAACTCTAACTTGCAGGCCAGTCCCTCCATTTTCCCTGATGCCAGCAGAATCCCTATCCTGCTGCACATGTCCTGGAAGTCCTTCAACATTCCTTGTGTCTCCTCCCAACTGGCTCCAATCAACAGGAAATTGTATAAGTAATGGACTACCCTCCTGTGCCCATACTGGGACACAAACACCTATTGTACCCATGAGCGGAAAGACTCAAAGCTAGAGCAGCCATCGCGCAGCCCAATTGCATTGCCTTGTGCAAATATAAACCGCCCTCAAATTGGAAACCAAGCAGTTCCCAATCTGCCAGATCTATTGGCAGCAGCCGAAAAGCAGACTTGATGTCCATCTTTGCCAACCATGCTCCCCTGGTCACCCAGACCAATTCGACTGTCTGGTCTAGGGAGGCTAAAGAGACCATGCTCAATGCCTCCTGGATCCCTCCATTCACTGACTCCCCCTTGGGGTAGGAAATGTGATGTATGAGCTGGAACTCCCCTTTGTGTTTCTTTGGTACCACCCCTAGTGGTGACACCCTGAACAGCTTGCATGGGGGCTCGAGCATCGGCCATTCAAATCTCCCCATCCCAATCTCTTCCTGAAGTTTCTTTCACACTATGTACTCCTTCCCTCTTACCGAACCCATATTTTTAGCCCGCATCCCCACCCATTTCCCCTCGAAGCCCAGTGGGAAACCACCCTTAAAACTCAACCTCAGCAACTCTGCCCCTGCCTTGTCAGGGTAACCCACTGTCCAGGCCTCCACCACTCCATACCTGATGGGGTGTGGACTAGAGCATACCCCCACCTCTGCACTCCATGTCCCCCTTAGTTCCATCCATAGGTAGATGCATGCCCTCCTCTTCTGAGGCCTCCCCAGCCCCTTCTAGCTCCCCGCAACCACTCCAAAAGGGCTGTTCCTGGGGCTACCAGCTTGCTTGCCTGGCTTTCTCACCCCCTTGCTGACATCCGGTTGCTGGGTGTGCCCCCCCACACCATGAGCAAGCATGCCTAAACTTGCAGCTAGGCAATGTACATGATGCCCTGTTGAAAGCCCAGCAGGCTTTGATGCCCAGGGCCACTGAGACCCACCTCCCTTGCTCCACTGCCTGCCCTGCTGCTGAACCCAACAGTGTCCTCACCCACAGCTCTGCGTGGGTGCAATTCCAACTCAGGTCACCCTTACCGGCCATTCTCCTCAGGAATTCCTCATCATATTTAAGCCACCTAAAACCCAGCTTCACCTTATACATGTTCCTGATGATTGCCATATATGTCAGCAACGGGATCACCAGGTCCAGCTGCTTCTCCAGCACCAAAGTGCTATAAATCAGGAAACTCACTTGCCATGTGTTAATACTCTTCCTCTTCAGACATTCTTCTTCCGCTTTATGCCCCACCAGTGCCAGCACTACCGCCATCTCTAACTTGCCCACCGATTCCTGCTGCTCATATTATTTGGCTGTCTCCTCATCCACTAAACCAAAGATATCCACATACTCCCCCTTCCATATTTTCTCCTTTATGGAGGTCGACACATGGTCACCCAATGTGAAACCAGGCAGCCCCTCATATAGCTTCCGCGCTCTGCCTGAGGCACTCTCCCCAGCTTTGCCTTGCCTGCCCTTCTCCTTGATGGCTAGCAGGGCCCACTCCATCTTTGAGACCCCTTCATCCCCCATATCACCCAACTGGCCCTCAACATATTCTTTTAAATCTGATTCATTGTTCATATCCACCTCATCCTTACCACCATCTGACTAGGACCCTCTCAGGGCTGGACTGGTCTCTCTGCCTGCACCAGGTGCCGCCGGCAGGCGGGAACCACCCTCTTCAGCCTCTTGTTTTTTGTCCTGTCTCTCCTTCCACTTCCTCTGGGCTTCCTCATCAGCCTCTCACTTCTTTGCTGCCTCCACCAAATTGGTCATCTGCTTCATTAGTATTGCGGAGTCTGCCAACATGGTAGTGCTGGACACTGTGTGTCTCCTAGGCACCATCTTTTCCGCTGCGACCAATGCTGCACAAGAAAACCACAAGATCATACTGCAAATCATTAGCTGCCCTACCCCTGCACCGGGCAGTGCACTCGTACCCGGTCACCATTCCTTTGCAGGAGCCATTCCTCACCACTGCCAGCCTTTGTCCCCATTGCCAGATCCCGCAGGCTATGGCTTGCTGTCTTGCCCCACCCCCGGCTAGGCCATTCGTCCCCTTCCCTCACTCTGCCTGTTTTCCACCAGACAGGCCTCTGCAGCCCTCCTGTGAGCCACCCCATAGGGACTCCCTTGCTCAAGGATCCCAAATACCCACCCTTATACAGGCCCTTTTCACAATGAGTCCACTCCTGTCTGGGCCCCCTCCTTACTGTTTCCACTAATAGCCCCCCTACCCAGGCCACAAGCCGTACACTCTGTATGTGCCCTTGGGCTCTGTCCTGCTTCTGTGGCCCAGCAATCCCTTTGCTCTCGCTCGCCTTCATGGCCCACCTTGCCTCTTGCTCCCCCACTTCACCTCACTGGTGCAACAACCAACTGTCCATTTAGCTAGTGGTCCTTCATGCTCAGGCCTCCCTATTCATGCTCTGCCATACTGCCCTCTAGCCTGCCCCCAACCTTGGTGGACCCCTTCCCCAAAATAACTGTCATACTGCCATGCCCCTAGCTTGCCCTGCATCCACCAAACCTCCAGAAAGCATTGCACCGCCACTCATTCAGTCTCAGCACAGCAGTAAAGGACCAAACTCCCAATTTTTAAGCTTACTCCTCTCTGCAAAACCACATATATCAGAACTTGAATATCCATGATACTAAATGATCGCAACTAATTAAGGAACCATGATATTTGTATGTGGATGAACTTGTATTTGATTTGGAATCATAACATATCTTCACCAATAATAGATTTGTTTACTCGATTTAGCCTGTATATGCTGCTGTTTTGAGGCACCTGTGAACCACTACCTGCTGCCCTTCTCAGAAGACCTCCAGCCTTGTTCCAAGTCACTGCACAGCCAGACACTCCAAAAATGCCACGCCACAATGATACCTCCTAGGAGAGCGCCCTTCGCACTACATCTCTGCTCTCCATTTCCCACTGGGCCCAGCACAGAGAAATCAACCAACCTGAGAACCCCCAGCGCCACGAGGCTCTACTCGCAAGATGCCGGTGTGGCCTAGGCCATGTGGCTCCACCTCTCACCACTCGCTACCTGGCCCCAGGTGGGTCACCACCATCGCTGTCCCTCGGAGCAGCCCTCACCTTCCCTAGGCCCATGCAAGCCACCACAAGGCTAGAAAACACTCCACCAATGAACCTTTTGGTCACCATGCCTGCCCTCTTCACTCACCATGCCCCAGCTTGGGCCTAGGCCCCCTCCCCATGCTCCATGGCAAGTGCTTCAAACTCCAATTCCTGAAAAAGTCACCGAAATGGAGCCAGACCAGTTAGGCCGATCCCGATGGAACCTCGACTGGCCCCCAAACCTCTTGGCTTCACACTCTTCCAGCTGCAAGGCCCTCACCCACAGATAACAGAACACCTACAGTGGCACAGCTCCAATGCTGCCACCATCCACCCCATGGCCACAAGACTGGATAGCCTGCTCTCACAGATCCCTGACTGGCCTTGAGTGTCCACTTTCCCATGGCTACCCACCTGTAATCATAACTCGCTCGTCGCAGACATAAACTGATCATGAGCATAGCTGTGCAAACATGCGATTTAAAGCCTCGCTGTGCAAAATCCTGGCCTTGAGCGACCACTTTGCAAACAAATTTGCTTCAAACCTCTGGCTTGGGTCCCTTCCACTGTACCTCACCTCCTCCCTATCCCCAATCCCAACCCCCCTCATGCCCTTTGATCTACTGACTCTCACCTGTTAGTAATCCCTCACTGCCAGACCAATGCTGGCCAATCGGCCTTCTCTTACCACCTCCCGAAGCTCTGGAATGACTTTCTGGCACAAATCCTGCTCTCCTCTTCTAGGTATTTCATCTCCTCTGCCCTGACAAACTACTGCACCATAAACTGCCAGTGTCACTGGCCTCCCCCCTGTCTTACTTTCTCCCTATCTCTGCCCTATCGGAGACCCCATGTGGCCTGACCAGCGGCCTTAGCTATGGCTACAAATGCTGGCATATATTCTCAACCTCTGCACTTACCTCCTACTGCACTTCTAACCCTGTCTCTCTGTCCTCCGCATTACCATAGCTAGTAGCTGACATGCATGGAGACATATTTTACACCCTTTGTCATTATAATCCTTGTACAATATCGCCCCCACTCCATGCAACAATGTGGACAACAATGTGGATACCTCCCTGTGGTAATGCTTCCTATGTTCCTCCTACCTCATGTTCCTGGGGTGTTATACCTATGTACCGTCATGTAATTTCACTCATGTATTTTGTTTCCTGTACACATGTATACAGTTGCTCTCCTCCATAACTCCCTCCCCGATCACACTGTGAGACGAACTTCTTTTTGCCCAGTATGCCTTTCCTGGTGAAACATTTTAATAAATAAAAATAAATAAAACCACCCGTAGCCTTCTCGCTATACCTTCTACCCTAAAATTGCACTCCATAGCAAAACATACCTGAGCAATTTCTACAAAATACCACTCACTTGAAAGCTGTCTATGCAAATTACAGGGCCATAGCCATCCATGCCTTTTCTCAACTGCCAACGATTGTGCTGTAGTATCCCCGAGGAATTTTTTACAGCAAGAAAAGAGGGCTTCCTGAGGGTTGCATGTCCTTAAAAATCCCCCAGGGACCCCTCCTCCAGCCCCTGTATCCTCCCCTTGGCCAATCCCCAATGAGCACCCACCCCTTCGTGAGACATCATCGATGAGGTCCAATGGCCCCACCCCCTTTCCTGTAGCCCCGCCTTCTTGCCCTCCCCCCGTGCCTTCTTTCTGGCTGGGTCCCAGGGCAACCTGGCCTGCCTTTTAGTGGCAAGCCTGATTGTCTGTATCACAGATGTCAGTTCTCTGTCATCAAAACTATGCATTCTAGTCTGACAGAGGACTGACATCTGTGATACAGACAAGGTCATTTCTTACAGACATTCATTCATGACACTAAAATTCAGCACTGCACCCCAAATGATCAACTTTTTTATGAGACCAGAAAAATAGATTTTAAGCATATATTTCTAAACACAAGCTAGATGGGTTAGTAACAACTCTGGGTGAAAACAATTCTACAGACTTCTCTAAGAACTGCAACAGCTTATTCAGTTAATCTGGAATTTATTTGGTGCAGCAGAAGGCTGAACAGGTATGATGTCATTGTTCACTGACAGGGGCAGAAACATTTTCACTGTTTATTCATTGTTTCAGTTACTGCAGAGCACATTAACAGATGCTGATGTAAAGAAAACCACTATTCATGAAACAGGGACATGTATTCAAGTGAATTCAAGCTTTTTATGAAATAGATGTGCATTTGATCTTTAAAAGAGGTGATAAACATATAACTGCATATCAAAAGAGATATAATGAATGGTAAAAAGGGTGTGCCACAGATCAAAATAAATGTGAATAAGCTTAAAGGAGCATAGCACTTTGGAAGCACTGTGACCGATTTTTGAAAAGGGAATGGTAATGAAAAATCAGGCTGAAGTATTCAGGAATTTTCTGCTAGCTCAACTGGGGCAGCAGATCCTTCCTTTATCTTGTTGGTAAAGTCCAGGTTTCAGACACGGAGAGTAGAATCTCACATTACAAGTCCATTGCTTGGGTATGTTCATACTGAGCCCTATGCATGATGCCAATGCACCACGCAAATTGAGTGCATTGGCATCATTATGTGTGAATGCCTCAGAGCAGTGTCCATGTGGCAGTCACTAAAGGGCATGCAACAATTACACAGTCAATCCCCTGGCCATGTGGAGAGCAACGCACCAGTGTGGGCCAGGGGCATGGCAGTACTATGTGCCATTCACAACAATGTGTAGTGCAGCCCACATGGATATGGAGAAGGGTACAGGTTACGGCAGTGGGGACCCTGCATTAACCCACTGTGTGCCTCGACAGACGTACCCTACTGATCACAGTGGGACAGGGTGAAGACCCTCTGAGCTACCCCAGTCCAGTAGACAGTAGGTGAGGGCTAGGGCAGCTGATCTGGTGGGTATGGGGGATGGAGGTGGGCAGTCAGTATAGAGGTGGTGGTGGTGCTGCTGCCACTGGGGGTGTGGGCACCAGGATCGGGAGTCAGTGGTGTGTGTTCAGGTTTCAGTTTTTGCTTGTTTTGATATTGTGGTTCAAGGTGCTGCATTTCACCCCAGAGTACCATTTAAAACCTTTTTGCCTTGTGTGTCTTCAGGTCTGGCTCTGGTAGGGCAGTCATGTGGGGCACATCGGGGGTACTCCATCAGGACAGGGCATGGGGGACTCAGGGTGTGTGGTCATATCGAGGAAGGCACAGATGTGAGGCAGGGGCATCTGTGGTCCTCCTCCTAGGGGGCCTGCAGTGTGCCTGGAGGGTGCTGTGTAGGAAGGGCTTGGCCAGGGACTACACTGGATGATGAGTCCACGCTGTGTGGGTCTGAGTGCCTGCAGTAGGCATTCATGCACCCAGACCACCACCCATCTAAGTAAGGGATTCCACTGTGGGACCCAGGATGGACGTCACATTTGATGCCCGTCCTGGGTCCACAACTCTACCACAGTTGCCCTGCCGAGTCCTGTGTGCTGTGGGGGCAGAGCCATGGACAGGTGTCCATCAGTAGTGAATACCAGCATGTGCACACTTATTTGCAGGTACAGACCTACACGGGCAGGATACATGCCTCTGGTGTGTATTTCCTGCCTGATCACGAATGAGGCCCAATATGAGTTCTTTGCTTTAGAAATATGAAGTTGCAATGTGGGGGGGATAGCAGGTGCTTTCAGTGTTGAAAACTTCAGATGGGATATTTGCAGTGGGATTTCCAAATCAGACCCTGGACAGACCATAAGTTTGCTAACATCAGGAAATACAGTTTCTTCTTTGGAAGGAATCTGAGCAATCATGTTAAAGAAATTAGTAATTTAACTACTAGCTCAATTAGGGTAACTACTCATTAAGCTTGGTGGCTGAATCATTGGCTGAAGACTAGGGCATTGTATTTTCAATTCTTGAATCCTCTGGCTTGAAAATATGAGGCTGCAGTATTAGGGAAATGCTTAGCAGTTAGTTAATTGCTTATCGATTGACCATACAAGTCATTACAATACAATATATATTTTTTGTATCTTAGACAGAAACTATAATCTCATTCTTAAAAAGAGTATCATTAGAGATGTGGTGAAGTAAAGCTTTGCCAGCAAAGTCTGTGCAAAATGCCAAAAAATTGCACTTTGCAGAGCTTCACAAAGCTTCTACAGACCTGGGAAACTTCAACTGCCTAAATTGTGAAGTTTGTGCTGCAAAGTGTGGAATTTCGCCTCAAAGTATGGAATTTCATGGGTGAAATTATGCACTTCATGATCCATAGATGTCACGAATTTCACAAATTTTGGAAATTCTTGCTTTGGGAATTCTGCAAAATTTGTGAGTTTATTTGCAGAGTGAATTTTGCAGACTTCAGCCTTCTCTAAGTATCACACACATATGCATCACATAATAAAATCTTAACAGCGGTACAATACAGTTATAATAAATGAATTAATTCATTATTCAGATGTCATTTCTTTTCATCCACTAATTTCAGAAAGGAGGCCACATCATCTAGGATTAGGATCCCTACTGAATGAGATTTCAATGAATATGTTACTTGATACTGTACTTCAGTTCTAGTTCTAAATCAGCTAATATTCTGCCTAAATATTTCTCCCTATAAGAACTATACAACACATATGAACATACAAACAAACAGAAAGCAAGCAGAAGAAGGCCAAAAAAGGTCTATTGAGTCTGCTTGTTAACAATGCAAGATCCCTGGCTTACATCATTGACCCTGACACCACCTCCCCTGCCCACCCTCTCTTCATAACTCTCCCCCACAGTCCCATGGGTTCCCTTTATACCTATCCCAGGCCCTCTTAAATCCTCCCACTGACTTCACTGAGACAATCTCTTCTGGA
Organism: Neoceratodus forsteri; assembly: GCA_016271365.2. Classification (NCBI taxonomy): domain Eukaryota; kingdom Metazoa; phylum Chordata; order Ceratodontiformes; family Ceratodontidae; genus Neoceratodus; species Neoceratodus forsteri. The sequence goes on from CM028131.1 coordinate 1,164,006,386, forward strand.
AAGCATTCCATTTGTCAACCAGCCTCTCTGTGAACAAATGTTTCCTAACATTCCTTATAAACCTCTCCCCACCAACCTCAAACTGTGCCCTCTCATGGATCCATTGTAACTCAGTTTAAAGGGACTGTCCCTATCCATTCTATGTATACCCTTCAGATATTTAAAGGTCTCTATCATATCCCCTCCTCTCATCCAGGTAGTATATTCACAGTGCTCCCAGACTCTCCTTGTATGACTTCCCCTGTTGTCCCTCTATGATCTTGGTAGCCCTCCTTTGGACCATCTCTAACAAGCTGATGTCCTTCTTATGATATGGATACCAGTACCTTACTTCATATTCCAAATGCAGTCTCAACAGTGACCTGTACAAGGGCATTGTGACCTCATTCCACCTATTGCTGAATCCACTGGCTATACTCCCCAACATCCTGTTCACCTTTGCTGCTACCTTTTTCCATTGCATGGAGTGTTTTAGGTTACTGGTGATTACCGTCCCCATATCTTTTTCTTTCTCTGATTTTGCTACCTAGAGCCCCCAGTAAATATTTTTTCCTAGGATTTCTGGCTCCAATGTGCATCATTTTGCCTTTCTTGGCATTGAAGCCAAGTTGTCATATCCCCAACCAACTCTCAAGTTTCCTAAGGTCCTACCATAGGTCCAGTATCCCTTCAACTCTATCCACCCTCCCTAAGAGTTTGGTGTCATCAGCAAACAGGCACATCTTGCCCTTTAAGCTTTCCCCAATATCATTTATGAAGACATTGCAGAACACTGGCACCAGCACTGATCCCTGTGGGACTCTGCTGGTGATCTCCATGGTGCTGGATAATTCTCCTCCCAGCACCACCCTCTGGGATCTGCCACTTAGCCAGCTTGCTACCCACTTTGTCAGTTTCTCCTCGACCCCCTGATCCTTCAGTTTACCGATTGACCTCTTATGCAGCACTGAATCAAAGGCCTTGCTAATGTCCTGATAAATGATGTCTACCACTTTGCTCCCATTCAACTCCCTAGTGACTCAGTTGAAAAAGTCAATCAGGTTTGTCTGACAGGATCTTCCCTCCAAAAACTTGTGCTGCCTCTTGTCTTGGAGACCATTCTCATCTATGTCCCTTACCAGTCTTTCCTTGAGTATGGTCTCCATGAGTTTGCAAATGATCGATGTCAAACTTACCAGCCTATAGCTCCCTGGATCATCCAGGGCTTCTCTGGAGAGGTACTACATGTGCCATTCTCCAGTCTTGCAGCACCACTCCCAATGATGCTCACACAATTATTAGATGTTAAATTGTCTATGCCTCTATGGCATTTGCATATCATTGAGGATGTATTTTTGTTAAAACTTCCTTGAAGTCTTTGACTCTGGTAATAGTCAAATCTAAATTTGATTATTAATTTCCTGTTCTGAGGATTTTTAACCAAATCCAGATGTCTCTCAAAAGCAATACTCCTTTTATTATATGCCAGCCATCTACTAGTTTTGAATTGGGTGCATAAACTAATTTCTTTTTCATGTACATATCCATAAATCTTAGTTTCATGAAACTGCTGGCTTCATTAAAAGCATTACTCAGCACTTGATGACAGCAGTGGAACTTTCACAATCGCATTGTATTTTACAGCAATCACTATGCAGCTTCACAAATGCTTAGGAATTAAAGTTCATTACATTTCAGTTTCATAATAGGTTGTGCACATTTAAGTAATGTATGGTCAGTTAACCATACAAGTATTATTGTTATAAAGGCTGTAATGTAATACAGTATGTTGAACAACTTGTTTATTTGACTTTATCATAGTTGCTAAACAATTCATAATCTATATAGAAACACAAATTAGCATTACAGAAAGTAGAGACCTGAGTTGTATTCTATAACTACAGTACACACACATGGATTTCATGCAAATGTTTTGTCTGATGCTATTATTTTGCAAATGTCATATTCAGAATTAACAAAATACTGAGTTAGCCCACTAGACAAAAGAGATAGTAATGCTTCTTCCAAGGATAAGCAAACTACAAAAAATTTAGACATATTCAGAAAGTGGGCATAGATACTTTTTTGTATGTATAATCAGCCTACTGCACAAGTGCTAGTGACTGTTATATTCACTAAATGTTGGTCTCCCATGAAAATAGGCATTTGATGTCCTTGGGAATTACACAGCAAACACATTCAAAATAAAATATAAACAGTTCTCTCGGATACATTTGTACATAACCTCTAAGACATCAGGGTGCTTATAACGCTGAGAAAAATGTATGCCAAAGTGCGTAGTGAGTAGCCGAGTGCCTGGAAGTGTGTTTTTTTCAGCACGACCAACATCTGTGGTAACCTATTGTACTTATAAAATGGGTGATTGGCTAAATTTGTAACAAACACACATTTAAAAACATTTTTAAAATGAAAAAAAGAAATGGTACAATCATTTTGAATGTAATGTCAAACAGTCCCTCAGCAGATATGAGCCACTAGAGGGCATTAAGATGGTGTGCTGCTTTATAAGCTAATTTTTGCATGTGCTTTCATGGAACTATTTTTCTTTTCGCTCATATCTTTTCCACAGCCACTTTCTCCCCCTAAAGTTTGTTTTTATTTATTTTACCTGTTTACCTGTTTATTTTCAGGCTGTTCATATACTGCCAATCAGCATGCTGTGCTGTTCACTCACTCAATCACTCACTCTCTCACTTGGACAAATTGATTACAAGATGACTGGGACAGACATTGATGCCACACTGATGCTGAGACAAACATAAGACAGATGCTGACATTAAGGATTCAAAAAGGGTTTTCAGCCAAGCACTGGGGACTTGCAGCCTGATTGTCGCACATCCCCGATGCTTGTGACAGTAAGTCAGACCACCTAAAATGTCATCTAATGTGTGTGCACAACTGCTACAACCTGTAACATTTCAGGAGCATTATAATGATGCATGCACCAATATACGTGGCATGCATCATCATTATTGTACTATAATAACTTACTTTCCCTTTTTCCCATATGGAAATCCATGACATAATTTGTCATTATAAAGGAGTGTTTATAATGACAAATGTTTGCCCGCCTCAGCTCTTCCATTCCTGACCGCTCGACACTTGTCCTCTCACCAAAACTGCACCACCAGTCGGACTCAGTGGTAAGTTATTTTTAAAAAATGTTGGAAATTTTGGACATTTAAAAATGCTGGACATTGGAAATGTGGGAAATGGGCTAAAATACATTTAAAAATGTTGTAGATTGGAAATGTGGGGACCGGGCTAAAACCAAACCATACTGTGGCCTCACCAGAACATTTGCTACTTTATATAGTTTATTTATTTGTTTAATTTTTGTTAACCAGGGAAGCACACTAGACACAAACAGATGCCTATTTTTAGGTGTGACCAGGGAGGTTACAAGGAAAGTACAGAAGCAAATTATAGACAGGATAAGGATGTACAGAGATTTCATGTAAACAATAAACAGACACTGCAAGATGTAACAGGGAAACAATTTAAACAATGCCTTAAATACATAACCAATAAACACTATGAACAGGTATGTTTAGGTGGGCAAGCAGTGCAGAGCTCAGGAAATGTTGTGGCAAAAAAGAGAAACCCAACAATCCTATAAAATAAAATATGAGGTGGTGCAGAAAATCAAATATTTCATACACCCTCAGTGTTGAATGCCTAGATAGACCCCTCAAGCTTCACTCTCAAGGTTTATGTGATATCCTACACCTTGTGTCTGTGTAAAATTCTTGTTACACACACCACCCTATGTATTATTCTATATGTAAAGCAGTGACACATACTGTAAATGCAACAAAACATTTGATAATAGCATTTCAAATGCTGCAGGTGCAGCACACAATTGGGACATGTGTCAGCAGCATCTCCATTGAAAATTCAACCCATAGGGCTTGATTTTCAATGAGAATGATGCAGGTACAACTCCCAATTTTGGGCTGTTCCAGTAACCTCTGAAATCTGGCAAAGAATTTGAAAGTGATCTTCAAACATTTTGCCTCATTTACAACACTTGTCAATGCTTTTCATTATAATGATGTATTCATCATTATAATGCTCCTAAAATACCAGCAATAATGTATATAAGTTTTATCACCTGTTAGGAATCATTGAGGATGTGATACAAATGTGTCTCAAGTTCCCAACACTTGGCTGATAATTCAGCCCTATATGTTTATAAATGTTTTGTTGTGTGTCTCTTACTGAAAAATGTTCGCTCATTTTATTTGGAAGAGAGAACTGCAAAGCATGACACCCCACACAACACTTATGAACATATTATAAATCACTCATGTATGCTACAGTGAGCTATGATGTATTTTTCTTCCTACTATTTTGCAATTTAAATAAACACATGTAGCATTCCTCCCCTGATTTAGAAGTCGACTGTTTCTCTTTAACATTCTGTCATGAGATGACAACTGTATGCCAGATAAGAGGCCTTGTGGTTCTGAGCACTAATTGGCTGAAAGCAGGTAAGTGATTTACAGTATACAGTATTACGCAAAACAGTGTCTCAGTCATTCCCTTCAAACTGTCCCTGTCCCTAACAACCATGCTGTCTTCTTGGTCACTGACTCACTCAAACACATTGGGCTTGATTCTCAATGCTCCTGGCACAGTACAAGGGGCTTGTACCACAATTCATGGCACAAAGTGCCCCATGCGCCAAACTATGTGCTAGGAGCGATTCTCATAGACAGCCTGCATCAACCACAGGCTGCCTACCCCAAACAGGGCTTGCGCTGCCTAAGCACCATAAAATGGGCTGCAGCACAGTGCAAGGGGGCATACAGCAGATGTAAGGTGCCACATTCCCAAATGTCAGATTCTTAAAACTCTCCCAGAGGGAGAATTTCTAAGTACCCTTAGATCAGCCAGGGCTGGTCTAAGAGTATTTGGAAATATCCCTCTGGGGGAGTTTAGCACAGTGTGCCAATCTACAGTGGTCCCCCCTCCCAAGCCCCAAACCCCTGTCACCTCAATGACATATCCCTGATGTAGTAGTGGACCCCCCTCCCTATCCCTGATGTCACTAATAGTTATACATATACATATTTCCTGTTGGTCTATTGGCCCTCCCTCCCGATCCTCCGATATGAAATATTATGACATCATTGGTGGTATAGTGGACCCCTCAACCCAGCAGGCAGTGCTCCACCACCTCGCTCCCCCAATCCCCAAACCTAGCCAGTGACTGGCACAGCCCACCACTCAGCACCATGGCCAGCCACCAACTGAGCTGTCAATGAGTGCTGTACTGTATTCAGTACAGCACTCATTAAGAGCTCAGTCAGCAACGGCTGTGGTGGTGAGTGGTAGGCTGTTCCAGTTGCTGATTTGGTTTGGGTATTGGGAGGGACTAAGGTGGTGGAACACTTCTTGTTGGGGGGGTCAACTATACTACCAATGACATTGTAATATTGCATAATGGGGGTCATGGATCAGGGAGGGAGGGCCACTACACCACCAGGAAATATGTATTTGTGAAACCATTAGTGACATTGAGGATCAGGGAGGGGGGGCCATTAGACCACCAGGAAATATGTATAACTATTAGTAACATTGAGGATCTGGGGGGGTGTTTACATCTACTAATGGGGGATTAGAGCTTGGAGAGGGTGCCGCTCACCACCAGAGATTTGTTAGAGTGGTGCATAGACACCACACAGCTTGCGGCATACCCTCCAGATATGCCACCTGTTTGGTGCATGGTCAGGTTTGTTGCAAGCCACAGACTTTGCTACTGGAACCTTACCCAACAGAGAACTGGGTGCAGGATTCCTGGCACACCAGGCTTTGATGCAAGCTGCCATTTGCCACAGCTTGCATTATTTTAAGGGCTCTTTGATAATCTAGCTCATTGTTTCTACAGGGACTGGGGCAGATAATGCATTGATGAAAGTAGAGTCCTGTGAAAATAGATTGGTTCTAGCATGCTTTGCATAATGAAATGACAATATTTTACAAACTGGAACTACAATATAGCTGCAAAAGCTAGAAAAGTTGTGGAGTTGACTGATGAGTAAGGCTGCAGGAGTCAGGGAGATGGTGGTGGCAGCATGCATATCTTTTTTTATGACAGATGATTAAGAAGTAAGTTGGAGCAGCTGACAGGACTGGGAAAGTAAGGAAATGGGTGTACAAGTCAGGAGGTAAAAGTGTGGGGATAACTGAGTTTGTAGTACTTCTATAAGCAGCTAGGAGAAGAGAGTCAGAAGGGCAGAGCCTGTGTCACGGTGGGGAATGAGTGAGTGGGCAGACAAGCACTCTTGGAGAAACAGTACAAACTGGGAGCACAAAACAAAGAAGAAATGGAAAAAAAAACAAAAGAAAGAAAATTAAAGAAAACAGCTTTACTACAGTGATTGTGTGTGATCAAACCACAGATTGTGAAAGTTTTTTTCTCAGCATAAAAAATTATGTTCCATTCAAAAAGTAAACACTTTAAAGGAGTGGTGGAGGTATTTCATAGGTTATGCATCATAGATAGCAGGGATTGCTTTGCCCCCCCCCCCCACATACATTGGTAGTACTACCCAATATATAGGTCCTAGCCAATAGGTACACTGAGATTTATTTACCCATTGTATACAAAAATGAGTTATTCCTGCACTAATGCTTCAACCACTGGTCTCCATTGCCTTCCAGGATGAATTTTCCAAATGCAAGAAGAAAGAAATAGCTGATTTACTACAAAAAATAGTTACAGTAGGCTTCTTCCATGACAATCAGTAATAGAAGGCATGACGTTTTGAAAGAGTGGCACTGAGGGTGGAGTACATTCAGACATTCACTGTAGCTTCCAATCAGAAACTACTTCCCCCTGATCAATGTACAGCTGAGTCTGTTAATGCTGAAAGACATACAATAAGCAGGGCTTGTAGATACATGACATGTGTCAGCTTAAGGCTTTTTTCTTTATATTTATTGAATTGTACTTTATTATTATGGCTGCAGTGGATGTAGGCCTGCAGATGTGTTGTGATCCCAGAAGAAAGAGGGGGCTTACCAGATACCGAACAGACTTGCAAATAGTAGAGGAGAACAGCAATCACTGCATGTCCACTGCACTACTTTGTCCACCAGTGTAACATGACACAGTCCGCTGTGTCCAAGATGGCTGCTGGAGCCCAGTGCACATGTATGATAACTTGCATATGTGCACAGACGTCTAGCAGCACAGTCTGCCATGTCCATAATGGCTGCTGGAGCCCAGTACGCATGTGTGATTCATTCTGCATGTGCAGAGAACTCCGGCAGCTATCTTGGACATGGGGGACAGTGCCAGGTTCTGCCGTGAAATCAGCTGCAGCAGTATTGGCTCTGCCCAGAGTATGTGTCATATATCTGTTTGCTCCCCTGCTGCCACCATTGCCTAACTTCAGGCCTCTTGTCCAGCTGTGCCCAGCCCCATCTTCTGCTCCCCTGACTGCCCAGCAGATAGGGATCTGCACAGTGTCGGGCCCAAGAATGCCAAGGGTCATCATGATGTATAGCAGGGAGACATTGTTTTTCTATGTTTTTCTCTCTTTCAGGGCATCCTGGTGCAGGCCATGTGTCCCCCCACACAAGGACCTTGTGCGTATGCAGTGACACTCCATGAGGGTGACAAGCTCTGTCAGCCCACTGAAGGGGTCACTACAACAGTGAAACTTGGATGCCATCCTCCCCTGTGTGGGTGTGCTGCCACATAGCAGCATTAGCCCAGCACTTGGCTGTCTAATCTGACTCCTGCGTTCACTCCTGAACCGGCTCATTAGTGTGGGAGCCCTTCTTCTGGGCTATTAGGTGGCCCTATAATTTGTAATTTTTATTTTTACCTGAAAATGCATGATTAGCTCTTAAAACTCTTTTCTAGTTACATCTGGGGAAGGGGATGTTACATGGACCTGTTATACTGCCAAAGGGAATGTTGTCCATTATACTAGTAAACTCCCCTAATCTTCCTTAATAAGTGCCATGGGATCTTTAACTTGGATCTGATTAGTAACAATGGATGGCAAGAATGGAACTCATTTTAACATTTCATCCAAAGGAGGGTGCCTCAACACTGCAGGAGCCCCTTCTACTGCATTAAGGTCAATTACAAGTATTACTCTAATGACAGTACCTGGTCTAGGGCTAGAATGTATGAACTTCCAAACTTACATTCCCAGAAAGGAGGGTGCTGCCTACTGAATCACTGACACATAAAATAAAATAAATACAACATAAAAAAACTGAGCAAAATTCAAATGCAAGAAAAAAATGTACACTTGTTCAATGATGCTTTAATTCAACAACAAAAAACACTTCCTGAATCCTGTTTCTTCGGAGGGGGTACATTATTACATTTGTTGTGTCCTACATATGTGGGATACAGCATACTTATTTCATTATTTGTCATACCTATTTCAACATGTGTGTTACAGATTATGGCAGATGTTACTTTAATTTCAATGTGTGTCATAGCCATCTCAGTACTGTATGTGGCTTTTATTTCAGTATGTGTCAACATATTCTGAAAACTGTAATTTTAAATCATGAATCCTCCAACAGTCATGCTCACTAGAAAACTGTATACTACACCTCATATCAACACACACTATTCTGCATATACAATAAGTTTTTTCTAAAGAAAAACACCTTTCAGCTGCATTTACTTTAAACACATTAATCATTCCAGCATCAGAATTAATTGTGACCTCATCAAGCATGTGCCAGAGAGATGGCACCTACAGTGCTGTAGATAGTGTACTACTGAGCTACAGACTATGTTAAGGTTTTAGAAGTATATTTTGAAGCCCAAATGAGTTGTGTAAGGCTGTAAAGTAGAACATATTGTTTGTTTATATATTAAAATTTTTGGTCACAGTATGCATTGCTTTTCCCAGTGGTTTTGACCTGCTGCAACAAATGCTTTTCAAATGACATCTGTTACAGCGCTGAATTGTTTCTTCACACAAAATAGTGGCATTAAGCTTTCTGATTTCCTAATGGAGACACCTTCTCACAGAATGCAATCGAGGTATACAACTGCATCTTCATTTCTACCTCAGTTTCCATGCCTCCATCTAGCACCCACTTAAGCCAGTCAAATCTTTTTTTTTTGCTACTTTTTCTCTGCTCTTCCTGTTTTCATTCTTTAACAGCAAACTGCTGATTTAGTGCTAAGAACAATGTTAATTCACTAGTAGGAGCCATGATGATTTTTCACTGCTGGGAGCTACCACCCAGTGGTGATTTAAAAATAAACACCAATTTTAGCTGTATCAGTGTAGATCATGTTTTCTTACAGCATACATAGTCATATGTACTGTACATTCTATATAATCTGGGATGGCAGACATGATGCACTTAGAGTCCCTTTTGACCTTTCATGGCTATACATGTAAACACAGCACATTTGTTCTTTCCATCCCTCCCTCTATGCTGGAAAGGTCACCCCTGTGACATATGGGCCCAGGAGAAATACATTATGTATGACATGGCATCTAAGTACATTTTTAAGGGAATTCATGTTCACCTATATTATGACAGTTTTTTTTACATATTTGAGCTAAAAACAATGCAAAAACACAATGTTGAGCACCATGTTTTCCTAGTAAGACACATATTTAATGCAGCATGATACACTGGGGTGCAACATGCAAGTTCATAGTTTTAAAATGAGTGTACAATTACATTTGTTTCAGTTGTAATCTTGATGCAAAGAGTTAAGAAATCAAGTGTGCTACTGAAAATCTGAACTCAATATCTAGCCAAAAGCTATTCTATTTTATTAAACTCACTATATAGTCTCTGAATGATGTTGGATCAAAATATCAGTTTCCAGTCAAATCTTTGAAAAAGAGCATGTTGCCTTTCTTGAATATTACATAAAATACTGAAGCCTAACATTAATTAAAATCTGACTCTGGGAAAAATACCTTTGATAACCTCAGTTTTGATCTGCAAGGATAACAATCCATACAATAAGGCCATTAAGTCATATTCTACCATTTAAAAAAGTCTGTAGTTCTTACAGTGGTTAGCTTTATTTATTTATAAAAAGCACCCCTCCATGGCTCGGAGTACCTGTACAGAATTCATCAAATAAATATATCACAAACAACTATACGAAAAATATAAAAAAATATACATAAATAGACAAGCAATAATATCCTCCAGGGTGGGCGGTATTGGGCAATACCGGACCACCCAGGGGCATAATGAGGCCCAACACCACAGACGTAGGGCCTTATAGCCCCAGGAAGGTCCAGTATTGCCCATATCACCCACCCTGGAGGGTATTATTGCACTTAGAAAATGGTCATCTGTGCAAATTTTATTTGAGTAGTAAAAATAACAGAGGAACTGAGATTGAAGTAGTTCCTGTATTTTCGTGCTGTTCTATCTGTTGTACCCCCCACACCCCCCAGAACCATTCTGTTCTAGTTATTCACTCCCCTCCCCCAAGGAACCTGCATTCCTTTTCGGTCAGAAGACATGCTGTTAAGTGCATGACCTTGCATGACCCTGCTAAATGAAAGCAGGAAGTCGAGGTATGATGCAACATGTCAGTGCCTTGCATTTTATTTATTTATTTTTTAAGAGTAAAGAGATGTTGTTGTGTTATAGTTTTGCTGATCACCACGGACAACGTCCATGTGCTGGTAAGTTCTGTAGCTCTTCTGTGCCATGTTCTCCGAGGTCGATCAGGGATGTTTGTGGTACGAATGGAGTGTCAGCCTGAAAGACATGAGACTAAATGTAAGGCTAAGCAGTTCTTTTAACTTTGCTATGATTAACTGAGATGGGGGGAGGGTTGGGAGACTTGTTTGGCTGTGAAATAGTACACTAAGAGAGGGAAAATGGGCGTATTAACATCAGGAAGGAGAGTACTGGGAAACTGGCACCCACAATCAGTCGCTCATTCACCTACAGAGAACAACGCTCCAGCGACACCTGATGGAATAGTGAGACAGAACAAAAAAAAAATTGCTTTCACTTGTTTTGTATGTGTACTGCTGTTTTTTTTTTTTTTTACATTACATAGTACTGGGTATACTATGTCTAGGCTAAGGACTGATGGTGGTGGAAGCTCTTTTGCTAAGCGAGGGGACAAAATGGGGGCATTTTTAAAATTGAAATGAGGTGTTGCAGCCAATTAGGAAGCAGGGTGGGCACTACAATACTTACTAGGTGAAGGGGCACTGTAGACTGGTACTTTTTGTTTCCTTGGCATCTATTGAAAGTTAATGTACCCCCGGCAAGGGTACTAGCCAATCAGATGCCAGGAAATAAAAAGCCCATTTTCTATAATAGAATAGAATCCGCATTATAAGTACCAGCAAAATAGCATTAAGCATACAAATTAAGTAACACAAAAAACTAAAACATTTCAACTACATCAAAGTTTGTAGGAGTATGCAGGCAGTTTATTTCTAAAGGATGTTTTAGTATCAGCACTGCAGATCCCCTCAGTGAGCACAGTGAGAAGAAGCCAGAAGGGGAAGGAAGGAAACATATTCAGTTCAGTGCTTTAGAGTAACTGGTAATTGCTATTTTTCTTTAAAACTTAGATTGTGGGTGTTTAGTGACACTATACTTTCTTTGTTGTCTTTACTTATAATTGTTTTTGGGCTGTTGAAAATTTAAAACATAGTGGTGGTGTAATTCTGTGCTGTCTTTAATTGCTGCAAATTTTATCTTGGCTTGTCTGACTGCCCTGTAGTTGGGTGAAGGGTGTTAATTGTCTGGCCTCTGACCTCAGCTACGTGATAACTGGAGGTGGGGCTTAGTCAGAGTTAAAGTAGCAAGCAGAGTTTATTTTCTCAGAAGAAGCCAGAAGGGGAAGGAAGGAAACATATTCAATTCAGTGCTTTAGAGTAACTGGTAATTGCTATTTTTCTTTTAAACTTAGATTGTGGGTGTTTAGTGACACTATACTTTCTTTGTTGTCTTTACTTATAATGGTTTTTGGGCTGTTGAAAATTTAAAACATAGTGGTGGTGTAATTATGTGCTGTCTTTAATTGCTGCAAATTTTACAGCCCCCCTCCCTTCCCCAACTCTTAATTATATGCCCTGATAAATCTGATTGACAGGAGCTAAACACAGGGAATAGTAAGGGGTGTGAAGTAGGAGGGCATAAGGGAAAGCCCATCCTCAGCACAACAAGTGTTTTGACTCATTTATTTATTTATTGGTTTCTTTTCCTTTTAAAAAAAAAATATCTGAGGATTAGTGACAGGATTTTTAGTACAGTAAATTAATAAAGAGAGAACTAGGAGAGCTTCAGTAGCAGACAAGTAGTGGAACTGCAGTATAATGTGGGGAGTGGTGCAATGCAGTGGCTGTGGGGCAGCCATATTCAGGCAGACCTTCTGGACACTGAGGTGCTGCCCTATCTGCATGCATCTCTCTGGACTGCGGGATGAGGTAGCCAGACTCAGAGCAGAAGTAAACTGGGTCAGGAGTACCATCACCCCTATCCAGGGACCACCCAGTCCAATGCAGCTGCCTCAAAGGATGTCGAGAACGAGGAACACTTGGATGACAGTGGGCTCAGGGAGGGTTAGAGCAGTCAGGCAGAGGCACATCCCAGATCCTATTCCACTCAAGAACTCATATGCCACACTGGCAAATGAGGACAACCAAATAGAGGTACCCAGAAAAGTGGAAGGAAAGGATGTGGAGGTTAGCCAAGGAGGTGACCTCAGCGGGGAAAGCAGTGGACCCCAGAGGAGGAGGAAGCAAATCCTGGTGGGGGACTCCATCATAAGAGGGATACAGCTAGGAACACAGGAGGGGGAGGACAGGGAGGGGAGGTGAGGTGCCTACCAGGTGCTACAGCATGGAGGGATGGAAGGAAGATCCTGGGCATCACTGGGAAGGCAAGACGGGAGGGTGAGCTGGATGTCATTATCCACCTAGGTACTAATGACCTGGCAAATGGGGAGCCAAAGGAAGTTCAGGAAGAGTTTAAGAAACTGGGGAAGGGTATCAAGCAAGTAGCTACTTCTGTCACTTTCTCAGAAGTACTACCTGTGAGAGGCAAGGGAGAGCATAGGAGTGCATGCACCAGGAACTTTAACTCATGGTTGAAGAACTGGTGCTGTGAGGAAGGGTTTGGATTCATTGGTGACTGGGGACCACCTGGAGGATGGAGGTTTGTTCAAGCCTGACGGCCTGCATCCATCCTGGAGGGAATCCAAGCATTTAATGATAAGTTTAAATGCTGCATTGACAAGCATTTAAACTAGCAAAGGGGTGGCAGGCCAGCAAGGAGGGTACCTACTTGCTCACCCCACAGCTAGCAGTGGAACCAGTGAACCAGAGGAGTGGCCATCTCTGCAAAGCAGTGTGCAAAAGATGGAGATTAGTGCCCAAGAGGTGGATAAGCAGAAAAGGGGCAAAATTCAGCAGAAGGGCAGACAGCAAGGAGAACCAGGGATAAATGACAACCAAGGAAGGGTCTGGAAAAGAACAGTGAAGCAGTCTAGGGAGGTCAAATCATTGAAAGCTATGTGTGCAAATGCCAGGAGCCTTAGCAACAAGATGGAAGATCTGGAGGCTGTCATGGTACAGTCAGACCTGGACATTGTGGCCATCACTGAAACCTGGTGTAATGATAACCATGACTGGGAGATGGCCATACCTGGCTACAACATATTCAGAAGAGACAGAGCAGGCAGGAAGGGAGGAGGAGTGGCACTGTATGTGAAAATGACATAAGGGCCACAGAGATCCAGGAGGAACAAAATGGGGGAGAGATACTGTGGGTTAAGCTGGAAAGGAAAATGGGGCCAGCCATCCGCACAGGTGTGGTCTATAGACCACCAGCCCAGGAGGAAGAAACAGATAGGGAGCTGATGCTAGCCATCCAAGGATGGCAGACAAGGGTGAGGTAGTACTGGTTGGAGACTTCAATATTCCAGACGTGGACTGGAGCATCCCAGCAGCAGCATCAACTAGGAACAGATTTATCCTGGACTCCTTCAGGGTGCCTTCCTCAAGCAACTGGTCATGGAACCAACTCGGCAGAAGGCAATACTGGACCTTGTGCTCACAAACAGGGACAGTGTGATGGGGGTAACAGTGGGGAGCACCTGGGTAACAGTGACCACCAGTCATTGTGGTTTGAAATCACAGAAAGAGCAGAACCAAACCACACAAAACACGTATCCTGGATTTTAGGGGCAGACTTTGGGAAAATGGGAGATACTTGAAAGAGGCATTAAGGGAATGGGACAGGAATCAGGGGTTGAGGAACAGTAGGGCAGTATTTAAAATGGGGATTACAAGAACAACAGAATTATGCATTAAGCAGGTTAGCAAGAGGAAAAGGAAGAGGAGACCATTATGGTTTCCAAAGAGGTAGCAAAAAAGTGAAAGCCAAAAAGATTGCATTCAGGCAATACAAAAAGACACAGGCAGAAGGGGATAGGGAGAAGTACCAGGAGAAGCAAAGGGAGGCAGGGAGGTCAGTAAGGGAAGCCAAAGCTCAGACAGAAGAACACATTGCAAAATCAGTGGGTAGAGGGGACAAAACCTTTTACAGGTACATAAGTGAAAAAAGAAAGACAAAGAGAGGGATAGTGAGACTGAAGGGGGAGGATGGGAGCCGCGTGGAGGATGACAACAGTAAAGCTGACATATTGAACAGGTATTTCTGCTCAGTCTTTACTGAGGAAGAGGGGTAATGGGTCTGAAGGGAGTACAAGGGGTGAGAATGGTGCAGAAATGGACACAAGTCCCTTTACACGAGAAAGGGTCCTGAAGGAACTGGAAGTAATAAGAGTTGATAAAGCAATGGGGCCAGACGGGGTGCACCCCAGGGTCCTTAAAGAACTAAGAGAGGTGGTGGCAACCTCTGGCTATCCTGTTTAGCCGATCACTGGAAACAGGGAGGTACCCAAAGACTGGAGGACAGCAGATGTAGTCCCTTATACAAAGTGGGAACAAAGAGAAGCAGGAACTACAGACCAGTCAGCCTCACCTCGGTAGTGGGAAGATCATGGAAGCACTACTGAAGGAGAGATTGGTGGAACATCTGGTTGTCAATGGACTACAGGACCCAAGGCAGCATGGTTTCACCAGGGGGAGGTCATGTCAGACCAACCTCGTTGAATTTTTTGACTGGGTGACTAGGGAGGTGGATCAGGGGAGGGCAGTGGACATGGCCTATTTGGACTTCAGCAAGGCCTTTGACACTGTGCCACATAGAAGACTATTACACAAACTGGGGAATATGGGTGTGGGCAGGACAGTAGTGTGGTGGGTAGGTAACTGGCTGGGTGGCAGGACACAGAGGGTGGTGGTAAATGGCTGTCACTCCACAGAGGAAGAGTGACCAGTGGGGTACCACAGGGATCAGTGCTGGGACCGGTCCTATTCAACATTTTCATCAGTGACATGCGCAGGATCTAGAAGGCAGAATTTCACTGTTAGCTGATGACACAAAGCTCTGTAACAGAGTAGACACACCAGAGGGTGTAGACAGAATGAGAAGCGACCTGCAGAAACTTGAAGAATGGTCAAGGGTTTGGCAGTTGAAATTCAATGCAAAGAAGTGCAAGATAATGCATATGGGGCACAAAAACCCTGGCACAGTATATCAGTTGGGGGGTGAGGATATAGCATGCACCAAGCAGGAAAGGGATCTTGGGGTTGTCATCTCCTGATGACCTCAAGGTAAGGAAACAGTGTGACAAAGGCAGCAGGTAAAGCAAATAGGATGCTGGGATGTATAGGCAGGGGCATCACCAGCAGGAAAAGGGAGGTCATAATTCCATATACAAGACACTAGTGAGGCCCCACCGAGTACAGTGTACAGTTCTGGAGACCATACCTACGTAAGGACATAGACAGGGTAGAGAAGGTTCAGAGGAGGGCAACAAAGATGGTGCATGGATTGCATCACAAGACCTATGAAGCCAGGTTGAAGGAACTGAACATGTACTCCTGGAGGAGAGGAGGGAGAGGATATGATAGAGACATTCAAGTATCTTACAGGAGGAACAGGGTGCAGGAAAACACTATTTTTAAGTGAAAAAGATGTTCCAGGACTAGAGGGCATGGGATGAAGTTGGAGGGAGGACGATTCAGAGGAAACATGAGAAAGAATTTCTTCACAGAACGGGTGGTGGACAAGTGGAACACCCTGCCAGCGGAAGTGGTGGGGGCTGAAACAATCATGGGATTTAAGAATGCATGGGATAGACATAAAGGAATTCTAGAGGTCAGGGGTAAGGGGCAACAGACTTCTAGGAAAACAAACTGAACTTACAAGCTCAAATGGGCAGACTGGGTGGGCCATAGGCCCTTATCTGCCGACACTGTCTATGTATCTATATATCTATGTATCCAGAAGGCAGGAGCAGCCACTGCAAAAGCTCAATCACCAGTGGACTTCAACTCGAGGTGGCACCTGAAGAAGTCACCAGCCCCTGGACTCAAATCCCTGAAAAGTGAGAGGAATGCCAGACCACCTGTTACATCCCTCTGCAGCTCTGCCGAGTCATCTGGAGTGTTTGCAGCATAACAGTCAAGAAGAACTGTTCCAGGACTGAAACAGTAAAGAACTAAGTGCTCTGTGAATGTGGAACGTTGTCCACCACTCCCAGAGGGCTGTCAGTCATCTTGTGGGTGTGATGGGGCCAGATACTAGCATCCAGTCACAGTACTGGGGAGGCAGAAACAGTGTTTTTTAAAGCTTGTGCCATGCTTACCTGCCAGAGGAATGCCAGACCACATGTTACATCCCCCCTGCAGCTCTGCTGAGTCGACTGGAGTCCTTGCAGCACAGCCATCAAGAAGGACTGTTCCAGGTCTGAAACAGTAAATAACTAAGTGCTCTGTGAATACGGAGCATTGTCCACCACTCCTGAAGAGCTGTCAGTAATCTTGTGGGCGTGATGGGGCCTGATACCAGCATCCAGTCACAGCACTAGGGAGGCGGAGACAGCGGCTTTAAAAGCTTGTGCCATGCTTACCTGCCAGAGGAATGCCGGACCACGTTACACCTCCCTGCAGCTCTGCTGAGTCGTCTGGAGTCCTTGCAGCACAGCCATCAAGTAGGACTGTTCCAGGACTGAAACAGAAAAGAACTAAGTGCTCTGGAATATGGAGCATTGTTCACCACTCCCAGAGGGCTGTCAATCATACTGTGGGAGAGACTGGGCATGATACTGGCATCCAGTCACAGCACTGGGGAGGTGGAGACAATGGGTTTAAAAGCTCATGCCATTCCATGAGCATGAGCATGAGTGGCACTCAGTCCCAAAAATACATAATAGAAGTCTTATCAATCTTGATTGAGGAGCCCTTGGCAATAGAATCAAGAATGGCCTGATGCTCTGGTGAGTGAACATTCCCTTATCAGCCCATATCAAACATAATTAGTTTGTAGTTTGTAAGTCTATATACTGTTTTTTTTCTAATCGCCAGAGAATCACGCCATATAGAAACGCTGGAGGGTGTAAGAAAACTGATGGATTAAACTGTAGTAGTACTGCATGAAACTTTTTGCACACTTTATATTTGAAGGCTATTTTTCTTACCTCTAAGGGCTGTGTGTTCTTTTATAGTATTTTAAAAATGAAATTATTTAAAGCTTTCATGTGTTTGATAACCCTAGTAACTGCTGTGCATTTAATAACTTTTCATCCTAAGAAATTAGATTCAATAAGAGAAACAGCTATAGGCTTAAGGGAACTATACAAATGGGGTGATTCCTATTGTGGGGTTATAAAAATTATGTTGGGAGAATAAATTATTTTTCATTGATTCAAGGGCAGATTTTCTATTGTTACGACACCCATCCAGTACTTAATTAAAATTTGGTAAAGAGGGAGAAGTCATTTAATGATAGTTCTCTTGCTTGCAGGGGATATAGAAATGAATTCAGATTCCATAGTGCAAAACAGACTTAAGATTATTTATGATAATGCCAGAAATCTGAAAACTAAGACTGACATAATGCGAACTTGGGTTGCAAATGAGATTCCAGAGGTTATAGCTCTTATTGAGACATGGTTAACCCAACGTATAGACAGGAAAAAAGTTGAAACTGAAAGTTTCTACATGCACAGAGCAGACAGGGAGGGTAAAAGGGGAAGGGATAATGTTATACACAAGTTGAAAACTGGGTTATACAAAAATCCTTTACTCAGTGACGGTAGGTAAGATTTAAAGTATCCTATTACATATTTATGATTTAAATTTAATTATAGGT
The DNA here is from genome assembly GCA_016271365.2 of Neoceratodus forsteri. Lineage (NCBI taxonomy): Eukaryota > Metazoa > Chordata > Ceratodontiformes > Ceratodontidae > Neoceratodus > Neoceratodus forsteri. Next base: position 1,164,024,605 of record CM028131.1, read on the forward strand.
TTGGTTTACTCCCCCCCCCCAAGATTAACAGATACTGATGTTGGTGCTTTTTCCCAGGTTCTACAGAAACACACTATGGGCACAGAATTGCTACTATTGGGTGACTTTAATGCAGCTTGCGGCAAACCTCGGGGAAAAGCCATACAACAAAGCCTTAAACACTTTGACAAGGTTCAGGTTATATTAACCCCTACTAGGAAACCAGAGTTACCTAGTGAGGGAAACATACTTGCCATAATTTGTGTCACATAAAATATAAAGGTCTATAAAGTACAGGTAAATAACCTTGTTTTAGGGGACCACTGCTCCAACACATGCCTCTGTGAAATATCTCAGAACAACTGTAAGAAATTTCATAGAATTATAGAAGCTTGATGGCAGAAAAGGACCATACTAGTCTACCCCCCCCCACACTTCCCCCGATGGCCAGCCCCTGCCCTCCCCCAATACTCAGTCCCTTATGCTTGTCCTATGCCCTCTTGGATTCTCCCACCATTTTATCACTCACCACTCTATCTGGTAGTCTGTTCCAGGGCTCCACCACCCTCTCCATGAGAAAATGCCCTCTCACATTGCCCCTGTATCTTTTTTCTTGCAATCTGAGGCTGTGCCCTCTAGTTTTGATCCCCTCCTTCCTCTTAATAAACCCTCTTCTCCCACTTTATTGAGCATCTTTACATATTTAAAAGTTTCAATCATGTTTCCCCTTTCTATCTTTGTCTCCAGCGTGTACAGATCCAGCTCCTTACACCTCTGCTTATGTGACTTTCCCTGCATACCCTGCACCATCTTGGTTGCCCTTTTCTGAAGCCTTTCCAATGTATCTATATCCTTGCAGAGATGTGGCCTCCAGAACTGAACCCTATACTCCAGGTGCGGCTTCACCATGGGTTTGTAAAGGGGCATTGTTACCTCCCTCTTTCTGCTAGTAATGCCAGTAATGCAAGTAATTTATAATTGATAATCCTAAAATAAGATGAAGAACCTTTAAAAATTACAGTAAATAATTATTTTTACAGATTGGCAGGTAATAACTGGGAGAGGTTGTTTCTTATCCCAAATTTGGATTTGGCAGTTAGAGAATTTACCAAAATGTTTCATGAGGCCTGTGATGAAGTAGTTCCCTTTCAGTTACTCTTTACAAAGAAGGGTCATGTGCTGTGGATTTCAGAAAAGTTAAAAAGGGATATCAGAGTAAAAACTCAGATGATTGTGATACTTATAAGAAAGCAAGGAATGCTTTAAGAACAAAAATATAGCACACCAAAAAGATGTATTATAAAAACAGAGTCTCAGAAACCACCAATTCCCAGAAATATTAGACTTAGATTAGATCATTTGAAAAGCCAGTTGACAATAAACCTCTAATTCAAATTCAAAATAAGGGAGTGTTTCAAGCTACTATAGTATCAGCAAACATACTCAATGAATATTTCATCAACCTGCCGGATATAGACATCTCAAATTGAGAACTAGGTAGAGATCATATTAAAACTACTGTTAGGCCCCTAGATGCTCCAAAATTTAGATTTAAAGTTATAGGGTGTAAAGAAGTAAAAAATGAGATATGAAGGTTAAAAACAAATAAAGCTTATGGCCTTGATGGTATTGACAACAGATTTTTAAAAGATGCAGTAGTTGTAGTCGCCCCTATATTAACTAAACTTGTTAATTGGAGTCTCATAGACAGACATTTCCCTGAAGACTGAAAGAAGGCCTTAATAATCCCATTCCATAAAGGGGATGATTCAACTGTGCCTACTAACTATAGGCCTATAGCCCTGCTGTCCACAGTGTCAAAGGTATTGGAGAGGTTGGTCCAGAGACAGTTAAGTGAGTATTTGGAAAAGTATTCCTCACTGACCACCTCTCTATCTGGATTTCAGAAAGAACACTACATGAACACCATGCTCACCAATCTAATAGACATAATTGCCTCCCAGATGAATGGGGGAAGGGCAGTGGGCATGGTGTTTGTGGACATTTCCAAGGCCTTCAACACCGTGGGCCACAGGGTTTTAATTCAAAGACTGGAATCCTTTGGAATTGACAATGAAACCTCAAACTGGTTTAATTCCTATTTGTTCAATAAGGTTTAGCATATTTCAGATTGGAGAAACTCTTGTCAAGGAAGGATAAGGTCTAAGAGGAGTCCCTCAGGGCTCCATATAGGAGCCCACCCTTTTCCTGATGTACCTAAATTATTTGGTGAGAGTGGCTGACCAAACAATTATTAAACTGTACGCAGATGATACAGTCCTGCTGGCTAGCAGAAAAACTGCTAAAGATGTAGAAAATGGACTCCAACTTGATTTTACAAACTTAGAGAAATGGTTAGCTCAGTCAGGACTTGAATTAAATAGTAAAAAAAAAAAAAAAAAATGTTCTTTGATCTGTCGGCAAAGAAAGCACAAAACACAAAACAGGAAATTAATGTAATGACTCTCAAAAAGGAAATCCTGGGTCAAGAATCTAGGTATAAATATCTAGGGGTGTGGGTAGATGAAGGATTAAGATTTGACTATCACATATTGAACATGATGGAGAAAGTAAATAAAAACTGGGAGCGTACCGAAGATCTAATATTTGTATGGATAAAAAAAAAAAAACACGTACAGAAGTTGTAAATCAGCTACTCATACCAAATATAGATTATGGCAGTCACATCTATGGTTTGGCCAGTAAAACCCTACTAAAAAAAGTTGATGTAACATATAATAATTTGGCACGGTTCATACTAAGATGTGATGCTCAGTCATCATTATAATATGTACCAGGTATTGGGGTGGCTAACACTTGAAAACAGAAGAAGACAGATGTGGGAAACCAGATTTATAGAGTATTAAATTCAGGTAATCCTAGCTATCTAATGGACAAACTGGGGAATAATGAACATTGGCATAAAAATGACGTAAGAGACTCTGAATATAGACTTAAAAGACCAAAAATAAAATATAAATGGAAAAGTATAAATAATAAACCAAAACTTTTTGCTAAATTATTAAAAAATGAGTTAAAAACAAAATGTATGTGCAATGGTTGAGGACTAAAATACCTCAGGTTAACATAATGTTAGGACTGAGGATCTGGGAATGTCTGGATTGAAATTTGTGTGTGTGACAAGTATGAAGTTTGATGGATGAATATGAAATTTGTATGTAAATTATGAGTTTGTTTTGCTCTGTACTTGGAATGTTTTAACCGAGAAACAAAATTTGTATAACTTGATACTTTTATAATCAGGACTATCTTGTAAATACAGTGGTGATCATATAAAAGCCAAAATAATAAAGGACAAATACAGCTGGTTGTCATCTGCATAACAGTGAAAGTTCATGCTGTAGCACCTAATCATCTTCCCTAGCAGAAACAAGTACACTGTGAACAAAACAGGTAACAAAATAAAACCCAGAAGCTGGCCCAGTGGTGTGGAGGGCCGAGGCAAGGGCGCCTTACCTCCTGCTACTCTGGTGACCCATGTTCGGTGGTGAATGTGGGTTGCTGGTGGTCAGCTATGGAGGTAAAGGATGGAGCATCCAGAGGACAACTCTCATCTCCTGGGGATGGTGGACTGGCATTCCCACTGAATGACTGCCACCAGGTGGAGGCCTGAGGGAAGTATGGGACCAGGGCACCAACAAATAGAGGGTGTTGTGGGATTCCACAGCATCACATGCCTCCATGAGCACACACTGATGTGCGCACTGCAGCAACAGGGAAAAGGGAGAAAATGGAAAATGGTTGGCTCATGCTAAATGAAATCCTGCCCATCTGCCTCTGTCTTGCACCATCACAAGGTCTCTGACCTAATCTGGATTAGAGATGCAACAAAATGTTATTATGCTGGCAAAATTCCAGCGAAATTGCAAATTTCGCCACATGGAAACATTTTGCGCAATTTTGCCCCATTGGTGAAATTTCACCTCTGAAATTATGCTTGCAATTACTTCCTTAGTCTGCACATTTTGCCACATGTATCAGGTGAAACTGGGAAAAAAAATCTTATCACATGACTTTCACTCTAGCAGACTGCTGATCACATGGGTGACTGCACTTAGTAAGTAAAAATTTATTTTTAAGCGCTTTTCAAAACCAAAGCGCTGTACAAATGGACAGGCAATTTGAATTTACAAACTTATAACATCAACAACAATAGTAACAGTACAATCACAATAAAATCACTCTCCATATGCTTTTAGAATAAGTAAGTTTTTAATTCCGACTTAAAACTCTCGATGGTCAGGCAGCTTCGTATCCGACAAGGTAGAGAATTCCACAGGGTGGGGCAAGCGTAGGAAAATGCCCGATACCCCAGATGTTTTAAGCGAACCTGGGAATCTCTAGCAATCCTTTGTCGGGGATCGGCGTGGAGAGAGGGACAGTAGGAAATAAGGAGATCTTGAAGATACTGCAGTCCCTGTTCATGTAGGGCTTTGTAGGTCAGTAACCCGACCTTGAAGGTGATCCGCCACTGAACCGGCAGCCAGTGCAGTTCGCGCAACACAGGCGTAATATGACTTCTCATAGATGTCCCAGTCAAAAGCCTGGCTGCTACATTCTGCACCAGCTGCAAGCGGCGGATATCAACCCCCGGTAGCCCTAGGTACAGGGCATTGCAGTAATCAAGGCGAGAGGTAACAAAGGCATGGACCAATGTCGGAAGGTCAGCCGGAGGAACTAGGTGTTTTACCCGAGCGATATTCCTAAGATGGTAAAAGGAGGATTTGACAGCGGATGACACCTGAGATTTCAGGGTCAAACCGTCGTCAATAATAACACCCAGGTTATGCACCCAGTCTGAAGTTGGGAGCTGGGAACCAGTGATCCATATGCCCAAAGGAAGCCCAGCCCTACAACCCGCCTCAAGGCGACCTGGGTCCACCACCAACACCTCAGTCTTATCCAGGTTTAACCTCAGCCAGCTGGCACTCATCCAATCCTTGATCTTGGATAGACAGCTGTTAAGTATAGAGACTGCAGGAAGGAAGCCATGCTAAATGTACTTCCTTTAGAGCTATTTCAGCTTAGTAGGAAGTAGGAGAGGAGAGATACTACAGCAGGAGAGCTCAAACTTGTGTTTCTAAAAAGTAGTGTTTGTGTGTGTTTGCATTTGCAGCTTACTTAATTTGTGATCTGTTCCCCATTGGTTTAAAAAGTTAATATGTTAATATTTTCTGTTAGTGTTTTTTCTTCATTTTTATATTTATCTATCTTTTTTATTGTGTGTGTGTGTGTGTGTGTGTGTGTGTGTGTGTTTGTGTGTGTGTGTGTGTGTGTGAGAAACTCCCCTTGCTTTTTATCTTTTGTTGGGAAGGAGTTGTAGAAGGAGAAGGAGAAGGAGATAGAGATTAGAATGGATAATTCTAAGACTGGGAAGAAGGAGCTGGACCCCCCCCCATGTCCTTATTAATAGGTGAGCCTTTTTGTCTGTGTCCCCCCACCAACAGCAGCAGGAGCATGTACCCCATCCCCAGCATGAGAATGTAGCCCCACTCCCAGGGCAGCATGAGACCCTCACCCCATCCCAGAAGCAGCAAGTTCCTCCTGTGGCCCCACCCCCAAGCAACAGCAGCAGCAGACACCTCCAGATGCTATCCCCCTAGATGGAGCATGCGCCCCTCCTCCCTGAGCAGCAGCATGATGTGCCCACTGGCCCTGGGACATCAGCTGTTGCCCGCCCCCCACAGAAAGTGTCATCAGCTGTGTGGTGTTCTTTTTAGCAAATGATAATTCTGTTGTGATCTTCAACTTATGCGGCAGATCAGTTAGAAGGGGCAAGACCAGGAGTCATTTTGGCACTGGTGGCCAAAGGAGCCATCTGCAGCACCACCACACTGCAGATTGGCTTAAAAAAGGAAAAGATCTGGGAGCAGATAGGGGGGCTTGGGGTGCTGCTGAGCAGGTAGAAGGGGAAGAGGGCCAGCAGGAGGCAGGGTCCAGTGGTCAGCACAGGCAACACGGAAGGCAGCAGCAGCAGCAGGAGGCAGGTACAGAACCCCCATCACCCTCACCCCAGAGACACAGGCATTGCCAGGTTTATGGTGGTGACCCAGCACAGCCTGCAGCCACCCCAGCACCAGAACTAGCAGCAGTGAGCATTGAAGAAGACCCGAGAGCACTGCACAGAGAGGCGGGAGCTCTGAGCAGTGAGTTCACTGATTTCCGACAGGAAGTCAGAGGGGAACTCACGAAACTCCTTCAGGAGCAAGAAAAAATGTTTGAGCTCCTGACGGAGCTGCATGGTGGTGGTGGTGTCAGGGCAGAATGTGTACCTGGCGGTCAGTAAGGCCCTTGTTCAGGTTTTTTCTACAACTGGTCCAGTGGATGAGGGCCAGATAAATGTTCACAGTCTTTTTTCGACCGCTAAGCAGCAGCATGCTGTAGCCAGGGTTCGTAGACTCCTCCAAGAATGGGACCACAGACTTCCCTCTGGAATCTGCTTCTACTGGGTCAAGGCCTTGAACATCAGTGCCTCTCCGAGAATATGGCAAGCTCTTTGGAACTCAGTGTATAGATATAATCAAGCAAGATAGGCTAAGGCTGGTGCACTTTAAAATTATGCATCACATATACTTAACTCCTACTTATTTACATAGAAGGGGGTGTGCTTGACTCTCCTATTTGTGGGAAATGTAAAAAAAAAGATGGAACACTATATCATTTATTATGGGAATGTTCGGAGGTTCAAAGGCTCTGGAAATCAGTGGGTGCCCTGTTGGGCCCTATCCTTGGCTCCCTTAGATTAGATACCCCAGAGATCTGGCTGTTAGGCGCCTTCCCTGCTGCTACCACTAAAGTCTGGAGGGCCCGTGTCTCTCTGATCTCTGCGGTAGTGAAGTTACTAATTCTGAGACACTGGACCTCGGATAAGGCCCCATCGCTGGTCGAGTGGCACAGAGAATGTGCGCTAGCGATACAACTAGAAAAGCACATAGCAAGTATGAGAGGTAGATGGGAGCAGTTTGCGTCTGTATGGGGCCCGCTTGAACATCTGTTATTAACTTGGAGGCTGCCTGATTAAAAGAAATTGTTTATTTACTGCAAGCATTTACTTAAGTTATAATTTTCTTGTACCCTTCCTCTGATACTTCATAATCTGGGATTGGGGTGGGGGGTAGAGGGAGGTAATGGGTCTTTGAGGGGTGTTACTATTGACTGTTCTTATTCTTTTGGAAAGCTATGTTCCGGAAGTTCATATACATGTGTCAGGTTATTATGATTTCTTTGCAATGCTTTTTGTGGATATGTGAAAATAATAAAAAATGATAATTACAAAAAAAAGAATGTGTACCTGGCACCGGTGCAGTGTAATGGTTAGCCTCCAGACCAGTCAGCGCAGAACTGGCAGCAACAATTTTTTTTTCTTTTCTTTCTCTTGTCCTTGCCTTTTTATTGTCACTCTTCCCTCATCTGCACCCTCTAAACATAACAAAAAGCAAACAAATATTATATATATATTTCTGTCCTCTTCTCCTATATCCTTTCATTTGTTTTTGTCCATTTTTTTGTGTGCTATGCAATGTTTATGCTCCCTCCCTGTCCTCTCTCATATGTATACCCTGTCCCTGCCCTGACCCTTATGATGCACCCCAGTCATGTATTACTGTCCGTCAGTCACTTTTAGTCTTTTTTTACTCATAATCACTGTACCTTTCTACTTGTTTTATGTTAGTCCCTCTGACTCGTATGTATTTACTCCTCCTATCCACAAATGTCAAGTATTGTAATTTGTAAATTGTTCCTAGGAACAACATTTTTTCCCCAAAGTTATGTGTAATGTTGTGGACTGGTACCAGTTTTGGCTGTGTGCAGGATCAGTCTGAATGAATATGTACACAACAATCATAGAAACATAAGCACTCTTATTGCGAAGTTAAACATTGTAAATTTTTTTGCTGCTTAACACATGTGTCCCCATGGCTTGGGCTTGCAACAATGTTAACTTGGTGTTACAGTGCCCAACCACACCGCCACCACCACCCGGTCCAAAATGTGCTCTAGTAGGGCTACAGTTTAACACAGCCTTTTGAAGCCATGAAGTGCAGAGTAGGCATAATAAGACGAGAAATATATTAGGATAACATTGGGAATGTAGAGTGAGACAAAGTGTTGCCACTGTCTAACATGGCCCATAATTCCAGAAATATTTCCCTAAAAATGTTAAAGTAAATCAAGACTGAAATCAGGTCTTAGCTATAATGTTTTAGAGTGCCCCACCACCACCACCCAGGCATTAAATAGTCGTTTTAGGGCCTGTTTGCCCAATATTTCTGCCTGAAATTCACTGCTGCCAATGCCAAATGAGGCCTACAAGTCCAGAAATGTTTACCAAAACATATTACATAAAATTTACACTGAAATCAGGTCCCAGCCATGTTGTTTTATGATGCCCAGACCACCACACAGACCAAACGATGGTCTTTGGTCCACTGTTTACAATTATTTTTCAGTCACATCTTGTTTCGGCCAGTGCAGCACAGGCAGTAAATATTCACTAATGTTTCCCAAAATATTGCACAGTACATTCAGACAGAAATCAGTGTCAGGCATGCAGTTACATGGCTCACTCCCACCATGAGGACCCAAATGTGCTATTTTCTACACTGTTTAAATGCTTTTCGGGCCTAAGTGTTGTGGTGCTGCTGCTGCTGCCTAACATGCAACATAAGCCACTTTACCACAATGAGAAAAATAAATCCTCCTGCAAAATCATCCTGCTGTGACTTAAACTTGTACTTAATTCCTCCTGCTGCTGCTTTCTCAGTTGATTGTGAACTGTGGAATTATCATTTCACAATGATGATCCCCTGGTTAGCTCTGTTGTTACTGTGGTTTTAAGTCAGTGTGGATTAATATACATTTTGAGTTGCTGCTGCTGTTTCCGGTAGCTGCTGCCTGCTGCTCTGACTAGTTGCCACGGGAAGTAATGCTTTGTCTGCTTCATGGGGATCCTCTTCACATAGTCGATCGTTGCTACTGCTGCTGCACACGTAAGTATCTGTATTTATTTTTTTGGGTGCAAGACAATGTGCATGGTGGGTTGGTATTGGGACGTCATGAGTTCTTATATGTTTGTACTTATTTTATATTTATCTAGTGTGCTGAGGAGTACATCATCATGACAACATGCATGCCAGCCCAGGATTTAGATACGGGATGCTGGAATCACCACATTTAACATTCCTCAAGGACAAGGTAAGTATTGAATTTTTCATGACGGGGATGGATAGGTGACTGCAGCTCAGGTATCTGAGTCAGACTGTAATTGCATTATTGCTTTCTTTTTAAAACACATGCAGGAATTCAAGAGCTGTTAACTCCAGGTGCACTGCTGGTGCTGCTGTTCAATATGTGTGCAATTCATTAACTGGTGGTAAGTATTTCTTAATTTGTGATAGTCTTCGGTGGGCGGGTGGGCAGGAGGAGGTGGCTGAGGTTGGGTTGGTGGATATGGTTAAGTATTAAGTAAGTGGTTACTACCAGACAGAGATGTCAGACTTTGACAGTAGCTATCTTATATATGGCTCTGTCAATATTCAGGATTTCTGCTGCTAGGGTGCGTAGTATGTTACCTCTCTCCAAATCTGGCTGCTGGGTGCTGGCTGTGCTCATCAGACATAGTCTGTTCATGTCAAGTGTTCCAGTTTAACAGCCATGCCCTGATGTAACTGTAGCTTCCTGTAATGATGGGGGAGGGGGGAGGCACCCAGTTGTAACAATGCTAAACATTTTTTTTTTCCTTTTTTTCTTATTGCCAGACAGTTACAAAGTACTTGAAGTGGAAAGGTGGCATGGTTTTCTGGTGTATATTTGCTGAAGCATCCCATCTATGTTCAGCACTGGTGACTAAATGGAAGTCTTCCATCCTGGTGTGTGGATGCTGGATCGAGGTGCTGCACCTGTGAGGTATGGGCCACTGCTGACAACTAAAAACATACTGTTCTTTTTGGTGGAAGACTGCTAAAGGAGGAGGAGGAGGAGGAGAAGTAATTTAACTGGACTTAGAGGCAGCATTAATGTACACTGAGTAACGTAGTACTGACTGTGCACTGCCCGATTAAGTTATCATTGTCGTATATACAGTGGTGGCACACTCACTAGACATTCATTAATGGTGTCATGGAGGAAGGATATGTGGAAATGGGGGTTGGGGTGCTGGTGCTGGCTGTGGGGGTGGGACTCAACACCTTTAGCCTTCTTCCAGTGACACATCATCCATGAAGCAGCCCTCACAGTCTTCAAGACTGGAGTCATCACCAGGTAGAAATTCAGTCAGTACTGCTGCTTCATCTATTTCCCTGCTAGTAGTGGCCTTACCACTGTGGGCATCTTCATCATCATCATCGTCCCCAAGACACAGTTCTTGGGGCAACACCATTGAAATAATTGGGCTTTGTGGAATGTGAGCCTCATTCATTTTTATAAATGTTAGTCTGGAAACATTCTTCGGTGACAGATTTGTCCTATGGTCATGCACAATGGCCCCAGCAGAACTGAACACCCGTTCCACACTGACACTGGATGGTGGGCAGCTGAGGTATTTAAAAGCAACAAATGCCAGTGCAGACCACTCACTCACTTTGCTGCTCCAGTACACCAATGGCTCATCAGTGATGCCAGGATGCTTGCTGTCTCTCAGGTAGGCATCCACCATACGTTGTGCTGCCATGAGTCCTGCTCTCTCATCATGCTCCTTCTCCTCCTTCTCTTCAATTTCTTCAATGCCCACCTGGTACATAGCATCCCAAATGGGACTATCTGCCCTGCTGTGCTGTGACTTTGACATTTTGTCTGATCTGGTGGCTTCTGATGATTTCTGGTGGTGGTGGTGGTAGCAACACCTGGTATTTCTTTATGTGCCTTTTGGGTCTTTGCATTTTTCATCTGTGCCCCATGTACCCGTCTGACAAGGTACTTGGTCAATTTCTCCACTCCCACATGACCCCCTCCAATCATGGCAGCCAAGCCATGTTTGTACCGTGGATCCAGCATGGTAGCAACAGCAAACTCATTAGACTGCATAATGCCACAGTTATGTGTATTGATGTCCAGCATATGGAGCATGTGACCCCATTGCATGAACAGAACTCTGATCATCACCTTCCTCCATCTGGTGACAGACATTTACCAGTGTCTGCCTCAGCACACATATCAGGGGTACTGACTGATTTATGCAGGTAGTGTCCCCACTCACAACCTGTGTTGCCTGCTCAAAAGGATGTGGAATGCTTATTATGCCATCCATTTGTCACCACTGCTCCATTGTTATGGCTAAGGACACTCCATCACTGTCCCTGGTGGTGTGCAGCAGTATGTAATCTGAAACTGCCTTATACTGCTCACAAAGCTGGTCCAGAATGTACAGTGTGGAGTTCCACCTGGTAACAACATCAAACTTCATACAGTGCTGAGGCAGATGGTTAGTGCACTGCAGATCACACAGATGGTCACAGGTCATTGCAGAATGGGCAAAGTGCACACAGATGCATCTGGTGACAGACACAGTTTCTTTTATTTCATCCTGGTTCAGAAATTGCTGCACAAGTAGATTAAGGCAATGCGACAGGCAGGGAACTCTGAAAAAACACTGTCACTTATGCACTTAACAACACTGGAGCCATTGCCACTGGCAATAAACCTCGCTGTGAGCGACTGTGCATTGATCCACTCATCAATGTTATTTAGCAGCACATTCAGCATTTTCTCAGCTGTGTGAGACCCTGTAACACTTTGCATAGTTATGGTTGCATTCTGTTGAATATCAGGTGTGTTGCTAGCACCACAATTTTGCTTTACGCAGCTTTTGCCAGGGCCCAAATCAACAACCACCCCAGGTACCTGTGCCCAGTGTGCTGTTATGCACAGATATGAGCTGCCCGCTGTCTGCCCACTTGTCCACATATCCATGCTAAGGCTGATATATTTTGAGGAAGAATGCTTCATGGCATGTAGGATGGACTGTGAAACTTTACTGTAGAGTTTGGGTATGGCACATTTGGAGAAATACTTTCGCGATGGCACTTGCCATTTGGGACAGGCATGGTCCATCAAATGGTGGAATCCTGCATTCTGCACAAAGGAGAAGGGAAACAGGTTGATGGCAAGCATTTCAGCTGTGGCTGCATTCAATTCACATGCAGTAGCATGATTGGTGGGGTACTTTGAGTGCCACTCAAACACACTCCTCAATGTGGGCTGCGTCTTGGCAGCAGGTCGACAAAAACGCTTTACTTGTGCCATCAATGTTGTTCTTTCTGGGGTACCAGGTGACTCTTGGGGCCTAGGATGTGCAGCATGTATGAAGCTAATTATTTTGCTGGATTTGGGGCCTGATGACTAGTGGGAGTGACAGCTCCACTGCTACTATGTCCACTGCTCAGGAGAGAAAATGATTCCTCATTCCTCCTCCTCCACTGACCCACTCAGCCCTCCCTCCTCCTGCTCTATTGCACTGCTGTCACTAACATTAAGCTTGACAAGGGAGGTCCTGCCAACAGCTATATCTTTCTGGTGCTGGTGCCAGCACAATGGGTGCTTGTTTTTCAAGTGGGCGTGCTGTCTACTGGTACCTGGGTGGCTGCCCTTTTTTCCATGACTTGCACATGCTTGATACAGCTGACAGATCTCCATGGTGTCATCAGCTGCATCAAACATGAAAAAATCCCAAACTAGGGACTTTGCAACTCTAGATTTGACATGATGGGACTGAGACTTGGACAATGTAGCCAAAGGTGTAAAAGTTTTTGCTTTTTGTATCACTTGCATGATATTCACCATGCTACGTTTGGGAGCTGGGGTGACTGGACTGCTTGTTGTTGCCTTGCTGATATCCTCACCCTTAGTCTTGTCATCTAAATAGGCTACATCATCATCACCCTTCATCTTTTTCACTTCTGGCTTCCACAGGGGATCCAACATCTCATCATCATCTGCACCAAAACATATTATATCCTCCTGTCATCCCTATCACTGCCTACTGCCAGACAAACATTTCCCTTCTCTGGCATCTCCTCACTGGGGGGGGGGGGCTGACTTTCCTTATCTCCTTCTCCCAGAGAAACACACTGAAGCTGAACACTATCACCCTCACCACCATCAGCTCTTCCTTGAACAGGAACAACACTTACACTGAACACTTTTTTGACCTCCTCCTGGACCTCTGTGCCTCCACTTGTGTGAGTGTCTCCCTTATTCCCAGCATCATCCCCAACAAGCATACTAGCTATAGACTGGGCATTAAAAAAAATGAGTCACAGACTTCAAGCCACTTCTAACTTCGATTTTGCTGCTACTGTCTGCCACAGCAGCAGTGGCAGAGGCCACAGAGGGCACGGATTCACAAATAGGTTTGCTTTTTCCATCAGACTTCTTTGAGCCACCTCCCACACTAGCACCTTTACCTGAAAGTCTCTTGGCCAGCATATTCATTTTTAAGTTGGCTTGTGCTTGCGTGCCAGCCAACATATTGCAGTGGTAGCAGATTTGGAGGTGCGGTCACTGTGGGTGAATGCAGGGTACACATCAGTACGTGCATCCCTCTTTCCCCAATAAGCCAGCATGCAGGCGCTGATCCAGGCATACATAAAATGGCCAACAGATCAAACAAGTGTGCCATTGCAATGAGAGGCAAGCTCCTCATGCAGTGGCACAGTAACATAAAAAAAAAATCTGTTTCTTTTTTTTTTTTTTTACTTGTAAAATAGAAAATGATCCCTTGCGGTCTGTCCTGCTTCCTTCCCCAACCCACACCCACCCTCTGCGTACCCTGCCTCCCCACAACTCCTCACCCCATACTTACCTCCAGAGCCCTGCGTGACGATCTTCAGTGGATCAGGAACATGTCTGCACTCTTCAAAGCAGACCACGAACTGAAGAAATGATGGTAAGCTGTATAATGGCATAAATAGGATTTTTTCAACTTTGGTGCATATCTCGGCCATTTTGGGGAATTTCAGCACCACATTTTCAACATGGGGTTACTGGGACAACTCCTCATGAATTCAGTCACTGTCATGGCATTATTCAGTCATGAAAGGTGATTTTGCAGTCACTGCATGGAATCACCTTTCAGGACTGATTAACAAAATAACAGTGCCACTGTTCATGAGGTGGGCTCTCAAAAAGCTTATGTTGCAAATTTGGTGAAAAGAATCAAAAAATAACTGTTTTATGAGTGTACTTTGTGCAGTTTCCACACACGTTCGTAACTCCGTGAATTTGTAATATTTTCACTCCAGATTTTCAACATTGCCCTTTTTCCACACCTCCTTATGAACAGTACAGCTGCCATTTTACATATCCTGGCCAAAATGTGTTTTCACACTTCCGGAGCAGAATAGCATGGTCACTGTGGGAAATCAGTTTTAGGGACATATTAACAAAATGACAGTGACACTGTTCATGGGCAGAGGTCCTAAAATGCCTATGTTGAAAATGTGGTGATGAAAGCCCATAAAATGACTGTTACAAGCATGTGTTGCACATTTTACACACACCCTTGTAACTTCACAAATCTGCAATATTTTCATGCCAAATTTCCAACACTGGCATTTTTTCACATCTCCTTATGAACAGTACAGCTGGCATTTTTCACATCCTGCCCAAAATGTGTTTTCACACCTGTGGTGTACAATGGCATGGTCACTGTGGGAGATCAACTTTTGGGACAGATTAAAAAAATCGCAGTGCCACTGTTCATGAGGGGAGGTCCCAAAATGCCTACATTGAAAATGTGGTTTAAAAAAAACAACAAAAATAATTGGGTTACAGACGTACGTTGCACAGTTTCTATGTATGCTCATGACTTCAAAAATGTTTCATATTTTCACTCCAGATTTTCAACATTGCCATTTTTTACACCTCCTCATGAACAATACAGTTGTCATTTTTTACATCCTGCCCAAAATGTGTTTATGTACCTCTGACACCAAATGGAGCAGTCACTGTGAAAAATCACCTTTCTGCTAACAAACTGATACTGCCGCTATTCATGAGGGAGAGTTACAAAAAGCCCGTGTTGACAGTTTGGAGTGAAAATACCAACACATTAGGGTTTCAACTGTTACACTCCACCTTGTAGAGACTGACAGGTGTCGGGTGTGACTTGGGATCATCAGCTGTAATGCTCCTGCCATTCCACCCCCAACCCCACCCTGCAGCCAGTGACAGGCATCAAGGTGTGTCTTGGAGTGTTCAGCCACAAAGTTCACCCCATTCTCCTATACTGCACCCACCTCAGCATATTTCCTTATGGAATGTGGTAAGTATAATGCCCAAGGACCCCAAAGCATGCCACAACACTTGTCAGTGTCTACAGGGTGTGGGTGGGGTTGATATCAGTTCAGTACTTCACTGCCATTCCTATTATGCGTCCTAACTCCTGCATTACCAATGCCAATGCCAGCGAGACAACATTCGGCATTGACAAATGCTTGTTTATATAGTGGCAAGCTAGGTCAGGTAGTAAGCAACAGTAGTGTAACAGGGAGGAAAGGGTTAATATGGTAAGTAAATTCAATCAAAAAACAGGAACACTGAAATGCAGAGGCTAGATCACAATTTTAATTTCTGTGAGCAATTCAACAATGCAGTGTACCTGGATATGAACAAGTCAGGTGGTCAGGTCACTGTACACAAATGCTTTCAATAAAGAAAATAAATCACAAAAGTGATTCAGCAGAGGGAAAAAGGAACAGAACTACTCAGTCAGAGGAATATAGTAACTTTTCAGATAAAGTGACCCAAAAAACAGTCAATATGTAAGAAAAATATAACAAATAAGTAGCACACAAACTACAAATCTTCAGACTTAATAAAAGAAATTACAGAGACTCACTCACAACTTGTGAGAAATATATCAAATCTTAGGAACTAGCCCTCTCTACTTTCATTTCACACACACACACACACACACACACACACACACACACACACACACACACACACACACACACACCCCCATGGTTGACTGCCCACTCACTCCCTCACAGACACAGAGAAAACTGAAACACTAACTAAGTTTAACCAACGATTCTCCAAAATGATCACTAGCAGCACTAGGAACTAAACTTGTGATTTTGTGAGCAATTAACTCTCAAAAATCACAAAAAAATAGGTTTTTGAAGGTTTTATTGGCTGTGATGTACCACACTGAACTGCCCTCTGATTCGACAGACAATTTACTGTGCAGGAAACACCCTTCATGTGAGATTTCAGCTATCTACCCACAGTGCACTACAGTTTCACTGACGTAATTGTAAAACATTGGCAAAATTGAAGCAAATGGAGAAATTTCACCTCCTGGGGCTGAAATTGGTGTAATGTGTGCGTAATTTTGCACTTTGTATGAAAGTTGAACCAGGGGCGAAATTACGTTATGCCTAGATGAAATATTTCTCATAATGCAGAAATTATGCAAAATATTACGCTAGGTGTAATTTTTTGATTTCGCACATCTCTAATCTGGATGTATTCTCTGGGTGGGGGGAGGACAGCCCTTCCCTTCCTGGCCCCCCCATGGAGGTCAATCTGTTGGGGATTCTGAGGCCCAAGATATGGGATAGACTAGCTGCCAGGTGAGAGGAGGTGGGGAAAAGGTTGACAGCCTGTCTGAGCCAGCCAGAGAGGAAAAAAGCTATATGGAAAAAAACAAAGAATAGAACCATGAATGACTACTAAGTCCAGAACAGTCAGCTGCAGTTAGTAAGAGCTTAGCACCACAGACTGCTCTCTTCTACAGAAGAAGGATTGAAAGCAGTTCCCAATACTGTGGCACCAATAACAATTTGTGACATTATTGTGACAGTCTTTACTGCTAGGGATGTGTGAATAACAAATATTTATTCACGAGTACAACAAATAATGGACATATTACAGAAAAATGTATATTACATTCTGACCAATGAGCTGCTTTACCATTTCTCAGTGAGTTGCATATGTGTTGTTAGAGCCAGAACAAACCTTGCAAAAACTGTTGATTAAGAGTTGACTCAGTTTTCCACTACAGTATAACAGAAGTAAAGATTTGGTCAGGTTGTGTAGCAAAACTATTTTATAAAAAAAAAAAACTTGGTATAAAACTGTTTAAATTATTTTTATTATTCATTTAAAATTGATAATCAGGAGAGGCACACTGAACTGATGGCTCATTTCCTGGTGTGACGCAGGGAATCCTGAAAATAAAGTGTGAGTTGTCAATGCCTTTCAAACTTAAAAAAAGATGTGATTTGAACGTATTGTTCTGAAAGTGTTGTGAATTGTATTGCACTCAGTCTGAATAATTTTTCTATGACTCTTCTTAGTGTGAATGAAAACTGTAGCATTTATTAATATTCTTAGTTTACACAATGTGGGGCATTTGTATCTGGGTATGCAAAAGACGAAAACGTAATAAACAAAGAACAACCCTCCAGCCTCTTCTGGTAGCCAGGGCTAGCCTTGCAGCCACCACTCTCCAGGATCTCCAAACTCCCTCTCATTTCCTATCCTCCCAGTCAAACAACAAAGCTGTTTTCACCCTGGCAACCACTTCTCCCTGCTCAACATATAGGAACATAGAAAACTTAGACTATGATAGTGGAAAAAGGCTTAATAGGCCACTCATGTCTGCCCTGCCCTGCCCTGCCTAACACCATGTTTTATTCTCCATTAACTTTGCCAAACAGCTCCTCCCATGGCCCAAGACTACAATAACAAAAGTGTTCTGCCCTTCTACACCAAATCTATAAAGGGTAGTGGTAAGTAATATTATGTTTTAGTCTGGTTACTTTGTCAGTCCACCCCTTTCCACCCTTGCAACATGCACTTACCTCACTCTCTAAGCAGTCAGATGACAGCTTCAGCACACAAGGAAGGGTCTTCATAGCTTCATTGAGTGATACTACACAATGCTGACTGTAATGGAGGACCATAATTGGAGCGCATTCATTTATTATATCAATGAGTTCCAATCTTGTCCTGTACTACAGTCTGCCAAGCATCCCTTAATGTTAGGGGTGGGCAAAACTGCTGTTTTCCACTCACGAGGAAGTTCTGCAGAAATCAAGGGACTATCGTGAAAGTTTCTGAACATCCGCCTGTGGTGGAGCAGAAAACTTCTGCAAAAGTTACTAGGCAAAATTTCACCTGAAAATGAATAAAATAAGCCCTGGTGGCTAGTGGTCTCTTCCCTCTCCCCATTCCACATGTAAAAAATTATCCCTGGTGGCTAGTGGTCCCTCCCCTTCACCCGGTAACCCGCCTGCCACAAAATATACAGTAACCCCCCCACCCACATCCCTATCTCCACTTCTCCTGTGTTTTTTTTTTTTTATTTAAACCCCCTCCCAATAAATCCTTGGTGGTCATGTGCCCCCCACCCAGCCTCTCCAGCAGCCAGTTGTCCCACAACCCTACTCATTCATTGACAGCTCAGTCAGCGGGCCAGCCATGGAGGAGAGAGAGAAGGGCTGTGCCAGTCCGTCACTGCCAGGGCTTAAGATGGGGGTGGGAGTGGTGTTGTGGGATACCTGGCTGCTGGGAAGGCTGGGTGGGTGGCACTGGATCACCAGGGATTTATTGGGACTGGGGATCAGGATGGGGTTTAAATAATAAAAAAAAAACAAAAAAAAAAAAAAAAAAACACACTAGACCACCCGATATTTTTATTTTTAACAGGAGAAGTGGAAATAGGGATCGAGGAGGCTACTTGACATTCACTGTGGGCAGGTTATTACAGGGTGGAGGGAGAGACCATTAGCCACCATGGATACCTTACATGTGGGCGGGTGAGGGAGGGACCACTAACTAGCCACCAGAGCTTTTTGAGGGGCAAGTTGGCAAGAAAAGAGCGGCGATTATGGGCAGAAGTTCTGCGGAAGTTTGGAAATCAATTTTAGCACTTGCATAGAAGCAAAAGTCAGACTTTCACTGGAATTTCACCCACGGAAGATTTTGTTCACACCCCTACTTAATGTTGCTAAGGAGAACATTTATTGAATGAAGCTGTCAGTTCATCTGTGTAATTAACATTATCATTAGGCTGGCTAAGAGGAGCTGACTGGTGGAATATTGCCCAACTACAGGCAAGACATGTCCACCTGCTTTAGGTACAGTGCTGTTATCTCACTTACCCCAATAATGTTAAATGCAATGATGCCCCTTCTCTTCATCATCACTTACTATGGCCGATGCTTGGCAGACAGCAATATGCTGGTTGATTATCAGGACAAGCCATTGTGGAATGTTTATTTATTTATTGAAATGTTTCACCAGGAAGGCACCCTGAACAACAAGTTGCTCGTCTCCCAGTGCAACCTGGGGGGGGGGGTACAACTGGATGAAGAATTAGACATACAGTTTAACATTTAACATATCCAAAAAACTAAACATTCAATTACATTTGTAACAAGATATACAGTTAAAAAATATCATAAATAATCATACAGTCACATTTGTGACATAACATACAGTTAAATATATCATACCTGTGGAATATGCATTTCATTACAAGTGGCATATTTGAGGAACGTAGTACAGAAATTTAATGTAGCCTTGGAGCAAAATCCTTGCAGGAATGGATCACGATTAAGAGGCAGATTAATTAGCAATTATTGAATGAATGAGGTCCAGTGAGGGGACATCAAGGAGGGTAGGGGTAGACAGGGGAAACCATCTGGGGAAAGCAGAGGATAAAGATGGGGCGAACATTACAGGAGAAAAGTGAGCAACAAAGAAAAAAAAAATCAGTTGTGAGGGGCAAGTTAACACAGGGCTAGTGAAATCTGGGAGCACCTCAGACAGAACAAAAAGTGCAAATTATTAGTGCAAGTGAACTAATTCCTCTGATTAAGTGCAGGAGGGTAGAGAGGGAGCAGGAGAGAGGTGGGGGTAAAGGATAGGAAAGGAAAGGACAAGTCATACTTGGAACTGGCCCCTTCAGAGTGCATAGATTCCTGCCAGTGGTGGAATGAGGCAAGGACTTAAAATAAGGGGCAGGAGCAGGCAAGGACAAGTTGTGTAGAGATAGTAGAGGGGATGGTAAAAAGAAGGAGAAGGGGTGGTGGGAGAAACTTGCCTAAGACTAGGCCTCTTCAAGATGCTGAGAACCCTGCTAGACAGCAGAGTCAGGTGAGGACAAGTTAGGTAGAGAGGATGGAGGGGAAAGGGGAGGGAAGGAAGAGTCATTTCCCAGTGCTGGGCCCCTCCAGGATGCCGAAAACCCTGCCAGGGGGGAGAATAAGGCAAGGACAAGTTGGGAAGAGAGAAAAGAAAGAATGAAGGGAAAGGAGGGAAGCATAGGGAAAAAAGAAGGTTGCCTACCACTCCAGGCTGCTGAGATTCCTGCCAGAGTGCAGAATCAGGAGAGGACTAGTTGGGAAGAAAAGATATAGGGGGAGGGGTAGTGAAGGAAGAGTAATTACCCAGTGCTGGGCCCCTCTAGGATGCAGAGAACCCTGCCAGGGGATAGAATTAGGTGAGGACAAATTGGGCAGAGGGAATATGGGGGATAAAAGAGGAAAGAAAAAAGAAAGAGGGAAGGAAGAAACTTACCTAAGAGTAGACATCGCCAGGGTGCTATGAATCCCAACAGATGGCAGATTTAGGTGAGGACAAGTTGGGTAGAAAAGAGAGAGGGGAAAGGGGAGGGGAAGGAGGAGGCTTGCCCAGTGCTAGACCCCTCCAGGATGCTGAGAACCCTGCCAGAGGTCAAAACTAAGCAGGGGCAAGTTGGTGATGGAAAAACAGCTGGGGTAGGATTAAGGGGGTAAGTGGTGAAGGGAGATGAGAACATGCTGAGACGCAGGCTCGGGGGGGAGGAAGATTTAACATGGGATGTGAGTCATGGAGAGAAACAGAGTTATAGGAGGACAATTAAGGAGGGTTAAAGTAGGAGCAGTTAGACCAAACCCTGGCCCGGTTCCCAGGAGCTCCCTGACTAGCACCACAGGCCTATGCACGGTCTCCATGAATATCTGTAGCCTCCTAAAAAAGTTTGACTCACTACAATGCCTGATCACATCAATTAACCCTGATGTCATCGCTCTGGTTGAGACTTGGCTGTTGAAATCCTCCCCTGACTCCCTGATCTCCCTTCCTGGTTTCACCCTTTTCCGGTCCGACCGTGTTGGGAGACGGGGTGGCAGCTGCGCTATTTATGTCAAGGAATCTCTCCCCGTACTAGCCCTGCCTACTCCAATCCTCGACTCCAGGGCCCAGGCACTTACGCTGAAACTAACCCCTGACCCTTTAAAGGGACCCCATTATCTGACTACTGCATACGTGCCCCCCAGGGACCAAACGCAGGCCAATGCCTCTCTTACAGAATACTTTTCCTCACTACCTCCTTCCGCTGATCAAATTCTGGTGGGTGACTTAAATGTCAACTGGCTCAGCCCCTCCTCCTCCTCTACCCGTGACTCCTTTTCTGCAATAAACCCTAACACAACTAGTTACCCAACCAGCCAGGACTAACCAAGAGAAGCTCAGTATCCTGCTTGATGTGGTACTCACCAACCACCTAATCGGATCCCCAATGTACAAGTCCTCCCAGACTCTCTCAGTGATCACCCCCATTCTATTCCACTGGTCATCCTCAGTCCCCAAACCCATAGCACAGTCCACATGCCGGGGCATCTAATACCTGGTGGTCTGACAAAACTTAAGGAACTTCTGTCCTAAATTGACTGGTCTCCTATACAGGCAACTCCTGACATTGACACAGCTCTCTCCTTCTTTACCGAACTTTTAATAATGCTCGTGATATCTTTGCCCCAATGTCGACCCGCCGTTCTAAAAGGCAGAATGCCCCCTGGGTAACCCCAGCTTTGATCCACCAACTCAAACATAAGGACAACCTATGGCACCGTGCCATTGAGACTGGCCGGCCCAGTGACAGGCAGTTATATGCTGCCACCCGAAACAAGTGCACTTGGGCCATCAGAAAGGCCAAGTCTGAGCACTATCGGTCCTCACTCACAGCCTCATGGGAGAACCCTAGAACCTTCTGGGATAACATTAAACAGTTAAATGGGAGTGCACTCCCCCACCCACCCAGATCAACATTAATGGCGTGATCTCTTCAGACCCAGCCCTCATAGCCAACCACCTCAACACCTCATTCACTGACCTTAGCCCTATCCTCCTACAAATTTTTTGACCCTACTCCCCAGCGCCTGCCATAAATCTTTCTAGCCCTTATTTTCTCCTCCTTGTTTCTGCTCAAGAACTTAGGTCAGACCTTGTCACTGCCCTCACTATTACTCTTGAGGGCAGTGACACCCTGGATCCGTGTATCCTATGGCTGGTCTTAGACACAGTCCTTACCCTGATCATGTGCCTCATCAACCACTCTCTTTGCCTGGGGAAGGTTCCAACTGCCCAGAAAGTCACCACTGTCACCCCTATCTTTAAAGGTGGTGATAGGACTGTGGCTGGAAACTATCGGCCAATCTCCATTCTCTCTCCTCTCTCCAAGGCCTTGGAAAAGTGGTAGCCTCTCAAATCTCTGACTACCTCTCCACCTACAATGTCCTATGTCCTGAGCAGCATGGCTTCCAGCGGGCCACAGTACCAATACAGCCCTCCCAGAGTTCTCCAACTTTCTCCATCCTCCTTAGACACTGGTTCTCTGGCTGGTGGGGTCTTCATTGACCTCGCTAAAGCTGTACACTGTCTCCACCCTCCTTTTTGATGCCCTTAGTCTCTCTGGTTTGCTGCTGGGCTTATCTCCTGGTGCACCAGTTATCTGTCTGACCGCACAGTGTGTAAAATTAATGGGACCTACTCAGACATCTGTCCCATCTTTCTGGGGTCCCAGGGCTCCATTCTGGCCCCCTTACTATTCTCCCTTACCTTAACACCCTTTCACGCTCTTGTTTGGGGAACATTCTATTGCATCTGATGATGCAGCCATCTTTGCCTCAAGTCGAACCCTATTGCCCCCCAGGACTCGGCAGAAGTCCTTCGTTGAAGCTGAGGGCTGGTTCAAGGAACATAGATTGGTGATAAATCTTAAAACAAAACCATGTTCTTCACTCATCCTCAAAACAAGTCTTGCAACTTCAAACTCCTCATTCACTCTGGGTCCTCTTTCCCACTCGAACAAGTTTGCTCCTATAAATACCTAGGGATCCATTTTGACCCCTCCCTCCTTCCATGGACACACATTGCCCTAGCCACTGCCACTAATATTCGATTGGGCATCTTACATCAGTATAAACACTGCCTCCCCATGAGGCTTTTGACTCATGAAGTCACCTCCTCTATCTTGTCCCTAGTGGACTATGGACTGCCGGTGTAAGGGCTGCTAATCAGACCGCACTCCATAAAATCTCGCACTACTCTGAATAAGGCCTGCAGGTTAATTACTGGGGCACCTAGGCTAACACACACCTGTTCACTGTACACTAAAGCACTGGTACTTGATCTTGATGAGTGCCTCAAATATCTGACCTGTACCCTTACAAAAAAGACCCTCCTTGGGCTATCCCCGCCTGGATTGACCACCACCATCCGCCGCTCTGTCCCACTAGTTCATACTCGGACCTCTTGGAAAACCTCTCTTGTTATCCCTAGAGCTAGGACCTGTCACGGCCAAAGAGCCTTCAGCTTTAGGGCCCCCTCCTGGTTCAACATACTGCCCCCCTCCATCTCCAAAGCTCCAACTATATCATGCTTCAAAACGTCCTTACGGAACCACCTTGTTAACACCCGAAGATGTAATTGCCACTAGTCAAAGCCGTACTCAATACTAATGACAAAGCTTACTACTAAGCTGCTAAAGACAACATAACTCCGGTATTGTTTGCATCAATCCTACCTGTACCAGCTTGTTTGTATCTATGTCTTAAGTTACTGTTATACTGTTATACTGTGTATTTTCGTTTGTCTTACTGTGACAAGGTACCTTTGTAAATGAGCCTATGGCTCAAAGGTTTTCCAAACTGCTGTCTAAATAAATAAATAAAATAAATAAATAAAATAAATAGATGAGAGAAAGTTATGCAAGACAGAGGCAAGGGAGTAGGAGGAATAGGAGTGCCATATTTGGGTGGGAGTTCCAGATTTTTGGGAAATGATGGGTAAAGCCTGACTGACCAATGAGAGTGGTTCAACGGGTGACCAAGAAAGTGCGAGTGTCAGAGGATCTGAGGGAGTGGGAGGGGGTGGGGGAAAGAGAGTGAGCATGAGAGGTAGCAGGGAAGTTCTCCTGACCAAAATTTAGAAGTGAATTTAGCACAACGAATGAGGTGCTTGTTGACAAGTGGGGGAAGGGACAGGGCATAGTAGAGGTCACAGTGATGAGTGCATGATGGAGCATCAAGGGCAAATTTACAGAAGAAGTTAAAGAGAGTGTCCAATCTGGTTATGGAGGATTTGGGAGTAGCACCATAGACTACATCACAGTAGTCGAAAATCGGGATGATCATCTTCTGGACTAGATCACGTCACACAGTTGGAGGGATACAACTATGGTTCCTGAATAAAGCTCCAAGCTTGGGGCGCAGTTTTTTCAGGATGGCATTAATGTGGCCAAAGAAGTTGAGGTGTTGGTCCAACCAGACTCCAAGGTATCTGAATGAGGTGGTGTCCTCCAGGATTGTCCCATCAAGGGTATGGAAAGACGGTAAAGGGTGAAGCCTACATAGTATCTGCCTAGTGCAAAAGGTCATGGAAACAGTCTTTCTGGCATTTAGGAATAGTTGATGTGAGGCAAACCATAGCTGAACCTGGTGGTAGTCATGCTGAAGGGTGGTGTCTACATCAGCAGGGAATTTTCCAGAGGAGAACAGGACGGTGTCATCGGCACACATATGGATAGAGGAGGGGGGAGCATACTGAGGGAAAATCATTTAGGAAGATGGAGAAGAGAATGGGTCCAAGCACTGAGCCTTGTGGGACTCCTGTGGAAATAGGGAGGGGGAGAGATTGTATCCTGGATCTTGACAGATTGTGTTCTGCCTGAGATGTAAGCTCTATACCAGTTTTGGGCAGAAGTAGACAATCCAGCAGCCATAAGGGAGTCAAGAAGTAGGGCATTGGAAACTATGTCAAGAGCCTTGGAGAGGTTGACAAAGATGGCAGAGGTAATGAGGCAGCCATTATCCATCCCAGTGAGGATGGAGTCAGTGAGCCTGAGTAGGGAGGTGGTAGTGGAGTGGTTCTTACAAAAAAACAGATTGGAATGGGGTGAAAAAGGAAGCATCATCGAGGAGGGAGGTTAGTTGAGAGAGGACCAGGTGTTCTTGGAGTTTAGCATAGGCAGGGAGGAGGGAGATTGGACAACAATTTGCAGGGCAGGAGGGGTCACCACCCTTTGGGAGAGGGAAGACTGCTGCATGTTTCCAGAATGAAGGGACAGATGAAGACAAGAAGAAAAGATTTAGGATTAAGGAGAGAGGATAACCTATACCATAAGCTGAAAGGTAGAGGAGTTTAGGGTCAAGGTCATCCAGTGATGAGCCTTTGTAAGGATTAAGAGAGAGAAGGGTCATTAGTGTTTCTTCTGGGGATATAGCAGAAAAGGTGAAAAAAAGGTGGGTGTGGAGGGGTAGAGTGCTGGGTGTGGGAGGATGAGCAGGGGGAGGTTAGAGGGGAGGAACTTTAGAAGTGCTGTGGTACAGGAGGTATAATAGGAGTTAAACTCTTGAGCCACTGTGCTCTGTTCAGAGATCAGTGAGTTGTTTATTTTAAGCACAGGGGGAGGCAGATGTGAAGGGGGGAGAATAGGGCATGGACCACTTGCCAGAATTTGGAAGGGGAATTGATGTTTTTGAGAAAAGATTATTTAAAATATTCAGACTTGGCAAGTCTGGTAGCTTTTGTGCAGGCATTTCTTAACATGCGATACCGGGCATAGTCTGGGGGAAACTGGGAGGCCTTATGTTTCCTCCAAGCTTTGTCTCACTCCCTGAGACAGGTCAGTAACTTGGGGGAGACCCAGGGAAGATGGTTGCCATGAACTGTAGTGGGTTTGAACTGAGCGTAGGAGTTCCATGTAGTTAGAAATTTATCTTTAAAATAAGTGACAGCTTGGTCAATGGAAGGGACAAAGGCAATAGGGGACCAATCAGAGCTTGCCAGTTCATTAAGAAGGTGATTAAGCTTTAAGGAGCTGAATCAGCAGAGTTGCAGAATTTTGTGTGGCAGTTTTGGTCTATGGATTTTCTTGACTGCAAAGATTGGGTGATGATCACTGAGGACATCCAGGAGGATGCATGATTTAATGGCTTAGTGGAGGTGAGAGGTGAGAGGTGAGAGCCTAGTCTATCAGGGAATGGTTAAGGGTTTTATGATTTAGGCAGGTGATTTTCAAGATGAGTTGGGAGATACTGAGGGCTGTGATGTCATTACGTGTCTTGGCAGTTGCTGGTGATAGCCAGTTTAGGTTTAAATCACCCAGGATATATAGCTCGCTCTTATATGAGAGGGAGGTTATGGAGGTAATGAGATCCAAAGTATTGGATGCCTTGGAACCAGGTTGACAGTAGATGCCAGCTATGAAGATAGGGGAGGAAAAAGGCAAGGTAATGTTTACTACAAGTACTTCATAGGCAGGGGGTAATTAGGATGATAGAATGGTTGTGAACTGAAGTGTGGACAGGCTATACATAGCCACATTGCCACCCCTGCCAGTTCTTCCTGCCTGATTATGAAATAACCTGGGATATTAATGTTGAGATCAGGTATTTTAGCATTTAACCAAATTTCCATTAAAATTAGAATATCAGGTATGAGGGAGATTACCCTTGGATGTAAAAGGTCAGTTTTTGACATGAGACTGCAGATATTTAAGTGGAGGATTTTCAGGCTTTTGGGAGGGCAGAAGGGGTGGGAGAAGTTGGTACATTAGTGAAAGGATTACGACTGACAGAGGAAAGTGTAGTGGGACCAGGATTGGGATGAATATTTCCTGATGCTAGTAAGAGGAGTGCTATTAACAGAGTGGAATTTAGGGCATTTGTGATGGACGAGAATTTTGGAAGTATTTGGGGTTGGGGGCTATGTGAGGTGAAGATAAAGTAGGGAAGGAAAGCTAGGTGGCCTGGGGCTGAGAATAGAGTAGCAGAGGGGAGTTGAGGAAAGTGAGACCAGAGTATTTGAGGGGATGTAGGAGTTATGGCAAGGATAAAGGTAGGGGCTAGGAGAGCAGAGAGGAAAAGGGAGAAAGGTTTATTGGACTGAGGAGAGTGTGGAGCTGAGGTAGATAAAATTTATAGAAGAATTAGAAGGAGGGGAAACAGTGAAGGAAGGGTGGACATATTGTATGGATCGGGGAGCAAGAATAGATCAAGGTATACTGATTAGCAGTAGGGAGTAGATCAGTGGCATTGGCAGAAGTAAAGTGACTGTGAGTAGCGGTGGACAGTAACAATTGACAGCAGCAGCAATTAATTGAGTTGTTGCCCTCAAGTGGCTTTCCAGTATAATTTGCAAATGGGAAAAAGATACAAAGCGGTAAATACAACTCTTTAATATAAAAGTTTGTGAAAACTAAGCAGCTTAAGGAGATGAAAACAGTAACAAATAAGAGGGCAGGAGAAAGGTGAAGTGTCCAATCAAGGCTGAGGAAGTGAGATATAGAACCAAATCAGCCAGTGAAGACAGAAAGCACCAAAATTCAAGCCAGATACCTACAAACGCAGGGCTGTATCTCTGTATCCATACTTGTGGGTCGCAGGGCTGACTGGCAGTCAGGCAGGTCACCTTGGAAGAGCTCCCAGAGAAGGTACAGCTCCCATGGGAGAGGTTGGAGGCAGATGCTAGTCTGACTGGAAAGACTAAAGCAGGTATGGAAAAGGAGGCATTTAGAACCAAGCATGTCAGAGGGCAGTTATAGCTGCCAGATCCTGGGGTAAAGGTAGAGTAGTAGAAGTGAAACTAGACTGCAAAAAAAGTAATAAAGAATAAATTAAAAAAGTAAAGACCCATTATCCCAGAGTATTATTGTTTGATTTTTTTACTATTATTTTTCTTTTCTGTCAGTGTTACTCTTTGATTCCCCATGCCCTCTACTCCAGTAATATTGTATGGGCCATCACGCATGATGGCCCATACAATATTACTCCAGTAATATTGTATGGGCCATCATGGGTGAAGTCCTGCTTTAGCCAAAAGAATGAGCAAGTGAATTCCATCATAGTCAGTGTCTGTGCCACTCACTGGCTGGCTAACTGGAGTGTGGAAATGATGGACAGCACATGCCCTCCTTCCTCAGGAATCAAACATCTCAGCTCCATAATATTACTGGCCCCTTGCTTATCACATGGGATTCCTGGGCACGCACTTGAACACTGATTTTCCAGGGGACAGTGCAAGCTTCTGCTCTGTTATGTGCTGGTCCTGGTTTAATTAACTTTTAAATTGTTCTTGTTTGGTGGTCAGTAATGGGGAGATTTGATGAAGTAAAATGGGTTATGCACCAAATAATCTTTTGTTGCAAGCCTTTCAGTAAGATAAACTGTATAAGATTGGAGTTTCAAAATACAGGACACATGCAAAACCTATTTCAAGCACAGTCTGCATAATGTCAATTCAGGCAAAACATTTGTTTCCAGTTTTTAAATGCATTTGCAACAACTGCTGTACTTTACAGCAACAAATGATGTGTGTGTCGTCATTTTTTGTGCAGAACCTGTGGCACTAGCAGTAGAATGCTAGCCCACCTTTACTGTTGTCTAATAGATGCTGCATGTTAAATAATCGTGCTAGAAACATGATGTGACTCTTTGCAAGTCCAAACCCCATTCTCTGTTCTGTTCATTGTGCAAATAAATGTAGTATGAAAGAGTACTAAAAGAAGTCTGCCCCACCAGTGAGGAAAGGTGGACACAGTGAATGTTAATTGTCAGATGAAGAACATTGTGAGACTACAGAAGGATGCCCATGAGATTGATGTAATTGGATACTATGGGTTATATTTATCATCACAAGAGTAATTAATTAATTTAGTGTTGTGAAGAAGAATTGGTAATCATCATTTGGTTACATTGTTAAGCTGAGGCCTTTACATCCATCATTGGGTACTGTGCATGTGGAAATTAAAGATCCCATGGCACTTATTGAAGAAGAGCAAGACATTTTCCCTGGTATCATGGCCAGTATTCCTCTGTCAATAAAAAAGGTATATCTAATTTTAACACTCGAGAATGCATCTATAAATGAGCTATGACAGCTCAGTGTGAAATTCTGAGTCAAACATTACAAACAAAATGAAATTCAATGTTTGGTTAGTAGTATATAGTGCTTGTGTTAACTCAAGTTTCACCTGTCTCTGTTCCCACCCTTAGTATGGGAGCCAGGCAGCAATAGGGTATAGAACACCCAGCATCAAGGGGAGAAAGTGTCAGAGAAGAGGGAGATGGGGAGGATGGAGGACATTCAAAAACACTGAGCAGCAGTTGCTGGAAGAGGCTGGCTTTTATCTGTCATGTGGTAGGAGTCAAATTCCCTCACATTGAATCATGGACAGAAGTCCTTCCTGTCAATGTTTGGTGAATAGTGTATAGTGCTTGTGTGAAATTAAGTTTGTCCTTCCTCTATCCACACTCTTGGTAGGGGAGTGGGGAAGCAATAGGCAATAGAAGGCTCTAAAAGTTTCACCTTCTCCATCTCACAGAGAATATGAACAGTAGCATGCAGGAGAAGAAACCCCCTGTTGGATGAAATCTCTGACGAACCATGGCTACTGGACTGCCAGTCCTCTGGGCATATTAAGAGGAAATAATAATAGATACATTTCAAGTTTTAAGAGTGCTGTGTACGGTATGATGGAGTCCAATCTTTGAGAGTCTTACTATCAGAAGCAGATACGATTGATAATGATGATGCTTGAATTGTGATCAAAGAACTTAATCTGCGCCACTGTGGAATTATTTGCTATGGTCGAAGAATTTGGAAGATGCTGCTGGATGATTAGAAGCAGATTTAAAGTATTGTGACATGCATGGTTGATCAAATAACTGTCAGCATTACATTTAGGAAGCAAATGTGAATTTAGAAATCTTAGAATCTGATAGTCCTGAATTTGGCAATACCAGGAGGAAAAAGATATGCTTGATATTACAGTAATTAATATGATTTCTCAGAATAACCTGATGCAAATCTCCAAATCGTGGAACTTCAGATAGATACTGAGGAACTGACACCATGGTCTCACAGAGTGGAGTAAGAGTCCATCCAGGAATTCATTTGGAACTGATAGAGATGTAGTTGACTAGGATATGAAACATGAGGTTGTTTAAACATGATTTAAGGTCTCAAGTGATGATTTTGAAGTTTGGTATTGGTAGACTGCAGTATACAATCAGTGGAGGTTGACTAAGATTTATTGAATAGGACAGCATGATGTAGACTGTTCTGAATGGTGATATAAGTTGCACATGGAGGTTTCACTTGCTGTAAGGCTTGTAGAGTATGGTGCAAGTATATAATGTTGGAGGAGCTTCTCTGGATTGCTGGATAGCATGATGAGATAACTGCACCATGGTGATGACATGGAGCAGGCACTTGAACATCAGCTTGATAATATTGTAAGGATCAACTGATGATTTGAAAGAGAAGACACACATGATATTTTAGAAAATAGACGTAACAGAGTCCTGGACTTGGTACTGAGATAAGATAGCTGTTTAGTTTGTTATGGCAGAAATTAATCACATGACAGCAGATACAATAATGATTGGACTGAGAGAAACATAGAATCTGATGGCAGATAAGGACTGCTTGGCCCACCTGGTCTAAACCATTTCCCTACCTAACTGATAAGCTGCAGATCCTAGTTACCCAACAGCCTACTTCCTCCTACCCCCCATTAGAATTGCCTTGTGTCTGTCCCATGCATTCTTGAATTCTCCCACTGTTTTTGACTCTACCACCTCCTCAGGAAGGCTGTTCCATGCATCTAAACCCTCTGTGAAGAAATACTTCCTCACATTACCTCTGAGCCATCCCCCCAACTTCAAATTGTGCCCCCTTGTTCTTCACATCTCTTTTTCTGAAAGATGCTACCCTCTTGGACTTTGTTGATTCCCTTGAGGTATTTGAAAGTTTCTATCATGCCCCCCCACCTTTCTTCAAGGCTATACATCTTAAGCTCCTTTAGTCTTTCTTCATATGTCTTCTGGTACAGACCTTGCATCATTTTGGTTGCCCTCCTCTGGACAGCCTCCACCCTGTCTATGTCTTTGCTTAGATGGGGTCTCCAGAACCGTACACAGTGCTCCAAATGTGGTCTTACCAATTGTCAGTACAGAGGGACAATAACTTCCTGTTTTCTACTGGTGATGCCTCTCCCTATAAATCCCAGTATCCCCCCAGCCCTCCTTACTGCTTTCTCACATTGTTTGCCCACCTTTAGGTCATCTGATATGACTACCCCAGGTCCATTTCCATTTCTGTTGTTGTCTGTATCTCACCTTCTGTTGTGTACTCTTCTCCTGGGTTTTTGTTTCCCAGGTGCATTACTTTGCACTTCTTTGCATTTTACAGCTTCCTGCTGTAGTTTTTGACAGATGAGAATTTTGCATTCAGAGCAAGTAGTAGTCTAGAACTACAGTTTTCTTACTGATAAATCACTTCTATCTCATCAGGAGTCAGTGCCTGTTTGGATTAAGCAGGCATATACTTTATTAGAAGCAGGGGGTCTCATTTAAGTAAAAAAAAAAAAAAAAGAAAATCACTGTGTGTTTCTCTGTTTAAGGAAGGGGGCTGTATCAGCTTAATTTACTGTGTCAGAGGGTGGAGTTAATTGGGGTGTGGCTCAGGAGCTTAGGAGTACAAGAGCAGGTGTCTCCAATTACAGCTTCCTACTATAGTTTTTGACAGAGGAGAATTTTGCTTTCAGAGCAAGTAGCAGCCTAGCCGTGAGACGAACGAGGATGGGAAATGAACAAGGGGGTCAAGAAAGCTAAGGGGGCAGGCATACACCAAGGCAAGCGAGAGAACTGGAGGGCAATCGGGGTGAGGAGAGGGGACAGTCAGTAGAGGCCTGGGCGCACAAGGAAGCGCTGAATAACACGGGGCGTGACGTCATACACCCGGGGGGAACCACGAGGCTGGACAAATAAGGTTTGGAGAATGGGGGGAGAAGGGCCTAGCACTGGCGAGAAAGGCCAAGAAAGGCAGCGGGGGCCATAGGTGAGCGGTCACTGGCTAGCAGGGGCATATAAGGGAAAGTGGGCCCAACAGGCCTAGAGGTGATGAAAATGCAGGGGGGAGAGTGGACAGATAACAGAGTCTTCTCAAAAAAAAAAAGGAAAAGAAATGGAATCAGGGAAGGTAGTCAGAGGAAAAACTGCCACAAAAAAAGAGGGAATAAAAAAAAAAAAAAAAGAAGGAAGCCTGAAGACCGTAGAAGGCAGTGAGTGCAAAATTTGGGATGGCCATGAGTGGGTGAGGGCTCGGGGGGTGCTAAAAAAAAAAGAGGGTGGCTTGGTTTTGCATATATTTTTGAGGTTTGCACCTCATGCTGTGAGCACTCGCTCGATGTGTTGCACTGTTTTTTCACCTGTTGGTTCGGCTTGGACGTTCAGAAGGCAGGGGCATGCAAAAAGGGGAGAGCACACGAAAGGGGTAGGACATGCCCAAAGGGCACGAACCGGAGGTATGGGAAGTGTCAGAAGGGGTAGAGGAATAGGCAAGGGAGGCCACAGAAAAGGTCACCCGAGACACGGAAATGCCATGATCGGCCTGAGGGCCGCTGCAGGGAAGGGGCAAGTGGCTGAGCGAGGATGGACAATGGGAAGGGGCCTGGGGCGATCATAATGGAGGATGGCCCAGGCAGCAGTTTTCAAAAAAAAAAAAAAAAAAAAAAGATATGTGTATATATATATATATATATATATATATATATATATATCTATATATATATATATATATATATATATATATATATATATATATATATATATAGATATATATCTATAGATATATATATATATATAGATATAGATATATAGATATATATATATATAGATATATATATATAATATATATATATATATAAAAAAAATAGTAAATATATATGAAGGGGCCTTTTTTTCCACACGAGGGCATGCTGTAAACCTAAGTTAACAATGGAATCTTGTTTTCTTCCCTTTAGTTGTCTTCACAGTTGGAAGGATCGAAGGACATGGCACCAAAGAAGAGCAGGCCCTCAAAGGAAGACGCTTACAAGGCTATAATTGAGTTGTCAGAAAAAGCTAACAGAATGTGGGAACTGGTGGAAAGGGAGGAACCAGGGAGACCCGGGGAGAAAAGGAAAGCGGGAACGAGAAAAGGGGGCAGAGGGAAATGATCAGCAGAAAGGCCACGCAGTCCCACTGGGGTACAACCACCAGCAGTGGGACCCACCAAAGTGGCTGATCCAGTACCTCTGCAGCCCATAGACCAGGCACCACCAGTACCTCCCCAGGACCAAGTCGGGATTGCCCCAGGGGAACCCAGACCGGATCCTCAGAATGTGGTGTTTGCTCCACAGCCCCTAGTGGTTCCCTGACCCCCTCAACCACCGGGTGCCAGAATGGGACACCAGGAAGCCGACAGGCGAAAACACTAAGACAAAGATACAGGTAACACACCCAGCACAGTGGGCGACAGTATAAAAGAATATACAAGTCAAATTGTGTCAGCACTTGGAACAGGAGGTTTAGGGCAAATGGAATCAGCTCTGGCAGAGATTAGGATGGAGAAAGAGGTGTCAAAAGGGAATGAAGAGGGTACAGAGAAGGAAGGAAAAGGAACCGGGGAGATAGGTGCCCCTGGGATGAGGGTAGGTGAGCATGTTCCACTGGCCACAAAGGAAAAAATATGGAAAGGAGAGTATGTGTATATATTCGCTTTGGTGAGCAGGGAAGCGGCAGTGAAGTATAAGGAAGTAGAGAACATAGGAAAGAGTGAAATGGCAGCAGCGGTAGTGTTGTTAGGGAAGAAGGAGGAAGACAAATTCACGAAAGGGAAGACTTGGGGTGGGTGGTTCATAGGTTTTGCCACCTTCTCAGCCATTGTGCTGGAGAAGAAGCTGGAGTTGGGCATCCCGCTCATCACATACTCTCTGATAATACGGTGGGCAAAGGTAAAAGGGTGGGGTGGGGTGGATATACTATGACAAATTCTTCCGGCAGAGAATGGCAACATACGGGGATGTAAGATAGGATACGAAGCAATTAGACTTATGGACAGATTATGTAATGGATCAGTCCACACCCGAAGGGGAGTGGGGGAGGAAAGGAGTTACACCCCAGAGGTGCTGCTGGGCTTACAATAGGGCCTTTTGTTCGTGTCCTTAATGTCGTTTTTGGCATGCATGTTTGAAATGCGGGGGCATGCACCCGGCAAGCAGATGCAGAACAACATGGGCCCAAGGAGCACAAGGATCCGGGGGTCATAGTTCAGGTCAACAGTTTTTTTGGAAGGGAAAGGGGTTTAAAGGGCAGGCATGGAACAGGGGAAGAAGGGGAAGAGGGAACACGAGTAGAGGAGGTCAGAATCACTGACCGAAAAAAACAGGCACCTAGCGAGAGGGAGGGACCGAAGAGGGGAAAAAGGGAGGGAAGACAGAGAGCGGTTTGGGATGGCCAGAACCCCCATCAGGTTGGAGGCATGGACAGTTTGGCTGGACAGATATCCAAACAAAAGAGTGGCGGAGATGATCGTAAAAGGTTTTTGCACAGGCTTTTCACTACAATGTGAGGGTCCCCGACAAGCGAGAGAGGCGAGCAACCTGGGACCGGTCAAAGGGAGGGAAGAGATGTTAAGACAAAAGATAGAGAAGGAAAAGGCAGCAGGGAGAGTAGAAGGACCATTTGATACCCCCCCATTGCAGAACATGCGGATTTAGTCATTGGGCTTGGTACCCAAGAAGCAGGAAGGAGAGTACAGGGTGATTCACCACCTATCCTATTCAGAAGGGGAGTCGGTAAATGATCTTATCGGGGAGGAGTATGGTAAAGTGACATTTGCAACTTTAGAGGATGCAGTCTGGATAATCCGGGCTACTCGGGATGCATGGATGGCAAAGAAGGATATCAAATCTGCATTCAGAATGCTGCCAGTTAGAAGAGAAGACTGGGACCTATTGGGTTTTAAAATTGGGGGACAGTACTATTTTGACAAAGCCATGCCCATGGGATGTTCTATAGTGTGTGCGACATTTGAAGCATTCAGCACCTGTTTGCAGTGGATATTTCAAGAAAAAAATGGTTATAGAATGGTCATCCACTATTTGGATGATTCTCTTTTCATCAGTAAGGGGGGAAGGGAGACACAAAAAATGTTGGTCAAATTTCAAGAGCTGTGCAAAGAGTTAGAGGTTCCGCTGGCACCAGAAAAAACAGAAGGGCCCAGCAGGATGCTTGAATTCCTGGGTTTTGAGGTAGATGCCCTGAGGGAAATATTCAGGCTGCTGGACAAAAAGGTGAAGAAACTGAAAGAACTGATCCAGGTACACACCAGAAGGAGAAGGGTACAACTAAAACAAGTACAGCAGGTACTGGGGCACCTGAACTTTGCCTGCAGGGCTATTGGACCAGGAAGGGCATTCACAAAAAGGTTAGCAAGAGCTATAGCCGAGGTCACCAGACCACACCTTTGGGTAGACGTGACCAAAGGTGTCAGGGAGGATTTTAGAGTATGGGAGAAATTCCTCAGGGAGTATAATGGCTGCTCTTTCTGGCAAGAGGAGTGGGTGTATAACACTGACCTCGAGCTTTACACAGACGCAGCCGGTGGCCTAGGCATGGGGGGCTACCTGAGGGGCAGGTGGTTTGCAGAACCATGGCGGCCTGAGTGGGTAAGGGAAGGAAAGGGAAGAGATACAACATTGTTAGAGATCATGCCCATCTGGGCATGCACCCTGGTTTGGGGGGAGGAATTACGGTATCAGAGAGTGACATTCTGATGTGACAATAGAGCAGTGGTGGAGGTCCTAAACAGGGAAGCCAGGTCAGAAACAGTCATGCAAGTCTTGTGACATTTAATGTTAAGGGCCTTGCAGCTGAACATGTCTTTCAGAGCAAAACACATAGAAGGGGTACACGACACCCTGGCTGACAGCCTTTCCCGTCTACAGCTGGACCATTTCTGGAGGCTGGCACCAGCAGCGGAGAAGCAAAAAACACCCACACCAACGAACATCTGGGACGTTGGCAAGAAGGAGCAGAACTGTTGTTTCATAGCTCATGGGCACCTTGGATGCTGAGGGCCTATGATGGGGCCTGGTGAGTGTTTCAGACATTCATGGCGGCACATCATATGGAGGTAAGTAGGCCACTCACAGAGGAACAATTGGGGAAAGTTCACCATGGTGCAATGGGAAAAAGGTATGGCCCACACCACAATGGGGGTCTATTTGGCAGGGATTAGTGTTATCTGCAGTCTAAAGGGATGGAAGGACCTGACAAAATCATTGTTTATTAGAAGAATGATGCAGGGATGGAGTAGGTTGAGACAAGGGCCAGTAGACAACAGAAGACCAATGGGGAACAGTGGCTGGCAAAGCGGAAGGAGGTGCTACCGGTAATATGCAGATCAAAGACCGAGGCCCAGCTATTTCACATGATTTATGCTGTAATGTTTGCAGGGGCCATGAGAGTGAGTGAATGAGGTGGTAGGACATGGCAAAAAAGACAAGGAAGGGGGATTAGAATGGGAAGATATAAGATGGGGGATGAGAGAGATACAGATCAACATTAAGAGGTCAAAGATGGATCAAAGGGGACAGGGTTGCATGGTGACGCTGCAGAGACAAGTAGAGGGCACAGTATACCCAGTGCAGGCTTTGTGGGCTTTCGCTGCAGAGCACTGGGACCAGGACAGGGAGATTATTTCTTCATGGTGATGGAAGAAGGGTCACCAGTTATCAAGTCACAGCATTGCTCAAGAAAGGCATGCAATTCCTGGGGGAGGACCAAGTTAATTATTCGTCCCACTCCTTGCAGATCGGGACTGCCTCACAGTGGGCAGTGGAAGGTGAAACTGTGAATAGTATTTTGGAAAAAGGACGCTGGAGGTCTGCCAGTTATAAGAGATACATTTGAGCACTGAAGTGAGAAGATTAATGTATTGCCTATGTTTTTGTTACAGATGTATAGACAAAGGGGCGGGGGGACAGGCAGAGGGATACTATAGTGAGGAAACTAAGACCATATAGTGGATAATTATTTTTGCTTAAACCCCATAGGAAGAGGGAGGACCATGGAAGTCTGGATCTGCGGCCACTCATATTTATTGGGCAGAAAGAAGAGCAGAGAAAAAGGCTGGGGGAAAGCAGCTGTACCAAGATGTGAAACAATGTAGGTTGGTTTGGCGTGGCATCCGGGGGATGAGATGGGCACAACTGCTTCTCACCTTGAGGTAACTTAAGGAACAGTGACCCAGTCCAGACTTGATTATTATACATTTGGGGGGCAATGACATTGCAGGCAAGCCTTGGGTAGACACAAACTTGCAGATAAAAAGGGACCTAGAAACAATACAGCAGTGGTGGCCTCAGGTAAACCTTGCCTGGTTGGATATGATACCAAGGAGGGTTTGGAGGCAGGAGCACAGCCATAGAGCCATGGAGAGGGCCAGGAGAAAGATGAACAGAAGGGTAGGGACATTGGTAAGGAATATGGGAGGACAGGTAATACTGTGGGGTGTAGAAGAATGGGTAGAAGATTTCTACAGATCAGAAGGGGTGCACCTGTTGGATCTAGCCATAGACATGTTTAACACAGAAACGATGGGTTTTATAGAGGCATGGAAGAGGCATGCAAAAAATGGAAGATAAAAAAAAAAAAGGTAGAGAGAAGGACTAGGAAGGTTTTTTTTCCTGAGGTTAGGAAGAATAATACCCTAAGTGAGGGAAAAGCCAGTCATCCAACGCAAGCTGGAGACTGGCTAGTGGGGGAAAAGGGAGCAGGGAGGAGGGGGGGGAGAAAAAGGAAGAAGACCAAACGAGGAAAAAGATGAAGGAAAAAGCGGTCTCAGTTTTCACCGTTACCTAACAGAAACGGAGAAGAAGAAGGCACCCAGGTTTTCACCTGGGAGGAGAAAAAGAGGAAGAAAGAGGGATGATCAGAGATTGATATGGCTGAAAATAAATGAAATTGTGAGAGATATAATAATAAAAGACGATGAAATGGAACATGGAATTATGATATATAAATAAATTAATTGCCAATCTGAGCACAACAACAAACAATGGTCTCTGTCTTTTTGTGAGGGAAAAGGGGGGAATCCAGGACAATAGATGCTGCATGTTAAATAATCATGATAGAAACATGATGTGACACTTTGCAAGTCCAAACCCCATTCTCTCTTCTGTTCACTGTGCAAATAAATGGAGTATGAAAGAGTACTAAAAGAAGTCTGCCCCACCAGTGAAGAAAGGTGGGCACAGTGAATATTAATTGTCAGATGAAGAACATTATGAGACTACAGAAGGATGCCCATGTGATTGATGTAATTGGATACTATGGGTTATATTTATCATCACAAGTGTAATTAATTAATTTAGTGTTGTGAAGAAGTATTGGTAATCATCATTTGGTTACATTGTTAAGCTGAGGCCTTTCCAGCCATCACTGGGTACTGTGCATGTGGAAATTAAAGCTCCCATGGCACTTACTGAAGAAGAGTAGGGCAATTTCCCTAGTATCATGGCCAGTATTCCTCTGTCAATAAAAAAGGTATATCTAATTGTAATACTCAAGAATGCATCTATAAATGAGCTATGACAGCTCAGTGTGAAATTCTGAGTCAAACATTACAAATAAAATGAGATTCAATGTTTGGTTTGTAGTATATAGTGCTTGTGTGAACTCAGATTTGACCTTTCTCTGTTCCCACCCTTAGTATGGGAGCCAGGCAGTAATAGGGTATAGAAGGCCCAGCATCAAGGGGAGAAAGTGTCAGAGAAGAAGGAGATGAGGAGGATGGAGGACATTTGAAAACACTGAGCAGCGGTTGCTGGAAGAAGCTGGCTTTTATCTGTCATGTGGGAGGAGTCAAATTCCCTCACATTGAATCACAGGCAGAAGCCCTCCCTGTCAATGTTTGGTGAATAGTGTATAGTGCTTGTGTGAACTTAAGTTTGTCCTTTCTCTATCCCCACCCTTGGTAGGGGAGCGGGGAAGCAACAGGGAATAGAAGGCTCAAAAAGTTTCATCTCCTCCATCTCACAGAGAATATGGACAGGAGAAGAAACCCCCTGTTGGATGAAATCTCTGACGAACCATGGCTACTGGACTGCCAATCCTCTGGACATATTAAGAGGAGATAATAATAGATACATTTCAAGTTTTAAGAGTGCTGTGTACGGTATGATGGAGTCCATCCTTTGAGAGTCTTACTATCAGAAGCAGATATGATTGATAATGATGATGTTTGAATTGTGATCAAAGAACTTAATCTGAGCCATTGTGGAATTATTTGTAATGGTTGAAGAATTTGGAAGATGCTGCTGGATGATTAGAAGCAGATTTAAAATAGTGTGACATGCATGGTTGATCAAATAGATGTCCGCATTACATTTAGGAAGCAAATGTGAATTTAGAAATCTTAGAATCTGATAGTCCTGAATTTGGCAATACCAGGAGGAAGAAGATATGCTTGATATTACAGTAATTAATATGATTTCTCAGAATAACCTGATGCAAATCTCCAAATCATGGAACTTTAGCTAGATACTGAGGAATTGAAACCATGGTCTCACAGAGTGGAGTAAGAGTCCATCCAGGAATTCATTTGGAACTGGTAGAGATGTAGTTGACTGGGATAGGAAACATGAGGTTGTTTAAACATGATTTATGGTCTCAAGTGATGATTTTGAAGTTTGGTAGTGGTAGACTGCAGTATAAAATCATTGGAGGTTGACTTCTAAGATTGATTGAATAGGACAGCACAATGTAGACTGTTCTGAATGGTGATATAAATTGCACATGGAGGTTTCACTTGCTGTAAGGCTTGTAGAGTATGATGCAAGTGTGTAATACTGGAGGAGCTTCTCTGGATTGCTGGCTAGCATGATGAGATAACTGCACCATGGTGATGACAAGGAGCAGGCGCTTGAACATCAGCTTGATAATATTGTAAGGATCAATTGATGATTTGAAAGAGAAGACACACATGATATATTAAAAGATAGACGTAACAGAGTCCTGGACTTGGTACTGAGATAAGATAGCTGTTTAGTTTGTTATGGCAGAAATTAATCACATGATAGCAGATACAATAATGGCTGGACTGAGAGAAACATAGAAACATAGAATCTGATGGCAGAAAAGGACCACTTGGCCCACTTGGTCTAAACCATTTCCCTACCTAACGGATAAGCTGCAGATCCTAGTTAACCAACAGCCTACTTCCTCCTACCCCCCCATTAGAATTGCCTTGTGTCTGTCCCATGCATTCTTGAATTCCCCAACTGTTTTTGACTCTACCACCTCCTCAGGAAGGCTTTTCCATGCATCTAAGCCCTCTGTGAAGAAATACTTCCTCACATTACCTCTGACCCATCCCCCCTCTAACTTCAAATTGTGTCCCCTTGTTCTTCACATCTCCTTTTCTTAAAGATGCTACCCTCTTGGACTTTGTTGATTCCCTTGAGGTATTTGAAAGTTTCTATCATGTCCCCCCCCACCTTTCCTCAAGGCTAGACATCTTAAGCTCCTTTATTCTTTCTTCATGTGTCTTCTGGTACAGACCCTGCATCATTTTGGTTGCCCTCCTCTGGACAGCCTCCACCCTGTCTATGTCATTGCTTAGATGGGGTCTCCAGAACCGTATACAGTACTCCAAATGTGGTCTTACCAATTGTCTGTACAGAGGGACAAAATCTTCCTGTTTTCTACTGGTGATGCCTCTCCCTATGCATCCCAGTATCCCCCAGCCCTCCTTACTGCCTTCTCACATTGCTTGTCCACCTTTAGGTCATCTGATATGACTACCCCCATGTCCATTTCCATTTCTGTTGTCAGTATCTCACCCCCTGTTGTATACTCTTCCCATGGGTTTTTGTTTCCCAGGTGCATTACTTTGCACTTCTTTGTGTTTTACAGCTTCCTGCTGTAGTTTTTGACAGAGGAGAATTTTGCTTTCAGAGCAAGTAGCAGTCTAGAACTACAGTTTTCTTACTGATAAATCACTTCTATCTCAGCAGGAGTCAGTGCCTGTTTGGATTAAGCAGGCATATACTTTATTAGAAGCAGGGGGTCTCATTTAAGTAAAAAAAAAAAAGAAAATCACTGTGTGTTTCTCTGTTTAAGGAAGGGGGCAGTATCAGCCTAATTTACTGAGTCAGAGGGTGAAGCTAATTGGGGTTGTGGCTTAGGATCTTAGGAGTACAAAAGCAGGTGTCTCCAATTACAGCTTCCTGCTGTAGT
This sequence comes from Neoceratodus forsteri, assembly GCA_016271365.2. Classification (NCBI taxonomy): domain Eukaryota; kingdom Metazoa; phylum Chordata; order Ceratodontiformes; family Ceratodontidae; genus Neoceratodus; species Neoceratodus forsteri. The sequence continues at coordinate 1,164,065,947 of CM028131.1, forward strand.
TTTTGACAGAGGAGAATTTTGCTTTTAGAGCAAGTAGCAGTCTAGAACTACAGTTTTCTGAATTTTCTGGGGTCTCAATCCAAGCATGGAAGGAGGAGACTACTGAAGACTACAGGAAGTTCCTGTCCCAGAACAGGAAGGGTGAGAGTTGTAAGGGCACATAGGCAATAGGAAAGTAGGTGTAAAAATACACAGAGGGAGGAGACAGTAAGCATACAAAGCAACAGGAGAGGGGACACAAATTAAGTCATGATGGGAGTGGTGCAGTGCAATGGCTGTGGAGCAGCAGTGTTTCGGGAAACATTCTGGAGGCTGCAATGCTGCCTTGTTTGTAGGCACCTCTCTGGTCTGAGGGAGAAGGTTACCCATCACCAGGCTGACCTGGCTAGGATTCATGGAACCTCTTCCCCCACCCAGGCACCACCAGGGCCACCATTGCTACCTCAGAGGTTGCCAAGAAAGAGGAGCGGTTGGACCAAGGTAGGCTCAAGGAGGGAGAGGGTGGTGGAACAGAGGTGCATCCCTCCATTTGTACCACTCCACAATTCATATGCTGTTCTGGCAAAGAGTGGTTCCTCTATGGAGGCACCTGCAGTGGAGACCAAGGAGGATGCTGGGAACCTCCACAAAGGAGACCCACAGGAAGGTGGCATGAGACCCCACAGGGGAAGGAAACAACTCCTGGTGGGGGACTCAATCATTGGGAGGTAGAAGTGGGGGAGGAAGGGGATAGGGAGGTAAGGTGCCTGCCAGGTGCCATGGCTCAGAGGAACAGGAAGTGAATCCTCAGGATCGCAGGAGCAGCTACATGAGGGAGGGAGCTGGATGTCATTGTCCACCTAGGGACAAATAACCTGGCTGTGAATGGGATTGGAGCAGTGCAAGAGGAGTTTGTAGAGTTGGGGAGGGGCCTTAGACAAGTAGCATGTATGGTAACCTTCTCGGAGGTGCTGCCTGTCTATTGCAAGGAGGATGCTAGGGTATTCCGCACCATGGGATTCAATGAATGGTTGAAAAACTTGTGTGGTGCTCAGGGTTTTGGCTTAATTGGGGACTGGGGAGCCACCTGGAGGGATGCAGGCCTATATTGGTGTGATGGTCTGCATCAGTCCGGGGGGGGACCAGAATCCTAGGTGATAGGTTTAAATGCTTCATTGGCAAGCATTTAAACTAGCCAAGGGGGGAGGCACTGAAAAGGAGCAGGGAAATCCCAGCCTCCCCCAAAAAAACACAGTAGTTAGAGAGGTAAACACCAAGGTAGAGAAGTCAGTAGGGAGCAGGACTGGGGTAAATGCAGAAAAAGGCAGTAAGGGCAGGGATTGGGCTTAAAGAGGTAAGGCCATCAAAAAGTGGAAGGCGATGAGTACCAATGCCCACAGTCTGTGTAACAAGCTCCCTGAACTAGTGGCCTTGATGGAAAAGGGATGCCTGGATATTGTGGCAGTCACTGAAACATGGTACACAGAGAACCATGACTGGGATGTCAACATACCAGAATACACAATCTACAGTAGGGACAGTGTGGGTAAAAGAGGAGGTGGAGTAGCTGTCTACATAAGGGAAGGGATTAAAGCAATAGAACTAAAGAGTAAACAGGAAGTTGATGAGTCACTCTGGGTCACCCTGGAGACAGGAAATGTCACCACAATCTGCATGGGGGTTGTGTACAGACCCCCAACTCAGGGGGAAGAAATGGACAAGAAAATGATTGAAGGCATCCTTAAAATGGCAGAAAAAGGGGAGATATTGTTGATGGGGGTCTTGAATATGCCAGATGTTAACTGGATTACCTTTGCTGCAGGCACATCCAAGAGCAGGGTCATTCTTAATACCCTACAGGGTGCATGCCTCAGACAGCTAGTGTTGAAACTCACTCAGGAGGAAACAATCTTAGACCTGGTACTCTCAAGTGGGAAGGAGAAAGAATCTCAGATTTAGAAGTGGGTAGCCATCTGGGAACAGGTGACCACCAAACAGTGTGGTTCACAATGAACACAGCCATAGTGTCAAGCCATACAAAAACAAGAGTATTGGACTTTAGGAAGGCTGAGTTTGGGAAAATGAGAGAGTGCCTCAGAAAAGCAGTAGCAAATGGGCAAGAAGGAGGGGTGGAGGAACAATGGGAAATAATCAAAACAGCCATCACAGAGGCAACAAGGCTTTGTGTGAAGCAAATCAACAAAACAAAGGAAAAAAATGACCTGGTTCTCAAAAGAGGTGGAAGGGAAGGTTAAGGAGAAAAGGATAGCATTCAGGAAATGTAAGGAAATACAGAAGGAGCAGGACAGAGAACTTTATCAGTTAAAGCAGAAGGAGGTAGAGAAGGCAGTCAGACTAGCAAAGGCACAAACTGAGGAAAAGATAGCCAACTCTGTTAAGAAGGGGATAAAACCCTTTATAGGTACATTAGGGAACAAAGAAAGACCAAAGGAGGGATACAGAGACTTAATAAAGGTGAGGAAATGTGGGCAGAGGGTGACAGTGAAAAAGCAGGGATACTGAATGAATATTTCTGCTCAGTATTCCCAATGGAAGAGGAGGGAGAGGTATCTAAACCAAACAAGAGAAACATTCTTAATAGGGGGGTTGATACCAGTCCATTCACAGAAGAAAGGGTTTTGAAAGAACTCTTGAAACTGAGGGTGGACAAAGCAATGGTGCCTGATGGGATTCACCCCATAATTCTAAAAGAACTAAGGGTAGAACTAGTAACTCCACTGACTACTCTCTTTAGCAAATCATGGGAGGATGGGGTGGTACCTGAGGACTGGAGGAGGGCAGATGTGATTCCACTTCACAAAAGTGGGAGCAGGGCAGAGGTAGGAAACTACAGACCAGTTAGGTTGACCTCAGTGGTAGGGGAAATGATGGAATCGCTTCTGAAGAAGAGATATGTTGAGTATCTAGAGGCCAGTGGGGCACAGGACCACATTCAGTTTTAGGAGTTCTTTCAGAAACCTTTCTTCTGTGAAAGGACTAATATCAACCCCCCTTTCCAGAGTGCTTCTACTGACTGGATTAGGTGTCTCCCTTGCTCTTCCATTGTGAATACTGAGCAGAAGTATTCATTCAGTATCCCTGCATTTTCACTGTCACTCTCTGCCCAACCACCCTCCTCTTTATTCAGCCTGAGTATCCATGCATTAGTCTTTCTTTGCTCCCTAATGTACCTATAAGTAAGCAATAAGACATGATGGGGTGTGTATTAGACAGTTCTAATGCACGGTTGGGGGACATAGTGAGGCACGAGGCCACAGGCCGAGTGCATCCAGTCCCCTAGCCGTGAATTAGAACTAAGGCACATCCCCAGAGTGGCTTATTGCACTTATAAAATGGGCCTCTGTATTCTAAATGGGGTTCTAGTTCTAGCTGTGCATTAGACACAGCTAATGCATGGCTAACAACCAATCAGATTGCTTGAAATCCTTTGCCCATTTTATAAAAGGTTTTATCCCCCTTCTTAACCGAGTTGGCTATCTTTGCCTCGGTTTGGGCCTTTACTATTCTGACTGCCTTCCCCACTTCCTTCTGCTTTAACTGGTACAGTTCTCTGTCCTACTCCTTCTGTGTTTCCTTGTACTTCCTGAATGCTATCTTTTTCTCCCTAACCTTCCCCACCACTTCTTTTGAGAACCATAGTGTTTTTTTTCTTTCATTTTGATTTGTTTATTTGCTACACACAAAGGCTTGTTGCCTCTGTGATGGTGGTTTTGATGTTTCCCCATTGTTGCTTCACCCCACCTTCTTGCTTGTTTGCTAGTGCTTTTGTGAGGCACTCTCCCATTCTAACAAATTCAGCCCTCCTGAAGTCCAGTACCTTCACTTTTGTATGGCTTGACTCTACAGCTAAGTTTATTGTGAACCACACTGTTTGGTGGACACTTGTTCCCAGATGGCTACCCACTTCTATATCTGAGGTCCTCTCTTTGTCTCCATTTGAGAGTACCAGGTCTAAGATTGCTCCCTCCCGAGTGGATTCCAAAACTTGCTGTCTGAGGCATGCCCCCATAGGGCATCAAGAATGGCCCAGCTCTTGGATGTGGCTGCAGTAAAGGTGTTTCAGTTAATATCTGGCATATTCAGGTCCCCCATCAGCAATATATCCCCTTTCTCTCCCATCCTAAGGATTCCTTCTATTATTTCCTTTTTCATTTCCTCCCCCTGAGAAGGGGGTCTGTATACAACCCCAGTGCAGATTGTGGTGCCATTTCCAGTCTCCAAGGTAACCCACAGTGCTTCCTCTCCTCCCTGTTTAGCCTTTAGTTCTGTTGCTTTTATCCCTTCCCTTACATAGAGAGCTACTTCTCCTCCTCTTCTACCCTCCCTGTCCCTCCTGTAGATTGTGTACCCTGATATGTTGACATGCCAGCAATAGTTCTCGTGCACCATGTTTCTGTGACTGCCACGATATCCAGGCATCCCTCTTCCATCAAGGCCACCATTTCAGGGAGCTTTTTTACCTAGACTACGGGCATTGATTCTCATTGCCCTCCATTTTTTATGGCCTTATTTCTTTTTGCCCCATCCCTGTCCTTACTGCCTTTGTCTTTTTCTCCATCTACCCCTGCCCTTCTCCCTATCGACTGCTCTATCTTGGTGTTTACTTCACTAACTACTCAGATTTTTTTGGGGGGGTCTAGGATTTCCCTTCTCCTTTTCAGTGCCTCCCCCCTTGACTAGTTTAAATGCTTGCCAAGGAATCAGTTAAACCTATCACCTAGGATCCTGATTCCTCTCCTGGATTGATGCAGACCATCACACCAGTATAGGCCTGCATCCCTCCAGATGGAACCCCAGTCCCCAATGAAACCAAATCCCTGAGCTCTGCACCAGTTTTTCAATCAGTCATTGAATACCATGGTGCAGAGTACCCTAGACTCATCCAAGACATTGACAGGTAGCCCTTCTGAGAAAGTTACTGTGTGTGATACTTGTCTAAGGCCCCTCCCCAACTTCACAAACTCCTGTTGCACTGCTCTGATCCCATTCTCAGCCAGGTCATTTGTCCCTAGGTGGATAATGACATCCAGCTCACTCCCCCTTGCAGCTGCTTCCATGATCCTGAGGATTAATTTTCTGCCTCTCTAAGTCATGGTGCCAGGCAGGCACCTTACCTCCCTTTCCCCTCCCTCCCCCAGTTCTACCCACTAACAATTGAGTCCCCCACCAGGAGTTGTTTCCTTCCCTGTGGGGTCCTGTGCCACCCTCCTGTGGGTCTCCATTGTGGAGGTTCCCAGCATCCTCCTTGGTCTCCACTGCAGGTGCCTCCATAGAGGAAATATGCTCTGCCAGAGTGGCAAATGAATTGTGGAGAGGCACTTCTGGAGGGATGCACCTCTGTTCCACCACCCTCATCCTCCCTGAGACCATCATGGTGCAACAACTCCTCTTTCTTGGCAACCTCTGAGATAGTGGCAGTGGCCTGGGTGGTCCCTGGGTGGGGGAGCAGGTTTTCCAAATCCTTGCCAGGTCAGCATGGAGACAAATAACCTCCTCCCTCAGACCAGGGAGGTGCCTGCAAATAAGGCAGCAATGCAGTCTCTAGGATGTCTCCCGGAAGACTGCTGCTCCACAGACAGTGCACTGCACCACTCCCCACATGTATGTCTCCCTCTCAATTTCAGATGTTTTCTTTTTTTTTTTGTTCTCATTTTAGTGTGTGCAAGCTTGTGAGTGTCTCTTCCCCCTATTCAGTGTGCTGTGCCTTTAAGGATATGAACAGATGTATATTGTTAGCAATTTTGGGGACGTGATGTCAGAACCCCTGATATAAAAGAAGTTATGTGCTAGGGGTGGGGCGGTGTGGGGCGGTGTGGGTGTGAGTAAACCTGTGCCCTCCAGAAGCAATCAACAACAACTCTGACCCTCCACCCCGAGGAGTGCCTTCCTTCCTTTCAGACACCTATTTCACAGAGGCTAAGTAACAGGTCTAGTCACAAATTACTGCAAATATCTCCCAGCTAGAGTTCCTCCCTGGCAAATAAAAGTTAAACTAAGAAAAGTCAACCCCAAAAACAGAGAATCAAAACTACTTACTTAAACAGGCCCAAAAATTAATAAACCTACAAGGTTTACTTGAAAGAAGACAGAAGGAAGGCAGCTTATATAGGGATAGATTGCAGAGGTGTTATTAATGTCCAGGGAGCCCGGAGCAGAGCCATAGAATCACTAGACTAGCAGGATACCCATAAATACATCCGAGTGTGTATGAGATTGATGGTTCTCAGAGATTTAGATGCAGGATATATAAGAGTGAACCATGTAGTGCAGGGCGGAACACTTTCTGACAAATGAGACAAGTAAATGCATGTCATGATGACTGCTGAGAAGAATAGACTAAAGATGGGGTAGCTGATGAGCTGTGAATCAGGCTGTTTCATGAATCTGCACATTCAATGAGAATGGCATTGGGAGGCAACAGCAATTAATCCAGTCAAAATAATTCATTTGTAGCACACTTCTTATGATAGAAAATCAGCTCATGTGGTCTCATAAGTGTTGAGAAAAACTGATAATAATTAAAGTGTGGAGTTTCTTTAGATCAAAGTGTAGATATTGAAAAGCAGTTGTGTATGGTGGGCTATGGCAGAAGTAGGGGTGGATTAATAGAAGATGCAGACTCTTATATTGGAGGATGACAGCAAGCCCTGAGATGATATGAAAATACTGAGTTTGAAGGACGCTGACTGCATGAAGGAACAGACTCCCACTTCTGACTAATGAAGCTGAGTCCTGTGATGACATGAGTAGATCGCTGAATTCAGAAAGAACAATGAGTTCAATAGTTACCGATTGATCAAAAGTGCTAATTTTGCCTCTGGAGATGAGTCAGGTCTGATGATAAGTTGAATACTTCCTTAAATTAAGACTGAGAAGTAAGTTCAACATTATACTGGTTGATTGAAAGATGGAGATTTCCACCTCTGTCGGACAAAGTCGAACGCTTCCTACACTCATTGACCTCCCAAAAGTATGAGGTAGGGAGACCGAGTCAGGGCCAAGTTAATATGGTAGCAGTAATTATTGAAGCTTGAGGAGAATAAGGACTCCAGTCTTTGGTGGATAAAGTCCAACCCTGCCTACGCTCATGACGTCCCAACAGTACAAGGTAGGGAGATGGAGTCAGAGCCAAGTTGCTATGGTAGCAGTGATTAATTAAAGCTTGAGGAGGATAAGGACTCCTGTCTCTGTTGGATGAAGTTGAACCCTTCCTACGCTCATGACCTCCTGAAGGTACAAGGTAGGGATATGGAGTCTGGTAAGACTGCTTAAACTGGAATCAGTTGAAGGATTTTGGAGAGAGTGAGAAGTAATTGTGACACATTATTGCTGGATAGAATTTGCAGGCTCCCATCTCAGGCAGATGAAATCAGGCCCTACCTACACTCATAGACCTCCTGAAGGCAAGCGGTAGGGAAGGTAGTGCATTTGCAAGGATGAAATGCTCCAGTGGGATGCACTACAATCTGTGAAGAATGGAGAATAAAACCTCTAGCAGACTAAGTCATGCTGGAGATGAGAAGAAATTGAATAATTGCTTGAGTATGGAAAAAATGGCACAATGGGCTCTGTAAAGCTGGCAGAAAAAAGGAGCAGAGTCACATAAATCAGGAATTCAGGGAGCACAGTCCATTTTGGCACCCTAAAGCAAGACTGACACTTCACACCAGGAGTCCTCCGGCTCAGTGATCCTCTCCCAGAGCTGCACACACCTCTTCCAGAGCTGCACAGTGCTGGCCATACATTGACAAGTCCCAGACATGTGTAGATATAGCTGGTGCCTAGTGGTCCCTCATCTTTCCAATCACCAGCCTGTAAGAAAAAGTACAACCATTCCCAGTGCTAGTGGTCTCCCCTCTCCTTGATTGCAAGCACGTAGTACCACCACAACCCTCTCTGTGCTAGTGTTCCCCTCTCCCTCCAATCACCAGTAGATAGTACCTGTACAATCCTCCTTGGTGCTAGTGCCCCTCCCTTCCCCCAGTCAGCAGCCTGTAGTACCAGTACAACCCTCCCTGCTGCTAGTGATCCCCCCAATCACCAGCCCATAGTACCAGTACAATCCTTAAGGTTGCTAGTGTTCCCCCCTCCCTCCGAGTGCCAGCCCATTGGAACACTTACACTCTTCCCTGGCATCCTGTTCCTCACATGGGCACCAATCCATGGTACCGCTGGTTGCAATTCTATCATGCCCCCTACCACAGCTGCACTGAATACTCACCCCCCAGTCATCTTACCAGAATTCTTGATGCCACAGATGTGCATCCAGTGATCAGCACAGCCCTCCTCACACCTCCTCAGCCAGCCACCTTACATCTAGACAGGGTGCACATGTCCTATTTATAGGACAGGGTACATCACCTTGTCCTAAAAATAAGATGTATGCTCCCTGCCTGCACATACGGCAACCAGCTGAGGAGGTGTGAGTATTTCTATGCCAGTCACCGTATGCACACCTGGGGCACTGAGGATACTGGAAAGGTGAAATGGGGGAGTGGATGTTCAGTGCTGTGGTTGGGGGGGACCACAATATGCCAGGGTTTATGGGATTGTGATCAGCAATACTGTGGATCAGTGCCCAGGGGAAGGACCTCTGGACACCAGGGAGGATTGTAAGTGTTCCTCTAGGCTGACGATTGGAGGGAGTGGAGACCCCTAGCAACAGAGAGGGTTGTACTAGTACTAAAGGCTAGTAATTGTAGAAGTGAGGACCACTAGGACCAAGGAGGGTTGTATTTTTATTATGGGCTGGTGACGAGTGGGGAGGGGGAACAGACCACAGAGGGCTTGTGTGCAATACCAGCAGCCAACTGGCTAGGTGGATGCATTGCATCCGGCAGCTGCTAGGGTTGCCCCAAGTAAGTTGGGGTTTTGGTTGGCAGTATTTGCACCATGCAGAAGGATGGCGCTAACCCCTTTTGCATCGCAATAAGCAGCTGAATATGGGGTAGTGTGGCTATTTGTGGCCACGCCCCTCCCCTTGCCCATCCACATACATTATGTTTTGTGTGGGCGCTAGCCCTCTTTGCCTGTGCAAAAATCTTTTTTGAATAATGGGATCTGGCTCAAACTCCAGTTTCCATGGGCAAAAACCCATAAGCGCCTATGCAAAATTTTTAATATAGAGCCCCATGTGTGGTATCTATACTGTACTCTAAAGTGAATTTATCTTGCTTTAGAATAAAGAAGCTTTGTGAATACTTCACTTTCCTTCTTTTTTCAGAGATTTTTAGGGATGTTTCCTTACCACATCATGAATCAATAAGAAGCTGTGGTTACTGCACTCTCTAGTGGCTGGACTGCAGGCTTTGTAAGAGGGAATACCAGGATCAAATCCTACCATAGACACATACACTATGACTTGAACAAATGAAATATCCCCACTTAAAATGAGATGTTGCATCTCAACTGGATGATCCTAGGTTAAATAAACAGCAAAAATAACTTTGTTTTTTCCTTCTTATGTTTCAGGATGGTATGACTTCTTTTTCTACATTTTGATGCAAAAGTGTGCATTATTGCCTATATGAGTGATTCATGGATTGCTTGTACCATTGTGTAGTCAATACATTCTAAAAAGAAGCACATAATCTGAACTGTTCCACACAGAAGTGAAACAAACCTGTACTGACTGAGAACAGAAGGATAAGTGGAATATATCAATTCCATTGGTGCAGTCACTGTCAGAAATAAGTTTTATACTTTAACATGTGTATCTTCAACATGTAAAGCCACATAGTTAAACAGTCTTTGTAATAACAAACAGAAGTGCTAAGCTGACAAAATCTGGCAGCATTTTTATATCTTAGAATTATATTTCCCATACATGATTTGTCTGGAAACATCCAGTTGTCAAAAGGATATTGGTTCAAAAATAGCATTCTGAGTGTGTTGAAGAAACACTAATTAGTATATTAGCATGTTTGCAGTAAATGTATGAAAACGCAAATACTTTTTTCTGAATTACTGTCAGTACTCAAGTGTTTTGCAGAAATTGTTCTTTGTGCAGGTATCATGTCAAACCATTGGTCTGGAAATGTGACAAACATTATTACTCTGTTGACAATATTCTAAAGGTACATCCTTCTTGACCTGAGAGCATTGTGAACTGGGAATAGAATACTTAATATCATTACTGCATGACAAGTGTACACACACTGACACCATGCGAAGGAATTTATCAATGCCTCTATATTTTGTAACTCTCAGATTTCTCTCAATCACATTAGTGGAAGCACCATATTGTCTTCAAAGGGATTGAAAATAGTATGATAATTTATTCAGGAAATGAGTCTTCTGAGCACAGTTTGCAGACTCTTGAGGCACTGGTTGGTGATAAAGCTGTCAGAGAAGTGGTACATTTTTACCACCCTCCAAAGGAATGACATTTTCTCAAGAAAAATCAAAACATATCATCGCAGCGAGAATCTTGTTAAGCACACAACCAACCACAAGTTTGGCTATTTATAATGCTTTCTGAATCACAACTATAAAAATGTCTACTGAACAGTACTTGATATTTTTTTCATATTTAGTCATGTAACATTTCCTTTTTGGAACAAAAAGCAACATATCTAAAGGTAGGACGTTGTTTGTTATTTATATCTTTTTTTTCCTTTTGTGATTCAGAATTTATTGATTTTTTGAATAAATAACAGGAAAACACAGCATAAAATTAACCTGGCCCAGGTATTCCCCTTGGAGGTACAACTCTCATAGGAGTAGTAAGATAATGCTATAAAACAAACTGAAAGCAAGAAACATTGTAAACAATATAGCAAATATAAATAGTAACCTAACCATAGCCAAAGACAAACCATAGTGGGACTAGGGTACAATTGGAATAACATACTGCAATGACATAATGGAGTTCCAGGTGTATTATTGCTGACAAGAAGCAAGAGTGGGGAAGGAAATAATGTATGTGGTCTCTGAATTACTTGGTAGGGAAGGCTTATTAAAGATCAAAATGCTTACTATCTAAAATATGTCTCAGGATGTAAAAGGGCAGAAGATTGACTTGTGACAGCATTCATTAATGCCAGAGTGAATGGGGATGCAGAAGTTGGGTCGATGAGGTCCAAAAGGAGAAGGACCCTGACTGGGTACCCCATCAGGAGGAGAGTTTGTAGAGGGGTTAGAAACTTAGAAACATACAAAGTGACAGCAGACTGGACTGTGTGGCCTGACTAATCAGACCCGTTTCCCTACCTAATGAAGTACCGCAGACCCTAGTTGATCTGCAGCATACCTTCTCTTCTCTATTGCTAGAGTATTCTTATGTCTATCCCATGCATTCTTGAATTCCTAAGAGTATATTTAATCAAGTCTTGCACTGCTGGATGGCAGATATGGTTCCAGGGCTTTTAACATAACTGAAGCGGTATTAGGGGATATAACATCCCCATGGGACATTTCATTGTTAAGAGTTTAGGAATGGTGCCATAAGGCCATGTAGATGCCCATTTTATTGAGCAAATGGTAATGAATCCATTCTTCTCTGGCCATTTTATCAAGTTCAAGTAGCCATTCAGAGGATCAGAGTGTTTTTTTTTCTCCATCCACAACCAGAGTATAATGCATTTGGCCATAATGAGTGCTTATTTTAGCCATTTACAAGCCATGGACATTAAGGTGTGTTGGAGCAGTCCCTATCCACCATGCCTACCATGATTAGTAGGGTGTTGAGTTCAGTCTTGTGTTGTGTATTATCTAAAACAGATGGATATCCACCCAAAGTGTCTGCAGGACATGGCTGTCCCATACAGTACAGTGAAACACAGAAACATAGAATCTGATAGCAGATAAGGACCGCTTGGTCCACCTATTCTGCTCATTTCCCTACCTAATGGATAAGCTGCAGATCCAGGTTAACCAACAACCTACTGTTCTGGAATCATCATCTCTTGTTTTCTACTGGTGATGCCTCTCCCTATGCACCCCAGCATCCCTCCGTCCCTCCCCACCATCTTTTCACACTGTCAGTATCTCTCTCTCCCCATAGTGTATTCCTTTCCAGGATTCCTATGCCCCAAGTGCATGATTTTGCACTTCCTTGCTTTGAATTTAAGCTGTCACACTCTTGACCACTCTACTAATGTGCCTAGGTCTCTTCATTCTTTCTGTCCCTTCTGGAGTGTCCACCCTATTGTAAATATTGGTGTCGTCCACAAAGAGGCTTTCCTTCCCTTCCAGTCCCTCCACAATGTCACTAATGAAGATATTGAAGAGGACAGACCCTAGTACACAGCCTTGTGGCACTCTGCTAGACACCCGTTTTCCCAGGATTGGACTCTGTTTACCACCACCCTCTTCGTCCTGTTGCTCAGTCACTGTCTAACTCAATTTAACACCTTCGGTCCCACTCCCATACTGCCCAACTCATTTACTAACCTCCTGTGTAGGAGGTTGTAGAATGCCTTGTTAAAAATCTAGGTAGGCCATAGATACATATAGATACACAGACAGTTTTGGCAGATAAGGGCCTATGGCCCACCCAGTCTGCTTATTTGAGCTTGTAAGTTCACTTTATGTTTTCCTAGAAGTCTGTCGCCCCTTACCCCTGACCTCCAGAATTCCTTTATGTCAATTCCATGCATTCTTATATCCCATGATTGTTTCAGCTCCCACCACTTCCTCTGGCAGGGTGTTCCACTTGTCCACCACCCATTCTGTGAAGAAATTCTTCCTCACGTTTCCTCTGAATCGTCCTCCCTTCAACTTCATCCCATGCCGTCTAGTCCTGGAACATATTTTTCACTTACAAATAGTGTATTCTTGCACCCTGTTCCTCCCTGTAAGACTCTTGTATGTCTCTATCATGTCCCCTCTATCCCTCCTCTCCTCCAGGGAGTACATATTCAATTCCTTCAACCTGTCCTCATAAGACTTGTGATGCAATCCATGTACCATCTTTGTTGCCCTCCTCTGAACCTTCTCTACCCTGTCTATGTCCTTATGTAGGTAAGGTCTCCAGAACTGTACACTGTACTCCAGGTGGGGCCTCACTAGTGTCTTGTAGAGTGGAATTATGACCTCCTTTTCCTGCTGGTGATGCCCCTGCCTATGCATCCCAGCATCCTACTGCTTTACCTGCTGCCTTGTCACACTGTTTCCCTACCTTGAGGTCATCAGAAATGATAACCCAAAGGTCCCTTTCCTGCTTGGTGCATGCTATATCCTCACTCCCCAACCGATATATTGTACCAGGGTTTTTGTGCCCCATATGCATTATTTTGCACTTCTTTGCATAGAATTTCAACGGCCAAACCCCTGATGATTCTTTAAGGTTTTGCAGGTCCCCTCTCATTCTGTCTACACCCTCTGGTGTGTCTACTCTGTTACAAAGCTTTGTGTCATCAGTGAACAGGGAAATTCTGCCTTCTAGGTCCTGCTCAATGTCACTGATGAAGATGTTGAATAGGACCGGTCCCGGCACTGATCCCTGTGGTAACCCACTGGTCATTCTTCCCTCTGTGGAGTGACAGCCATTTACCACCACCCTCTGTGTCCTGACGTCCAGCTAGTTACCTACCCACCACACTACTCTCCTGCTCACACCCATATTCCCCAGTTTGTGTAATAGTCTTCTATGTGGCACAGTGTCAAAGACCATGCTGAAGTCCAGATGTTCCACATCCACTGCCCTCCCCTGATCCACCTGTCTAGTCACCCAGTCAAAAAATTCAACAAGGTTGGTCTGACTTGCCCTCCCCCTGGTGAAACCATGCTGCCTTGGGTCCTGGAGTCCATTGACAACCAGATGTTCCGCCAATCTCTCCTTCAGTACTGATTCCATGATCTTCGCCACTACCGAAGTGAGGCTGACTGGTCTGTAGTTCCCCGCTTCCTCTTTCTTCACACTTTTGTGTAAGAGGACTACGTCTGCTGCCCTCCAGTCTTTGGGTACCTCCCCTGTTTCCAGTGATTGGCTAAACAGGATTGCCAGAGGTTTAGCCACCACCTCTCTTATTTCTTTAAGGACCCTGGTGTGCAACCCATCTGGCCCCATTGATTTATCAACTCTTGTTACTTCCAGTTCGTTCAGGACCCTTTCTCATGTAAAGGGACTTGTGTCCATTTCTGCACCATTCTCTCCCCTTGTACTCCCTTCAGACCCATTACCATCCTCTTCCTCAGTAAAGACTGAGCAGAAATACCTGTTCAATATGTCAGCTTTACTGTTGTCACCCTCCATGTGGCCCCCATCCTCCCCCTTCAGTATCACTATCCCTCCCTTTGCCTTTCTTTTTTCACTTATGTACCAGTAAAAGGTTTTGTCCTCTCTACCCACTGATTTTGCAATTTGCTCTTCTGTCTGAGCTTTGGCTTCCCTTACTGACCTCCCTTTGCTTTCCCTGGTATGTCTCCCTATCCCCTTCTGCCTGTGTCTTTTTGTATTGCCTGAATGCAATCTTTTTGGCTTTCACTTTCTCTGCTACCTCTTTGGAAAACCATAATGGCCTCCTCTTCCTTTTCCTCTTGCTAACCTGCTTAAATGCATAATTCTGTTGCTCTTGTAATCCCCATTTTTAAATACTGCCCTCTGTTCCTCAACCCCTGATTCCTGCCCCATTCCCCTTATTGCCTCTTTCAAGCATCTCCCCATTTTCCCAAAGTCTTCCCCACTAAAATCCAGGATACATGTTTTTATGAGGTTTGGTTCTGCTCCTTCTGTGATTTCAAACCACAATGACTGGTGGTCACTGTTCTCCAGGTGCTTCCCCACTGTTAACCCCATCCCACTGTCCCTCATTGTGAGCACAAGGTCCAGTATTGCCTTCTGCAGAGTTGGTTCCATGACCAGATGCTTGAGGAAGGCACCCTGAAGGGCATCCAAGATAAATCTGCTCCTAGTTGATGCTACTGCTGGGATGCTCCAGTCCACATCTGGAATATTGAGGTATCCAACCAGCATTACCTCACCCTTGTCTGCCATTCTTTGGATGGCAAGCATCAGCTCCCTATCTGTTTCTTTCTCCTGGGCTGGTGGTCTATAGACCACACCTGTGAAGATGGCTGGCCCTATTTTCCTTTCCAGCTTAACCCACAGTATCTCTCCCCCATTTTGTTCCTCCTGGATCTCTGTTGCCCTTGTCATTTTTCACATACAGTGCCACTCCTCCTCCCGTCCTACCTGCCCTGTCTCTCTTGAATATGTTGTAGCCAGGTATGGCCATCTCCCAGTCATGGTTGTCATTACACCAGGTTTCTGTGATGGCCACAACGTCCAGGTCTGTCTGTACCATGACAGCCTTCAGATCCTCCATCTTGTTCCAAAGGCACCTGGCATTGGCACACATGGCTTTCCATGATTTGACCTCCCTAGACTGTTTAGCTGTTCTACTTCAGCCCCTTCCCTGGTTGTCCTTTATCCCTGGTTCTCCTTGCTGTCTGCCCTTCTGTTGAATTTTGCCCCATATCTGCCTATCCACCTCTTGGGTGCTCATCTCCATCTTTTGCACTCTGCTTTGTAGAGATATCCACTCCTCCAGTTCCTCCTATTCACTGGTTCCACTGCTAGCTGTGGGAGTGGGCAATTAGGTACCCTCCTTGCTGGCCTGCCACCTCCCCCTTGGCTAGTTTAAATGCTTGTCAATGTAGCATTTAAACTTATCATCGAGTGCTTGGATTCCCCTCCAGGATGGATGCAGGCTGTCAGGCTTGAACAAGCCCCGTCCCTCCAGGTGGGTCCCCAGCCACCAATGAATCCAAACCCTCACAGCACCAGTTCTTCAACCATGAGCTAAAGTTCCTGGTGCATGCACCCCTATGCTCTCCCATGCCTCTCTCAGGTTGTACTTCAGAGAAGGTGACAGAAGTAGCTACTTGCATGAGACGCCTCCCCAATTTCCTAAACTCTTATTGAACTTCCTTTGGCTCCCCTCTTTCCAGGTCATTAGTATCAAGGTGGATAATGACATCCAGCTCACCCTCCCATCTTGCCTTCCCAGCAATCCCCAGGATCTTCCTTCCATCCCTCCATGCCGTGGCACCTTGTAGGCATCTCACCTCCCTGTCATCCCCCTCCTGTGTTCCTTGCTGGATCCCTCTTATGATGGAGTCCCCCACCAGGATTTGTTTCCTCATCCTCTGGGATCCACTGCTCTCTCTGCTGAGGTCACCTCCTTTGCTAACCTCCATATCCTTTCCTTCCACTTCTCCGGGTACCTCTATTTGGTTGTCCCCATTTGCCAGTGTGGCATATGAGTTCTTGTGTGGAATAGGATCTGGGATGTGCCTCTGCCTGACTGCCCTAACCCTCCATGAACCCACTGTTATCCAAGTGCTCCTTGTTCTAGGTATCCTTTTGAGGCAGCGGCATTGGACTGGGTGGTCTCTGGATGGGGTGATGGTAGTCCTGACCCAGTTTACTTCTGCTCAGAGTCTGGCTACCTCATCCTGCAGTCCAGAGAGATGCATGCAGATAGGGCAGCACCTCAGTGTCCAGAAGGTCTGCCTGAATATGGCTGCCCTACAGCCACTGCACTGCACCACTCCCCACATTATACTGCACTTACACTGCTATTCTAGTCTTGTCTGTTACTGAAGCTGTCCTAGTTCCCTTTTTATTAATTTACTGTCCTAAAATCCTGCCACTGATCCTCAGATACTTTTCTTTAAAAAAGAAAAAAATAAATAAAAAATGAGTCAAAACACTTGTGCTGAGGGCTGGCTTCTTCCCCCTTATACCCCTCCTACTCTACAACCCCTACTATCCCCTGTGCTTAGCTCCTGTAAATCAAATTTAACAGGGCATAAAATTAAGAGTTGGGGTGGGGGCCAAAATTTACAGCAATTAAAGATAGCAAAGGAACATTGTGTGTTATATCAAAATTCAGGTCTCATTTCATTATTTGATAGGAGAGACTATCGTTGGAATTTACTTGTGTATAAGTTTGTGCAACAGTTATTGCCTATCTTTGTGTTAAATATATTGCAAATAAGAATACAGAACCAACATAACTTAAGATCTTCTGCCTGGAAAAGTTTTTCTAGGTCTAGAACCAGAACAAAATTTGGTGATAAAACAATTTCAAATTTAGTGCCTAAAACTTGGGAACAAATATCTAAAAGATTGAAATGCACAGTATTGCTACCATTTAATCATTTTAAGCCTATTTTTAATGACTTTATATAGTAAACACTGTAATTTTTATGGATACATTATTGATATTTGGGTTTGTGTATAACTTAAATTAATCAATATTATATTGAAACTGAAATTGTGTACATATGTATGTCTGTTTTGTGATGTTATGTTAAATGTCGGATTCAATTGTAAAAGAGATAATTTTATCTCAATTTGAAATCCAATAAAGTTTGAAAGTTTGAATACACCACCATTACAGGCACACCAAACTAGGTTTTAAATTTTCAAAAGCCCAAAAACAACAGGGTTACCACCTTTTAGGAAGCCCAAAGTGGGACATTTCTTAATGAAACATGATTTTTTGCAGGACAATATGTAACCTCGACCAATGCATCAGACTTGTTTTCTCTAAATAATCAGAATTAAGACTATATGTTGTAGTTTTTTAGTTGCTTTTAGTGTTTCTTATCATTTTAAGGTCTTTTAGATAAGGTATTACAGTTTTTTGCAACATTTAGAAGAAAGTCAGAAAATGTTTTTTCTACTATAATGTCAGGACATTTAGTATTTTTCATGTTTTTTTGCAGGACACAGCTGCCCAAATCAGGACAGTCCTGTGAAAACTGTGAAAATCAGGACAGGTGGTAACCCTAAAAAACAATTCTAAGTAAAGACAGCAAAGAAATTGGTCTGGCAGTAGAGGTTAGAGGAACAAGGTGTGAATGAGCTTGATACATCCAGCAGACCAGACCCGAGTTTGATTCTCAAAACCTCCACTTGCATTCTGTGTGACTCTGAGCAAATTACTTAACCACCCAGTGCTCCTAGGTCGCCCCTTAAAAACAGGCACTTGTGCCTAGTTCGTCTTACCTGGTTACCAAAGACTAAAATAAAAAAATAAAAAATTGTGTCACTAAAAGCCCACAATCTAAGTTTAAAACAAAAATAGCAATGAACAGTTACTGTAAAGCACTAAAATGAATCTGTTTCCTTCCCCTTTTACTGGCCTTCCCTGAACAACCACCCTTGTTACCCAGTCAAAGAAATCTATCAAATTTGTTTGACAAGATCTACCTGTTGTGAATTTATGTTGCCTTGGGTCTTGTGCCCCGCTGGCCTTGAGATGTGCTACAATCCTTTACTTCAGCATGGATTCCATTATTTTTCCCACCTCTGAGGTCAAACATTGGCCTGTAATTGCCAGCTTCCAACTTGCTCCCACTGTTGTGTATTGGTACCACATTCACTGCCATCTAGACCTTTGGTACCATTCTTTCTCCAGTGATTTGTTGAATAGGGCTGTTAGTGGTGCTCCTAGTAGCTCTCTCAGCTCTTTCGGTATTCTGGGATGAATCCCATCTAGCCCCATTGCCATCTCCACATTTAGTTTTGAGAGTTCCTTTAGAACTCTCTCCTCTGTGAATGGAGTATTGTCCACCTCGTCTCCATGTGTGTTCCTCCCCCTTATTTTAGGTCCCTCCCCTTTCCATTCTTTTGTAAATACTTGAGCAGAAGTATTCATTTAGAATTTCTGCTTTTTCAAGATCCCCCCCCAACCATTCCCCCCTCCCTTCATTAAGCCACACAATCTCTCCCTTGGTCTATTTCATTTCCCTAATGTACCTGAAGAAGGTTTTGTCACCTTCATTTACCGATTTGGCTATTCTTTCTTTAGTTTGCGCCTTTGCCCTCCTGATTGCTTTCTCCACCTCCTTCTATTTTTGGCCCAACATGGTTCCTTGTTCCCCTCCTTCTGCATTTCCTTGTACTTTCTGAATATCTGTTTCCTGTGACCTTATCTACCACTTCTTTTGAAAATCAGTTTTTTTTTTTTGCTTTGTTTACCAGCTTAACACAGAGGCTTCCTGCCTCTGCTATGGCTCCTTTAAGTATTTCCCACTGTTCCTCTACCCCCCCCTTTGCCAGGATTATCTTGAGGTGTTTCCCGATTTTTGAAAAGTCAGCCCCCATGACCCTTACTTTTGTGTGTCTTGACTCTACCCCTGTCTTTACCTTAAACCGCACTGTATGGTGATCACTGAACCCTAGATGACGTCCCACTGATATGTCTGTTATTTTGTCACTATATGTGAGGACCTGGTCTAATATTGGTCCCTTCTGGGTAGGCTGCATCACTAGATGTCTGAGACATGCCTCCAAGCAGGGCATCCAGGATGTCTTTGGTCCTAGTAGTGGCTGCAGCAAGGGTCACTATTCCACATCTCCAATATTGGTCAGTGCTAACTAGCCCTCACTTGTATAGCTGCTCAAGTGTCCTGTGCAAAAATGGAAAATCTTAAACTGAAAGAAATGGGTATGGGTCTCCCTCACTGCTTATTTGAGGTTATTTCAGCATCAGCTCCGGCTACTGCAGGGCACCTCTAGGCTTAATTCTTTGCTCCATGCTGCTCAAAGTGAATCAAGGTGTTGGCTTTTGTAGATTGTAGCCTACGGTATATTCCATCTACCTGTAGTAAGGTGCCTGCGGGGTGGGGGAGAAAAGTAAAGTATCAAGAATGTAGGATCATCGCACTTTAATATTTAGGTCTAGTATGGGGCCTAAAGCATGGTGCAGTTGTTAGTATTGTCAATGTTGGGTCTTGGCTAGGGAGAAGGTGGCCTGGAGCTGTCCAAATCTTTTGAGGTGGGCGTTGGGCTTGTCAATTAATTGGAAGAGCCTGTGGATTCCTTTGGACCTTCAGGCAACCCAGCTGATGACAGTGCCCCCCATCTTCAGTAGGGAATTTTACCATAGTGGGAAGCAGAGCCATAGGAAGGCATTTTGGTGCCCTGGCAAGAGACTAATTTTGCAACCCCCCCCCCCAGAAAAGAGCTGGGGGTCTTGGGGGTTTACATGATCTTTGATGGGTTTTGGGGCTTTTCTGAAGATAAACATACTTTTGATACAGAAAAGTAAAATCTAAAAAAAAAAATACTGTCTTTGAGCATGAGCAGACAGAGACAATAATTAAGAAGTGTGTAAACAAAGGGAAACTAAAATCAAATTATCTTCTCAAGCCTTGGCCCTGCCTATCTCCTCCTTCCTAGATACCCAGATCCAGTATTGCAACCCCTCTCCTCCAGCTTGATCCAACCTCACTCTTTCTCCACATTTGTTATGCCATATTGTTCCTTCCATGTGTTTTAGCAGTTCAGTAGGTGCATTTGTTGTCCACATCTGCACAGCATCTCCCTCTACTGGTTTAAAGCTGCCTAATTTTTTTAAATAATTCTTTAAACTTGCTCTCTTGTTTCCTAATGCCCTTCTCAGAGGGTTGAGGGCCATCCAGCTTGAATAGCTTTCAATCCATCCAAGAGTGACTCCAATATCCCAGGCACCCCATCCCTCCTGCCTGTACCACTCCATCAGTCATGAGCTGAAGTGAGCAATTGGATGAACCCTTTTCTAGTTCTCCCTTCTGCTCAAACTGGCAGAAAAAACTCAGAAGTGAGTGAGGCAGCTGCCAGCTTGGATGTCCCCCACAAAATTTCTAAAGCTATTCTTAACCTCCTCTAGGAGTCTGCAAACCAGGTTATCGGTGCCTAGGAGGAATGCTTTCCACTCTATTGACAATTCTTTCTACCCTGTTTACATCCCATCCAACCAAAGCCCCAGAAGGCATCTAGCCTTCCTGTCCCGTGCTTCTCTGCACCCACTACCCCCTATACTCTTTATGATGGAATCACCTATCACAAGCTCTTTCCTTGCACTGTCTTGCCTCTTGGACTCTGATCGCATGTAAGATGTACTCTTAAGCACAGACCTGGTCTCTTGCATGCCTGCAAGGTACGGCCTTTTTATTTGGGGGACTAGACAAACCAAACTGCACATGAGGTGTGAATCCATTTGCTGTTGCCACCTCAGGATCTCAGTCTGTTTAGACCCTTCTTACCCCATCCCCCCTACCTACAGTAGGTGTGGCATGGTGTGCAGTGGAAAGAAGCAGTGGCTGCTTGCACGAATGTCCACTGGGACTCACTGTAAAAAGGTTAAGTTCATCCTTTACTGCACCCTGCTACATAGTGAGTGCTGCAAACCTGCTGCACACCAGGAAACATTGCTACCTCCCGAGGACTTTCCTGAAGATGACTGCACTATGGGTGCTGTGGCCTGTGATGCTTCCTTCCTACCCTGTCCCCCCATAGCTCTCCACATCTTTCTTGAATGACTCCCTTATGCCCCTGCTTTACCTACTGACATATGGTCCCCATCCCTACTGCTTCACTAGTACTGCTGAAGTTGTTTCATGGGCAGAGACCCTTTTATCAGGGGGTATCCCAGACAGGATTTCTCCAGCAGTCAATTAAAAACCCATAATCTTCACCCTCTCTAACACTATTCTGGATATCTCCTTACCCTCCTTTAATCCCACCTTGTCCCTCAGATTATTTTGTTTGCTGGCACCAGCACACAGAAATCACAGTTTCAGTCCCTTCCTGCATTCCCACAGGATGCCCAAGC